>JAJGOT010000162.1:90000-162500 GCA_022457155.1 Cladopsammia gracilis | reverse complement strand
CGCAAATTCTGACAGACGTTCACAACGAATCGGGCCACAGGGGATATAAGAGGACCCTTTGCGGTATTACTAGCCAGGAATGACATCGGACATTGAGACATAGTGCAAACAATGTGACAAATGCCAACGGACACAAACACCTAACCCAAAATGACGTGCTTCTTTGCAGCAGATTGTAGTGAGTCGCCCTGGAGAAATTGTCCATGCTGATTTACTAGAACTTACGAAGACCTCGCAGGGTTGCAAATATGTCCTGGTTTTAATAGACGGGTTTACCAAGTTTGTAAACTTGTATCCAGTAAAGGACCAACGAACAGTGACTGTTGCTGACATTATTTGTCATCAGTACATATGCCTGAACACGGGATCATTGAACAGTTACACACAGACCAAGGAGGTTCTTTCGAAGCGAAACTTGTTAAAGAGGTCTGTGAAATTCTTCTGAGCAGAAAGACCCGGATGACGGGATACCACCCGCAGTCAAATGGCCTTGTGGAATGTTTTAACCGCACGACCATTGCTATGCTCGCAAAACATGCAGCAGCCCACCCTGACGATTGGGATGAACACCTTGGTGTGGTGGCAATGTCATACGATTCAGCTGTGCATGAAAGTACTGGCTTCACACCGTTTTTTCTTTCTCATGGTCGAGAAATGCGACTGCCCGTAGATCTTATGACATCTGTTGAGATTGTAACTTCCAAACCTTAAGGCAATGCAATAAAATGAAAGGTTTCAATTTGCAGGTTTCATATTTGAACTCCCTCATTGTAATTTATATGAAGATGACAGGGGCGGATCCAGGAATTTCTGAAGGGGTGGAGGGGGGGTCCGGGTGCATGTTCCCCGGAAACGTTTTCACATTTTACCTTCTAAAACGCCAATTCCAGCATTCCTGGGAGTCGAAAAGCGTTTGTTAAGTCAAAAACTTGACAATCCGTCAATTGGTGGAAGTGAAACTACGTATAAAACAATTTTATTCTAATATTTTTATGAACCACGTGGGAGACACAGGTCTCAAGGGGGGGGGGGGGGGGAATCCGGAACCCCGACCCTCCCCCTGGATCCGCCACTGGATGATAATCACTGCATACAGTAATGAAAATGCTACAGTAAAATTAAAGCTTTTAAGATTAATAATGAATTAAGTGATTATGATCAGCATACGCATTAAACATTAAGTACTCATTAATGGCCATTTCTTGTTCATTCTGTTGTTCCTACTATATTTACCATACGTTACCAGGTTGACAAGATTAATATTTATTCTTTGTGTAAAATTCTGTGTAATATGCCGCTTCCTTTAGCGATCTTAAATCACCCACCGCTCAATTCTAGCGATATATAGTATCCTTAATATCCATATGGCAGCGTGTCCAACCCAGTTTCCACAGGATTTAAACATCGCTTGTCATAAACGAATCTGAAATCCTTCTCCTGGTATTCATTAAACACTTCTTTTGTTTTTGGGTCTCTGGCAATATGTCTTTCATTTACCAATGTGATTCTTTCTTTTTGCTTATTAATTATTTTCTTCATTTCCGTCAAATTCAAATATTGACTATTTTCATGGTTCAGCGAGCCTTTCACTTTCGTTTAAGCCTTTCACTTTGCATGTTATCTTGCCTTTTCCAGTCACATAGCTATATGACTTCGGCCCCGATCCACACCAGTCCACAATCTTATCGCCATCTAACTCGTCTGTTAATTCTCCAAGCATGTCTCCAGTTTCAACGGTGGCGCCTCCAGGCCGTTTCACATACCATGCACTATCGGTATCGAATCCTAACACTTGTTCATCTAACACATCCAGCACATCATACAGCATCATTCTTGCATGGCTAGTTGTGAATGCTGCGACAAAGATATTAGTACAGTTTTCATTTTCCATAAACTGTCCTTTCAAATCATATGTCATTTGCACCATATTTTCGTTGATGAAATGCACCAACAGATTATCAATCTTGTCATCCAGCAATATTGAATAAAATGCTTTGGGTTCTGTCACATATTTATTTTGTTTCATATTGTTTCTTTGGCCAAACCTTCCCCACAAGCTATTTAGGCAATATTTGGCTATTGTTCTCTTTCCAGCATTAAATTCAATATTTTCAAGTTCAATTCCTAACCTTTCTTTCACCACACTTTTGAAATGTTCCTGTGATTTATATTTACAGTTTTCACCAACTGTCAAGGCGGATGATTCCATCTTAATCTTCATGAATTTTTTCACATATTCTTTGAAGAGGTCTTCCGTTGTTTCTGGAAAATGCCAAACCTCATAAATCTTTTCAATCTTATAACCCTTTTCCAATGCTTTCTGCATTTCATTCAAACACCAGGTTCCGATGAATGCTCTTTCTTCATCGTTATGATCACAACGTTGTTGTTTTGTTTCAGCACATGTTCGACACAGCGGAAACAACAACATTTTCACATTTCCACACATTATCTTTTGCGGCAACACTGGGTGATATAAACCCCGCGGTGGTAAAACTTTGCATTTGATAAAGCCAAACCATGAAGGATTAAATCTTTTTGGTTCAATTATTTTTACCGGATGTCCTTTTGGATATTTCTTGAAGTATTAAACCGTTGGATACAGGCTCACAAAATCCACATAACCGCCTGATTCATTTTCTTTAAAGTGATATGTCAGCTTTGTTATATTTGTTCGTCCGCCAAAGAAGGCATCTCGGGGATCCAATGGTTCAACACAATCACGCTTCCAAGTTTTTTTGAATAATTTGAATTCATTACACTGGTTCAGATAGCATTCGGTGCCTTCAACCAATTTATATCCAGCAGATCGAATCTTAGCATTTTTCTCAAGTGTCTTCTTCCGCAATGTTGCCATATCGATTTGATTCTTGGTGTTTATTGTGGCTCCATCAAAGCACTTTTCACAACCATGCCAGAAACAACCTTGATATTCAAATACGGTGTTTGTTTCTTCGCAAAAGCCATCTACGTAACACCACCGATCTTCTAACCATAATGTTTTTTCACCGCCATTCAATGCATGCTGAATATTACAACCATGTTTCTCCGCCAAAAAGTCTAGCCAGGCAATCGATGCTTGCGAATATGTTTCTCTTTTGGTTTTGTTTCTGACCACGGCAACCGATTTTTCTTCCAGATAATTACTCCGATAGATTGCCATACACACAGATGCAATCGTGATATATTGCAGTGGATCGATATTCTCGAGGCCAATAAATTCTTCGCGGAATTTCATCATAGATCTTCTGAGAATGTCGACATCTGATCGGCAGTATTCAATCAGCTCTTTCTGAAAGTCAAAGACATAGTTTTCTTTGACTCTTTCTTCATGCCAGGTCAGAAATGGTTTTCTGCAATAACTCTTCATCTGATCCGGCTCATAATATTTCTTATTCGGTATCGGCCCCACATAGTTTTGATTTGATTTCTTGTTGAAGAATGCGGGAAAATACCATTTTTTCAACTCCTTCAATCCAAATGTCTTCGGAAACATTGCAAGTGATCCAAGAACAAAATTCAAGCTGTCGATGAATCTGACTTTGAAGCGTTGGATCTCCATCGACATTATTTTGGTGCCGGAATATATGCAATAAGGCTTCAAACTGTTTTCCACACACCATTTCAAGATAAACTGAGCATCATGGCCTCTTGCATTGTGCGCCACGAATGTCCAACCAGCATGTTGACCATTAAACACAAACCTGCAAAAATCATCGATGTTTCGAAATATCCATTCATTTCCTTCAAAATCTTGTACGATCGCAAGATTCACTTCATGCACTCCGGTTTCCTGAATGCACTCGAAGTCGTAAAACATATACTTCTCTGAATAAGTCTCGCAGGAATAACATTGTTTCTCTTGAGTGCAACGACCCGCGGAGCGGCCGTCTCCGACGGAACCTGTACATCGACCACCCTTGGCTTTTGTCTTTTTCATATAGCATTTATGCTTCGACATATCGCAATAGATGTAGCAATTAGAACATTTTGAATGCCCACAAATATGTTTGTCAAGCTTATCTGTGATTGTTCGATTACACTTCAAACATTTCGAAACAATTTCACAAACCACGTTAACTTTTCCACTCGTTGCTCTGTTTCGTTTGTGTTCTCTGAAGCATTCCGCTCCTTTGAAGCTTCGATGGCAAATGTTGCAGACTATTTCTGACCCGGCACAAACACCATCCGGGCAATACTTGAAGCAAGCAATACACTTCGCATGGGCATCTGTGTCGATCTCTAGTCTTAAATGTTTTCTTACATGTGTGGCAATAATGATCTTTACATAAAAATGCGGGCATCGAAGTGATGACATCGAAGTGATTCTTGTTTTTCAACAGATAAATCCTTGTGTCACCATCGGAGGAGTTGGCTGAATAAATCAACTCATTAAACTGGTCTGCATCAATGATATTTATCTCCACCTTCAAGTGCTCTGCAAATCTTTTCACATCTTCCAATGTGGATCCAAAATCGTTTTCAGGAACGCCGGCTTCGGCGTGTAGTTTTCGCGCTTCTGTTTCTTGCAGCAATCTTGATTTATTGAAACCATCTTTAAGTTGTGATGTGGTCCACTTGTGTTTATTCAAGTGTGCCATTGCTGTTACAATAGCCCTTGCAAGGCAAATCGAATCTGATTTTTTTATGGAAATCACTGACGTCTTTCTTGAAACATTATTTTTTGTGACTTGTAATCGTCCACTGCCGCGAGGAATTTTCGTTGATTGCACTTCAATGCTGATTTCATCAAGAGGCACTTCCTTATATTCAAGAGGTCTGAATTTTTCATAAAGTGAAAGCAGTGGAATAGTGCCACCAACAATCCTGAAGGCAATTGTGCTCAAGGGTCGATCAAGTTTGACGTGATCCACAATTATTTGGATTCTATCTCCATTGACCAGCCCACGTTTCTTTATGACTTTATTCAATATTTCTTGGAAGATTTTCACCGGGTCCAATGCGATTGTTTTTCGCTTGATTTTGATTCGGAAATGATCGAAATAGGATGCAAATCTTTGATTTGATCGTTCATCAACTAGATTTATCTCATAAGGTGACCCCGTGATCGTTGGCTCAGAGATCGGCCGCCCTCTTAATTCAGCAAGCTTTTGCCTTATTTCTTTTTCTTTTAAAATCAAATTATTGTGTGGTCTTCTGCTGTTTTTCGCCTGTCTGATTACTTTCTGAAGCTTTTTCTTCAACCGTTTTATCTGCTTTCGCTTTGTTTTCAAATCAATTGGCTCTGGTGGCGATGGAACTGTAATCTCCTCATCTTTCTGCCTTTTAGACCTCATTTGATACTCAAGAAAGCCTTTCATTTCCGCTTTGTTTCGAATATTTTCAAAGCCTTCCAACCCATAATGCCTAGCCATTCCTTTCATCTCAGCCAAAGTTTGCGTTTTTGGTTTCTTTGGCTTCGCCGCCGGAGCCGGTTTTGGTCCATGATCAAGCAAAAGCTGAATTAATTGAGCTTTTTTTTTGGCTTTGGAACGATTAGGAATTTTTAAGTTACTGGCAAACTTTCGTAATTCTGAAACTCGGGACGCTTCAAGAGAGGCCCGAGCAATATCTTTGTTTTGAAATTCCATTTTTAATACAATATATTAAAAAATAAAAAATCAGAAAAAATCAAAAAAGACTACAATATATTAAAAAATAAAAAATCAGAAAAGAATAAAATATATCAAAAAATAAAAAAAGAATATATTATATTAAAATGAGAAAAGATTTAATCAAACTTAGACTAATCAATAACAATGAAACACATGTTTTCAATGATGTTAATGAAGCTTCAAAATCTTTTAATTTAATACCTCAAACACTGAAATATGCACTCAAAATGAAAAATAAGACAATTAAAAGAAGATGTGACAAACAAGTATTTTTAATTGAAGGATATCTTTCCGATAAAGAGCCAATCACCATAAATAATCAAACTTTCGAAACAGCCAAAGAAGCAGCCAATTGTTTTGGTGTTACGGTGCAAACAATTTATAAGGCTCTCAGGGAGAATAAACCTTATCTCTCAAAGAAAGATGGTTTGAAACATCTTATCAGAACCCGAATACCAACTGAAAAACAGAAAACAGTGATGATATGTGTTACCGCAATTGACTGTTCCCAATGGTTCTATTCTCTTAGTTCAATTGGATCATTTTACGATATTTCAATCACAGAAATCCCTCTTAAGGATGGTACATTCTGTGCCAATGACACTGAGTATTTCATCAAATATCCAGAATCTTTCTTATTTTCAAACGAAGAGATGTTGGATTATCAAAAGGAATTCAATAAGGAAAGCTCGTTTTTGTAAATTATAACTCCATTTTGATTTATAACTTAGCAACAGATAAACCAGCGGATCTTCATTTTTTTGGATTGTCGAGCAGTCAAATTGTCTTCAGCGGCTATCATTTCCTTTTCCCAGGCTGTCGCTTCTGGGGTATTTGGTTGAATAAATTCCGATTTTCTCATACACTGTATAACGTCATCTAAAAGTTTTTGCGTTTTCTGATCCTGAGTCTTCATTTTTATTTTATTATAAGGTATAAAAAAATATGAATACAACAACCAAACTAAATCAACTAAAACTCCAAGATATCACAATGACCAAACCAATCAAAAATAAACAATTCAAAAGTATTTCACTTCCAATCAAGGCTCCTTGCATAAGCCTGGAAGGCGAAATGAAAATTCACCAACACGAAGCTAATTTCACTTTAGGATTAACACTTTCCAAAGAGGATGCAAAGAAGTTTGAAACAATTGAAAAACATATTCAAAAACTGGCTAAAGAACAACAACATGTAGTTAAGAGGCTTTCACCCAATCTTGGCGACTTTTACGAAGACGAACTTGTGATTGTCAAAGGCGAACAAAACAAACTTTATTCAAAACTATACGCCGCCGAAGACCGCATTATTTGCTCATTTTTCGAGCTTTCATTAAATAATAAAAAGAAGAGAATAGATCCAATTAAACTACGCGGCAAACTGTTTAAGGGCATTTGTATAACTCATCCTCGACGAGTTTATCTTAACAGTGATACAATTTCAATTATTATGATTACCCAAGCAGTTCTTGTTAAAGAGATATGGGACGAAAATCTAGAGCCACGCAACTGGTTTGCTGAATTTGAAGATGAGGAAGCTGAAGACTGACTCCACCGGAGGTGACGCGGTGACAATAGGAATTCCATTTTTAACTATATAACTTTTCACAGTTATATAGTTATTGGCTTCGCCGCCGGAGGCATTCGTCATATGCTTTTTCATACTTCTCTAAATTCAAACATAAATCTGCTACAATTCCATCTATAACTTTCATAGCCTTTATGAATTCTTGTGAATCAAAAAAGTCACCTCGGAGATACGATCTCAATTCAGTTAAAACATTCTCATACTTTGTCATTGCGAATTGACTTATCTCAATCTTTCTGCGGAAATTTTTCATTTCTTGGAATGTCTTCTAGAATAACCCAGCACCATTTATTACCCCTAAGACTATTGGATTCAATGTAACTCCTCCTACAATCGTTCCTGTAACAACTAAAAGAGTGGAGCTAAGCGTCAACAAAAGACTCATTTTCTTGTATTTTCTTTGTGCTTTCCGGCAGCACCAACATTTTTTATGATAAAAAGCGAAGAGCTTTTTCAATTCATCAACTTTCTCCTCAGAAAGGGTTTGATCAATATGATTGAAATTAAGTGGATCGGTTTGCATTTTTATTGCAAGAAAAAAGTCTTTTCATGGTTTCTATGAACGCAAGTATCTGTTCCTTTATTTCTTTCAGTTTTTGTGTATCTATTTTGATTTCAAAGCTCATTTTAGATAACTTCAAAAAGAAATTTGATTTGGATATTGCTGACGTTTAATGCTTGATCCCGTATTCTTGCTGAAAATAACTCTCCTGCGTTATAAACAACATTTGAAAAAGAAAATAATTGAATTCGATTATCTCCGTTAACATTTGTTCCACTTTGCTGTTCATTAGTTGGAATGACTAAAGTTAGTTGTGGAAACGCAGATTTTTTCGTTAGAATTTGAGCATAGGCTTTAATTAATTGGCATCTGCTTGGGATGACTATATCATTGAAAAAAAATATCAAAAAGTATGTTTATCTCGTTTCCAACCGATCTTTTAAATCTTCCAATCAGCATGAAATTATTCTTCAAATTTGAATTGTGAATTTGATGACCATTCATATCCAAATTAGTTTGCATGACCATTCTCTGATTTTCGAAAATGAAAGGCCAATCATAAACATCAGTAGGAACATCGTCATGAGAACCCTTGATGCCATATACGATCAACTTTGCGGGTCCTTCTGAAGCTGATTCAGCGGTTCCTTGCCATTTCAGATCCAGATATATATATTCAGGTGAGGAAATCTGCCATTTATGCATGTGGACGATGGATCTTGTATAAGTTGACAACTTCGTTGTTGTTTGTTGACCGATATTCAGGCTTGTACTCACGACGTTAACGCTAACGTTATTCATTGAAGCGGGAAAGAATTTAATGCAAATAGTGTATTCTCCCTCTGGCAATTTATACATATCGAAACCAAGTCTCCCAGAGTATAGATTGCTGCTGTCTTTGTATATTGTCAAATCATACGCTTTTTTATTGAAAAGATGAGGTGAACTAGAAAAATTATTGATTCCAGTTACTGTCATATCATGCTCAGAGCTGGATTCATCAATCTTTTCCATCAGATACCTGAATTCATCTTTCGGGCGAGAGGTTGATGTGATATGCGAGTCATCAACGTATTTTTTGAGTTTCTCTTCTAATTCTATCGTGTGGACTACCACATCTCCTATCTTGAGATTAAGTTCTCTATCCACATAAGATTTTGGCGTGGGTTGATGTTCAAGAGTTGGCGCTGCAACATTGTTAATTTTTTGTGAATTCATATCCAGGTTTCCAGTCATTGTTCCACCTTCCAACGAAAGCTTTTTAGCGACTTCATCGTCCACATATCTTTTGTTTGCGCCTTGGTCGGCAACTGTTGGGTCTTTTGCATTGAAAATGGTGTGATTTCCCATATCCAAACTAGTCTCCATTGGAAACGCCTCTTTGCGGCTGAGAAAGATATTCTTGACGTCATTATAAGAAACAAGATTGTTATAATTTGCCCCTAAATCATGCCATGTCTGTTGTTTCGAGTTTTTCACATTGAAAAGTCCTTTCAAATCAATATCTTTGACAACTTCATGCGTTGGTTCAGGAGCATCAGGATGGAATTTTTTCAGCGTGATCATATTCACCGCTGACAAATCATTGTCTTCATCAGTTTCCATATTGGTGATCAGTTTGCGATTCATTTCTATGCCTCCTGGTTTGATTATATTATGGCCGCTGAGATCAAGGTCTTCAGTCATATGCGAGGAACCATCAACCTGAAGTGAATGTGCCCTCAATTGCGTTAATTTGTTTTCGAGACTTGTTTAAAGCGTGTCAGCTTGATGTTTTGTGATTGCGTCATCGTTGTCAACGCCTTCGGCAACATTGGCCAGTCGTTTATGTTGGATATCATAATTATTGTTGGCGTCCAATTTCAAACCGCCTTGTTGAACTTGTTTGTTGAAATTTTTTATGTATTCACTCAAGTCAACACCTGTGAATCTTCCCACATTGTTGAATATTCCCATTTTAGAAAGGTTCTACGATAAAAATAAGCGATAAAAAATGACGACGTTTCGACCTCTCCGAGGTCATTTTCAAGTGGATGTAAAAATACAGAATTAGCATAAATATATTACAGTATAAAAACGTAAGAATGTAGAGAACGCTAAAATGTGGTAAAATATGTAAATATAGGTGATAAAAATTACAAAAAAACAATTAAACTAATAAATAAATAAAACCAAGCGTTAAAAGACTTTCTAAACAAATAACTTAGCGCGGATTGAGTCGCACTGTTTGTTCAATGTTGGCTTGAGTTCTTTAATAAAAAGCATTTCAAAAATAAGACAATCAAATTTGTTCTGGCACTTCTTTAAAATCTTAAAACTTCGCGCAATGTCATTCAAGTCCATATCATGTTGCTGTCTGAGGTGGTTTCCAACTGCCGACCCCTTGTGTTCTTCAATGCGTTGATGTAAGTGTCAGCATGTGTAGCCGACATAACCTGCATCACACAGATCACACTGGAAATGGTATACAACGCATTGTTGATTCACAAGGGGCGGCTTGTCTTCCTTCACTTTGATTTCGTCCTTAATCTTTCGACTGGTGTACACAGGACTAATTTCTGCATTTATCTTGCGGCTGAGTCCTGTGTACACCAGTCGAAAGATTAAGGACGAAATCAAAGTGAAGGAAGACAAGCCGCCCCTTGTGAATCAACAATGCGTTGTATACCATTTCCAGTGTGATCTGTGTGATGCAGGTTATGTCGGCTACACATGCCGACACTTACATCAACGCATTGAAGAACACAGGGGGTCGGCAGTTGGAAACCACCTCAGACAGCAACATGATATGGACTTGAATGACATTGCGCGAAGTTTTAAGATTTTAAAGAAGTGCCAGAACAAATTTGATTGTCTTATTTTTGAAATGCTTTTTATTAAAGAACTCAAGCCAACATTGAACAAACAGTGCGACTCAATCCGCGCTAAGTTATTTGTTTAGAAAGTCTTTTAACACTTGGTTTTATTTATTTATTAGTTTAATTGTTTTTTGTAATTTTTATCACCTATATTTACATATTTTACCACATTTTAGCGTTCTCTACATTCTTACGTTTTTATACTGTAATATATTTATGCTAATTCTGTATTTTTACATCCACTTGAAAATGACCTCGGAGAGGTCGAAACGTCGTCATTTTTTATCGCTTATTTTTATCGTAAAATCTTTTACTAAAAAACTACTCATTTAGAAAGGTTCATCAAAGTTTTTAGCAACACTTTTCTTTTCTTTGTCAATGAAAAGGAATTCATAAGGTCCTAGCCTATTGAAAAGATGTGGTTCAATCAAATTCTCTTTTGCAATGAGATCGAGGTGAGTTTTTGTTGCTGGTGGATACAGAATCATATGAGAACAATTCAAACGAATCTTCTGAGGAACATCATAATAGGATTGCGAGAGATAAATCGGGCTGATCCCATGATGCCTTCCATCGGTCCAGTGATTAGCGATTTGTTTTTGAATCCTCTCAGAAGAATTAATGAGATCATCAAACACGACCGTTTTCCGATTGTTGTTTGGATAATCTGAGGTATTCATGATGTCATCTGGGCCAAGAATTTCGACAACGGGGTATCCAACTTTTTGGCTGACACCATCCATTAACTTTTGGAAGTCTTGAATCTTATCTTGATGTTGATTGGGGGTATAGAAATAAATTTTATCATAGAAGATGAGAGGTTTTCTCAAGATATGCATAAGCGTATTTGTCTTTCCGCAGCGCGTTTGACCCGCAATGAGCATTCTGAAATCCTCATCAAGGAAATCATTGTATTTTCTATTTGCTGTTCGATTATTGACGTTTCGATCATAATTTGGAATCTTCATTTTAAGTGTTGAGATAACATTTATCTTTTGAAATAAATGTTGTTTCACCACTTAAAATGGATCTTGAAAGAATAAAGAAATATGCCTCAAGCGAATTGGATGGTTATCAAATCGCGAAAGCAGTCACAGAGGTGAAGAATGAGGTGAAAGACCGAGAACAGGGAAGAGATGTTGTTATGAGTGATTATTTCAAAACCCTCCGCGAACCTTTGATTGAACAACAAAAGAAGACAGATGCTAAACAAGATGCCGTGATTGAGCAACTCCGGCAAAATCAACTGGCTTTGACTGAAGGTCTTCAAGACATCGCCACGCTAAATAGAGAGTTGCCACAGTTACCCGGAATTGAAATAACAACGGCTCCACCCTATAAATCACCACTAAGATTTGATATCGATCTTTATAAAGGAATTTCTGAGGAAGACCAAAAAATTTTCCAGCGATATCATTTAACACCTTTAGAAGTCCTTGCAGGAATGCCAACTGAACACGTTAAAGAGGCCAAAGAATTGTATAAAAAAAATAGACAGACCCTCCATACTACACAGCTAACTAAATTATAAAATAAAGCGAAGTCACGCGGATTCATAACTGATAAAGAGGATCGAGCAGGATTATAATCAATTAAAGGCTGACACCGGCGCCTTAGATAAATATAGAGATAGACTTAATTTAATAATTAAAGCAAAAGAAGGAGTCATGAGAACACCAACAAAAGGACAAGGCGTACGTTCCTATAAACAACCTCGAAGGAATGCATATAAGATTACAGGCGAAAGTCAATATGGTGGGTTGCTTATCGATGTCCCCAAACTTTTCAATGAAATGAAGCTGAATGCCTTCAGGGGTGGGAAATTAGTCTATCGAGCCGATGCAGACAAATCATTCATCGATCTGGTGACAAAAAGATATAATCCCCGACGAAAATATTCTATGAATGCTGTGAGGATTTTTAATGATATAAACACACTGTCTAATATGCCTGCGCACAAATCCTCAGGTAAATCAAGGATGGTTGGATCGGGCGTCGTCTTCTATCAGAAACCAGAAGAGCTGGCGGATCGTATGAAGATTTTGATTGGCTCAATGGCTGCTGGCAACAACTCGCCAGTCTTGAGGAATGATCTTTCCCAAATAAATGATGAACTCTTGAAAATCGGGGCAATTGACCAGCTAATGCATGAAAAACTTTATCAGAAATATTTAAAATAATGGATGTAAACAGAGTAATTGTCTTCAAATCAATTGATGCAAGAAAACAAAACCCACGAAATAAACCAGGGAATTTCATAATTAAGTTTATTCCTGAGTTGAAACTAGACGATAATAAACAACATTATATGGCTTTGGATCATCTTTCCATGACTGCAAGTTGGCATTATATCAGGCCTAAATACGGCAACAACAAGTTGGTAATTTAAAAAGACAAGGGCAAGACATGGGAAACAATCACCTTTCCCGCGGGCGTTTATGATTATGATGATATCCACGAATTCATTCACAAAAACATTGGGCCAATTGGAAAAGACCAATATGGATCAATGTGTTGTTTGATTTGACAACTTTCAAAGTATTTATTCGGTTGGCTGAAAACTTTCAAATTGATTTTGCAAACAGTGGAAACTTTCACGTCTTGTTGGGATTTGATGCGGCTAAATTAACAGCCAGTGCTTATGGATCGACGTTTCCAAATATATCAAACAGTGTTGACAGTCTCTATCTCAGAAGCAGTCTTTTGAGCGATTCAATTATCTCCGGGAAAAGGTCAAATGTGCTTTACACGTTCTCAACCAGCACTACAACCAGAGCATTGCCATTCGAAATTCAACCAATGAATTACTTGTGGAATAAAATAAACTCTAAGCATATTTCTGAGGCCACCTTCTTCATGACTGATGATGAAGACCGAGAAGTTGATTTGAATGATATTGATATTTCCTTGACTGTAGTAATTAAAGAAGTGAATTAAAATGGATGAAAGAAGAGAAAGAGATCCTGATACAGGTGAAATCATATATCCGCAGGGGCAAAGCCATGGAGGTGGAGCGGGTTTTGCTGACATGTTCTCGAAACTCGCAGCTAAATTAACCGGCAAAACAGCTTCGAAGTTGGCTTCAAAGGCAGCAGAAAAATTAGTTGAAAAAGGGGCTGAAAAAATTGGCGAAAAGACCGGTCAAGTCATTGGTGAAAAAATTTATGATAAATTCACAACGAAACCGAGCGAAGCGAAGGTGAGCGCAACGCAACCAGCAGCCTCGGAAACAAAAAGAAAAGAAATTGGGGAAATTCTGAGAAAACAAAGCCGAACTGCTGAGGCGGCCCGCAGTGAGCCCAAGACTCAAACAAACACCAACAATTTCCAATATGTGAGAGATGTTTACAATGATTTAATCTGAAAAATAAAATATTATATAAGTAAAATGACGATGAACTTTAGAAATCCGGAATTCGTAAAAAGATATGAATATACATATTATGATCTAGAAACGCCACTCAATGACAACATTGCAAATGGCAACCGGCAGACAAAAGGCGATTGCCGATTCAACGTGGATAATTCCTCCGAAGCCAATCCGATTGATTGGTATAATGCATACCTGGAGGTTGACTTTAAGCTTGTTACAACGGCTGACAGTGCAACTGGAATAACCGCAGGGGCCAACAATGGTAATCAAGATTGCACAACAACTAATGGCCTGACGTTCATAAAATCAATCGAAGTTGAATGTAATGGGCAAACAGTTTATAATAACACAAAAGCAAATGAATCAGCAAATGCGTTGGCGCTCTTGAAATATACAAAAACCTATGCCGATTCGGTTGGACCAGATCAGTTCTTCTATCCTGATACATCAACAACAAGAAGAACAACAGAAGGTCGACTACAACCAGCAGATAAAACAATAGTAGCTGCATATAATGAAGGTTTTGCCAAGCGAAAAATCCTTACTGACGGTGCGCATATCAACAAATTTTCAATTCCTCTGAATTTATACAGTTATTTCGCTGCTTTCAAAAATAACCTCCACCCAAATATAAAGACAACTCTTGTGTTGAAACTTGAAAATGACAACAACTTGATTTTCCGAAAAGGTGCCGCGCCAGATTCAAAAGTGATTCTCACTAAACTCAGATTGTGGTGCCCAAAAATAATTTTCAATGGCAAAGGCTTGAAACAATATCTTGAAGATTATCTGAAACCGAAAAAGTGGACATATTTGAGAGAACACCAGGAAATATTGCAATCAACAGCCACGAATAGCTATTTTCGTATTTCCAATGGAATTCGAAGGCCTAGGCATATGTTGATTTGGGTTGTTCCGACGGCATCTTATAATAGTCAGACACATAATATATTCACTTTCAAGACATTCAATATTAATGCAGCCAACCGGCGTTTCACTCGAGCACAACTGGAGTTGAACAACTCAATTTATTATCCCCAATTGGAAATGAACTCGGATGAAGAATCAAGACTTTACCGCGCTTTCAATTCCGGTTATAATGACACTCTGAGTGGCCCACTGATAGATCGAAAAAATTTCAAAGAGCTTTATGGAATGATTTACTTCGATCTCCGAAACCAAGAAGATGATGTGAAAGATGCTGTGGTTTCTTTGACGTTCAGATATGAACTGAATGAAGCCAACGCAAATCAATACACAATAAACGCCTTGGTGCTGCATGAAAAAGAAATCGAGCTGTATACTGCATCAAATAAGCTTTTGATAAAGGCTTAAAAAGGTTATTTCAATATATAAAATATTGAAATGACGTCTTATATGCCGTACCATGTAAACTTGTCTGAAGGCCAAAAAACAAAACTTGCAAGAGCTGTGAAAAATTCAGCTCCAATTACATTGAGACTTTCGAGAAATGAATTGAAAGGAAATGATGAATTGCTGTTGACAAAGACCCAAATAAACAAAATACAGAAAGCAATTAATGCTGGGCGGGGGGCTGAAATAGCCATCTCGAGAACACAAATAAGAAAAGCTGTCAGACAAGGCGGGAGTCTTTGGACTTCATTGATTTCTTTAGGTTCGAAACTGCTTCCATTCGCGACAAAAGGGATTTCAAAAGTTGCCCCGCATCTTGCGACTGGAGCATTGAGTGCTTTGGGAAGCCTGGGAATTGATAAAATATTCGGGAAAGGTATTACTGTGCCATTTAACTTTCTTCCGCAACTTGGGAGAGTCAAAGAGTTAACTAAAAGCCAATAAGATTCTGTTAAAAGAGGGCTTCAGACTGGCCGCGGAATAAATTTCAAACCCACACAGCGGCAAATAAATGGTGGGCTTCTTGGAACACTTGCGGCGATAGGAATCCCGATGGCTATTGAACTAGCCTCGAAACTGTTCGGGTCAGGGCTTCAAGTTCCAAGGAAAGCTGCTGCGGGATTAATGGTAAGTCCAAAACCGGGGCTTTATCCTTATAGACCGCCGCCATTTTTTGGAACCTGGGAACAGCAAGGACGAGGGCAAAAAAAAAAAAATCTGAGAAAGGAGCGAAGGGAGAAGGTCTTTTGTTAGGGCCGAACAGCCCCTTTCAAAACATTCCCCTCGTAGGAGCAATTCTCTGAGGCCGGCTTGGAAAGATATTCCATTGTCAAACTTTGATATTCTTGAGTGGGTAAAATTTCTGAAAATCCCCAATTTCAAAGGAATCTTTTTGTCTGCCGCCTCCAATTGAATTTGTAGATTATGCAAGAAAACTAAACAAGGAATTTATTTATAATTACGGCCATCCGATTCAAGACATTAATTCGGTGCGATGTGGATATTATTGTTTATATTTCCTAGATAATATTCATGAAAAATCATTTTATGATTGTCTCAAAGTGTTTGATTAAAACCATCCAATGAAAAATGAGAAATTCATAAAAGAATATTTCAATTAAAAATGGAATCATCATATTGCGTTAAAGAGAAACGAGTTACGGGATGTGTAGACCCGTCAGGTTATATGATTGCAAAAAATGGGAGACCGATGTGGTTTTGCCATTGCGCATCATGCGGAATAAAGAAGACAAGATTTGTTAAACAGTCAAACTAGCGCAGCCCTCACAAGGTGGGGGCATTGGATCGACAATAGCAGAACTTGGACTTGAAGGCATGGCGCATGCTATCCCGTGGATCGGGAAAAAGACAGTTGAAATGGGTCGCTATGGCGCCAGTGAGTTGCTAAGAAATAAAACCGCTCAGAAAAATATCTTGAATTATGGATTAGAAAAACTAACTCCACTGATACAAAACGTCGGTAGTCAAGCATTAGATCAACTATCAACGCAAATAAGGCCGAATAAAAAATTACAAAACAGACAGAAAAGATCTTGACGGGGCTGGATTTGACGCGCATGCACTTATTGGAAAATTACTGCGGCCAAAAGGCGGCTTCACTCCAGGTAAATATAAATATATGGGCCCCTACAATCCCTTAAAAAGACAACTGGAATACGATCCTGAAACAGGTGAAGTCCTGAAATGGAATGATCTGCCATATAACAAAGTAGATGAAATTTCGGCTTATCATGACATTTGTTATGACAGAGTGAAGACAGGCAAGACAAACAAAGGAGCTTGCGACAGGCAAATGGTTGCTGAACTTGACAAGATCCCCTATGGCGACATGACAAAATGGGGCCAAGCGGCAAGATTCATTATCAACACGAAGCAAAAACTTGTGCTTGGGGTTTCAAAATCCAGCAGAGCTGGCGGCGAGGCCGAATCAAAAAACGGCAGAAGGTTTCGAGTACGGATTGGGCCCGAAGCCTAAGCGTTGAATTACATAAACCAATCCGGCAACGCTTTCCAAAACGACGAGTTATTGCATATGGAGTTGACAAGATCTGGGCCGCAGATTTAGTCGAGATGGGGAAATTTTCCAAGTTTAATCGCGGAATAAAATACCTCCTGATGGTGATCGATGTCTTCTCAAAATATGGGTGGATACGGCCACTAAAAGACAAGCGAGGACAGTCAGTGGCTGATGCTTTTAAAGATATATTTAAAACGAAGCGAAAACCGCAAATGCTTTGGAGTGACAAAGGAGGTGAGTTTTTCAACAGAACAATGAAAGATCTGCTTGATAAGAATGGGATAACTTTATATACGACAGAGAACGAAGAAAAGTTATCTGTTTTCGAGCGCTGGAACCGATCAATAAAAACGAAACTCTGGAAGCTTTTTTCTGCGAACAATAACACAATTTATTTTGACAAACTTGACAACTTGGTGGATCAATATAATCACAGTTTCCATTCTAGTATTTCCATGACTCCCACACAGGCAAGTTTAATTAAAAACGAGTCCAAGGTGTTTGCTAACTTATATGGCGATTTACTTTATTCTAAACATGCCCCAGCAAAATTTAAAGTCGGTGATAGAG
This sequence comes from Cladopsammia gracilis, assembly GCA_022457155.1. Taxonomy (NCBI): domain Eukaryota; kingdom Metazoa; phylum Cnidaria; class Anthozoa; order Scleractinia; family Dendrophylliidae; genus Cladopsammia; species Cladopsammia gracilis. The sequence continues at coordinate 144,583 of JAJGOT010000162.1, read as the reverse complement.
TGAGAATTTCAAAATATAAGCGGAAATTATTCGACAAAGGTTTCACACCGAACTGGTCAGAAGAGATATTTGTTATTGACGAAATATTGAACACAAATCCGGTAACGTATAAATTAGTTGATCTGTTAGAAGAAAAGATAATTGGAACATTTTACGAACTGGAGCTTCAGCGTACTACTCAGGATGTTTTCCGCATTGAAAAAGTTATTCGTCGCGATTACAAGAAAAAGAAAGCTTTGGTTAAGTGGAAAGGCTATTCCGACAAATTTAATTCGTGGATACCGTTGAGTGATGTTCAAAAGCTATCTTAATTATTCTCGATTCTGAAAAATTGGATCACGCGTGATCACGTTTTTTGAAATCATAGTCTGGCAAACATCGAAACCTTCTTGAATTAGCATTCTGAATAAATTAGATCACGCGTGATCACGTTTTTGAAGTAATTTTATACAAGACGCGTAAGCCAATTTGTGATTGGTTGAGAGTGTAATGTATTCGCAAACAGTAAACAAGATTGCTTTGAGTGCAAACGACGATAAAAGACTCGTATGCGAAGACGGAATTAGCACTCTTTTGAAAGACATATCGCTAGAGACCCAAAAACAAAAGAAGTGTTTAATGAATACCAGGAGAAGGATTTCAGATTCGTTTATGACAAGCGATGTTTAAATCCTGTGGAAACTGGGCTGGACACGCTGCCATATGGATATTAGGGATAATATATATCGTTAAATGAAGGCGGTAATTGGTTACCGCTGGATTGGAGTGGTGGTGATTTTGAATCGCTAAAAGTTGGCGGATGGTGAGCCATAACTACTAAACTGCGGATGCCCAAGCGGTTTGGAACCGCGGAAAAAGTTGGCAGAAGGATTTAGCGGTTTCAGCAGATCAGTGACAGAAAAAATCGTTGGGTGCCCCAGAGTGTCTTGAACGGGGGGAAAAATTGGCAGAAGGATTTAGCGGTTTCAGCAGATCGGTGACAGAAAAAATCGTTGGGTGCCCCAGAGTACCCCCCATAACTACTTCAGACATCAATGAAGCGATCGAAGTTATTTAAATTCATCCACCATGACAATGTCAATTACAATCTTACTTGGATACATTTCATCAGAAATTAAAAGCGGATGTCTGTAAATATCGAGAATCCGACTTCAGAGGCAAAATTTCGAATTTCTTTTTATTATACCAAAGGAACCTATTTAGTGACCTATTTTCGAAAATGGGATTAAAAGGTTCGATTTCATTTTATTTTTTTTTTCAAAATTTCGATAAATCGAAAATTAGTCTTTTGAGTCGGCGGGTGCTTTCATGGATCATTGAATTTTGCCCATTTTGGACCATTTTCAACACGCTCCTGGTATCGTAACATTCGGTATCCTACAATGCCTTTTACACAGTGAATTAAACATCTTTTTAACTTTCTTTTACAATAAAATTTTGTCGGAAATATTAAGTTTGAGTGAAATTTGATCCTCGCAGTGCGCTATCAACTTTTAAAAGCAGTTGAAAAGCAACCTGAAAAAAAAAATTCAGGCTTGAACGGGATTTGAACCCATGACTTTGCGAACCGGTGCAATGCTCTATCCACTGAGCTTTTTTTAAATTTATTTATTTATTTATTTTTTTAATTTTTGGCGATCCTATGAGCGGAGTGCAATGCCCATAGCTCAAATACACAACACAAAACCACAAAGACAACACGAAACAGACATCACATGACAACAAAATACACATTCACATACATGGACAAAAACATAAACGGCACTGAACACACCACATTACATGCCAAAGGGAGGGTGCACAAGCACGTCAAAAGTCACCGGGGAAATGAGCCCCGCCTCCCCTTAAGGCCGCCAAGTGCAATGCGACCTAGAGGACACAACGGAAACAAGCACATAGAAACATCAAGCGCAAGCTGCACAGTACAACCAATAAAGGCGACCGATTAGCGACGCGCAAAAACAAAGAAACGAAAGCCGCACAGTACTACCAATGAAAGCGACAGATTAGCGACATACATGACTAGCCACAATAGGCATCAAAGAAGGTGACGATCACGGAATGAGATAAGCAGGAGTAAGTAAAGGCTGGAATAAGCACAGCAAGAGGAGGGATCACGCAGTGCTACCAACAAAGGCGACCGCGATCAACCGGGAGAAGCCCAGAGAAAGTCGCGCCTAACTATTTAGGGCAAAACAGAGGACAACAATTTGGATAAAACGATTAAAATACCGCTAAAACTAAAAGCCAAATGGTAAAAATTAAGACAAAGATACTAAGGGTTCGAGCAGTACGTCCACTAAAGGCGACCACTCTCACCAATACAAGAAACGGGGAACGGCCCAAAGACCACGGGAGGAGGCTCAAGCAGAACAACCAACGAAGGCGACCGCACTAGCTAGAAAAATAAACCAAAGCCGCGACTAGACTCGAACAACAGGGCGGTTCACCACAACAACGAAAATAAGCAGGAAACAAGTAAGGCAAAGGATCACGCAGTGCACCCAATCAAGGCGATCACGATCACCGGAATAAGTAGACTTGCCACAAGTCCCTTCCAATACTCATTTTCGCTCAGTTAGGTTCTCCGTTGGAAGGGACTTGTCCCACTTGCAGCGCGGGAAATCTTTACCGGTGGATTTTTCCACCGGTGACGTAAGAAGCATATTAGCCAATGAACAAGCAATTTCTGAACTACGTCATAGGCTCGCGCGCGGTCAACACGCTGAAAAATCGATCTCACTCGGACAAGAATATCAAATTTTACACAAAATGGTTGCCGCGCTCGCCATGTGCTTGGTTGTTAAAACCGTAGTTTCGCATTATCGGAGTAATAGCACGCATTTTGAAGATATAAAATGGAAAGAATACTCAGTTGCCACTATAGTGGAAAAAGAGGAGCTTCAAGCGATGAAATTTTGCTTCGAGGAACTTCATGTCTTTAAGCTATATCAATGCGGGGCGATATTTTTCCGGACGTCAGTACCGAAGAAGCGGAGTTTTAAAGAATTTTCAAGCAAATGAGGGACATCACGGTAAAAGAAATCACATTTTTCGATGGAAGTTTATGTTGATATCAATTTGTGATTGACTTTTTCTTTGTGTTTTCGTCAGATTTTGAGAAATGTTTATAAAACGTGCCCAAATTCATGAGTTTCGCCTTTCGCTTGCGAGGGCAGTTCCTCGATACGCTAACGGTACACGTTTTGCTTTTAAAGATAAACTAACGGATATTTGAATAAAATTTTTCAAAACGAGATTTTGCTGACAGTATGTGTTTGTTCATTCATTTATACATAGGATGAAAAACGATTTTATGTAAACAAAATAAGACTTTATACGTTATAACTTCACTCGCGTCACCATTTGCAAAGATGTTAGCTTATGTGCATATTTTGCAATTTTGATTTCTAAATCAGTTTCTTGGGAAATTTTTGATAAACAACTAGTGTATGTTATTCGGAAATTAGTCATTCTAGCTATTCTAGACAGAGAAAAGTTGTTTTTCTAAGCTTTTTTGAACCCGAAACTACTGCGCAGACGTTCCGCGTAATTGAGAATCGCTAAAATTGAAAAAATAAGCTTAAGACACTGCCGCCATTGCTGAAAGTGCTGTTTTGTTTTTACACCTGAACATCAGATCTGAAATAATTTATAACAAACATGGATTTTTATACGTAAGCGATTCAGTACGGGTTGTCCAAAGTAAAGCATGACGCGTTGAAAGGAGTACAAGAAACTGTAGTAGAGGGTTCAATATTTATCGGCAAAGAGACGCGTCCAGTGTTTCTCGGAAAAGATTTTGTGTTTTGAAATTGCACCGTACGTCATCGACTGGACGAAGTGTGGTCCTATTAACATCATTTAAGGACAGTTTGTCTCATTGAACTCATTGAACGATCCGTGCTCCTTCATGCAAATACAACTTATATTCTCGAGGCATGTTCTATTCGGTTGCAAGTTAGGTGGTCATGTTGTGTTTTTTATTTTTATTTTGCAAAATTAGCCAAAATGTCTTTTATTGTCTGTATTGTGATCAGTTATTGTTTGTCATCGCTTTTCAGCCAAGAGAACTTTGACGGCGTTGAAATTTTCCCTCGCTGACTCTATTTTCTTCGCCAAAGTCGCAGTCTTGTCGTATAAAGCTTACTGCTGTCTTTTCATTCTGACAAGTGTTTAACCAAGCACTTTTTCTACGCTCTGTTTTTTTGGGGGGTCGGCAAATGAAATAGCTTCCGGCGGTTACCCGAGTTTAGATTTCTTCTCTGCATAGGATACAAATTACTTCTTTTGATCTTGGCGAGAGAACAACTTTACAAAAGGTTTTCGTGTTCGTAGTAGTTGAACCACGCGGAGCTAGGCCGCGCTTCTTGTGGAGCGCGTAAAATTTGTGACTGTCAATCATTTTTTCGCGCCAAAAAATTACGCGTGCGATTCAAATTGCTGCAAGTGAAACAAGTCGTCCTTCGCGACTGAACTAAATTCCGCGCGCAAATTTGTCGAATAAAACTCGACCAAAAAAACGAAGGTCGACTTGTGGCAAGTCTACGGAACAAGAAGAGCAAAGGAGATCACGCAGTACAACCAGTGAAGGCGACCACGATCACCGAAGGCAGCAGAGGAATAAGCAAAGACAGAATAAGTGCAGAAAGGGGAGGGATCACGCAGTACTACCAACAAAGGCGACCGCGCTCACCCGGGGTAAGTCCGGAATTCAACAACAAACAGAGAAAGTCTTGCCACTAACAGTGCCAATGACGCCCCGAGCGCCCCACTGGCGCACAAAAACGCGACGACGTCGCGGGGAATGAAAACGTTTAAACAATAAAGGCAAAAAGAAAGAAATCCTGGCCCTAAGCTGCGCAAGCAACTTAAGGCCCGAGGGACGCACATCACGGAAACGAAAATCGTTCCGCTGCTTCCAAACCAAAAACTTCAACCGTTAAGCAAATAAGCAAAAACATAAGGAACACACCGGAAATCATCGGAGGAAAACCCAAACAACATAACCTTAGCATCAATAACAGGGCCTAAGAGGGAAGCAGCGGACAGAGCCGATTAAACCCGGGCAATGCCCTGCTGGACCAGAGGGCACGAAAAGGAAAGATGCTCCATGGATTCATCACCAAAACCACAAAAGCAAGCAGGGTCATAATTATAACCAAAAGAAATTAACCGGTCCACCGTGAAAAGGACCCCATGGGCCACCTGCCAATTTAAATAAAAAACATGACGGTCAAGCGGCATGCAAGAAAGACCAGACCACGTAGCAAACCAGTCAAGGTTGCTATAAATGGGACTAAACTTAGACACACACTTGGGAACACAAACAACGGCCTAGGGACACGAGGAAGAGAGAGGCCGACAATCAATGGGTTGGCCCTGATGTTGGCCGCCAGGACCTCCATAGATATCACATAGAGAAGAGGAGACAGAGGACACCCCTGCCTCACACCCCGAGAAGGTTTAAAGAGGTCCGAAGTGTAACCATTCACTAGCACGTCGCTAGAAACATCGGTGTAGAGTAAGCGAATCCACCGAATGAATTCCGGCCCAAAGCCCAAATGCGCCAAAACAGTAAACAAAAAGTCCCAATCAACCCGATCAAAAGCCTTTTCCTGATCCAAGACCAAAATTGCAGCATGACAACCAGTTTCTTTAGCATATTCAACAACATCCCTGAGCAAGGCAACATTTTCCCCAATAAAACGCCCCCTGACCCCACAAGTCTGGTCAGATGCAATCACAAGATGAAGAACTTTCAACAATCGGCCTAGACTGAGACGATTTTCGCAAAAGTAAAGTTATAGCGGCAAATTCGAGAAAAAGTTGGTAAACAGACTTTTCTAAGTGAAAATTATGCGCTGAACACAAAAGTTATGTTTACCAAGCTTTATTCGGCCATTTAAGCCTCCAAATCAGTCATTTTTATTGGCTTACACAATTCAAGACATGAAAGCGAGGCTAAATGTCCTATCTCCTTACAAAACACTCTTACACGGTTTAAATCTAATGTAAATCAGCAGATGTTACATAAAGTATGTTTTTAAAAAGCATTTTGTGTTTACTACATGTTGGCAGGATCACGTGACTCTTGAAAACAAGGCTAGAGTTTAGCTTAATTTCTTGAAGGTAATTTTATACAAGTCCTCGAAAAAGAGTTAAAAACTGTAATTATTTACTTTTAGAATATGAAAACAGAGCAAGGGAATGAATTTTAAGTTATCGTAACATCCACGATCAGCTTTGGTCACGTGACTTCTACATAGATTGTCCTCTTGACTGGCCACCCTGAAACGCATGTCGATACTGGTTGTACAAATTGAATAGGAATTGAAGTCATTGACTAAAATCCTGGATGAAATCAGGCTCCCACAGGTCGCTGGCACGTTCAGTATGTCTTGACGTAAGTATCCTCAGAAATCTGCTGCGACAGTATTATTCTTGATATTTGACATCTGCCCCGTCCTACAGAAAGAGAGAAATGGAATTTTTCATCACATATTAAAAAAAATAATAAAAAATGCTCAAAGATGCTAAACCATTTTACTGTAACGATAGTATTGGCATTATTTTTGGCAGCAGCTGTCTGTAGCACGTCTGCATTTGCATGCTCCTGTGCAGGGCAGTCCAACACGCCCGCAGCTACACTTCTTGAATTACATCCTGATTTGCAGCCACAGTTAACCATCTCATCGCAGCTTTGAGGTACGGGGGCAAGAGACATCAGCTTTGGCACTAGCTAGTCCAACCCGAGCTCTCTGGAAGGGGAAGTGTGGGATGTGGAACATGGGCTTCTTTCCAGATCATTGCTAGTAGTTATAGAATTGTCCCTTGAACCCCACCCTTAAAATAATTTTTTCCCATATTTTTCTGGTATCCGCCATCATGCAAATTTATGAGTCGAGTGTTTTCAAAACCTGATTAAAACCGTAATATTGATTTCCGTCATTTTTTCAAATTTGCATTAAAGAAAAAATTTTTATGATAAGAAATAAACACATTCCTACGGGTACTTCTTTAAAATTTATAATTAAAAAATTTCTTTGAAATAAATAATATAAATAATGTAAATATTTTTTTACGAGATTAATATTTTTTGAAATGCTCGGTATTATAAAGTAATCATGGGTCGTTCGCTTCAGTCGTTCGCTTCAGTCGTTCGCTCCAGTCGTTCGCTCCGCTCACTCCTTCTCGCTCACTCGCGGCGGATACCAGAAAAATATGGGAAAAAAGTATTTTAAGGATCTGGTTCAAGGGACAATTCTATAACTACTATTTATATATTCTTGAAAATCTATATGCAAACATCTGTCAGTTTGTTTTGACTATGATTAATATTTAATGATTTACAGAATATTCTAGAAGGGGTTTTCCCTTTTGTAAAGATTTGGTAAATTCTAATAAAAATAATCACTTATTAATTTATAAAATATTTTAGAATATTCTAGAAGGGGGTTTTCCCTTTTTTAACTAATCAGAATGATTATATAAAAGTTTTCAAAAATTTTAAATTATTTTTTAAACTTTTCAAAATTTTGAAATTATTTTTGAAAATCAGTGAAACATTAAATAAATATTTTTAAATTGTAGCGGAAAAAATAAAATTGAATTTTTTAAAAAAGGTTTAAAGAAATAGAGATGTTAATAAAAAGAATGAGAAGTAAAGCCAAAAAACTATTGGAAGAATAAGAATTTGATGAGAATTGTCGGTCAGTTTATGATATGTTTGAAAATGAAATTGAAATTGAATTAAATGAAGAGAAACATGGATATGATATGAATGATAAAGATTTAAGAAATTATATTGATAATTTTTATTTTGAAGAAATGGATAATTTTGAAAGATATGGTTATTCTTTTACAAATGATATAATATATAAAGAAGATGGAAGAAAGCATATTTGTTTGAATGAAGATGGAGAACCATTTTATAGAAATTATTTTTATGATGGTCAATATTGGAGAGTTTATTTGGATAAAGTAGATAAAGGAAAGAAGAAAGGTGAAAGCTATGCGACTACCATGTCATGAATCAGGGCGAGAGTGTCCTTTGCACTGCTGAGATCAGCATTACTTTGCCTAAGAGGTTCGCGAGTTTCTAGGAGAGTCAATTTAGAATTGTTTGACATTGACTTTGATATCGAAAAAGGACACGCAAATATTCATTAATAAGGCATTGAGAACACTATTTTTATTTTATTTCTTTTTTGTACTTTTCTTTTGAAATTTTTGGTGATTTTTCTTAGTAAGATGAGGTTTTGTTGCATTCATAAGTCAACATAACCAGACATAAGTTATGTTAGGGCACCCAGGACCTAGGTTGCCAAGGATTTACAGCGTTGTAGTTGCAGTCGATCGGCCAGATGAGATGTAATATAGGCAATTTTAAAGATTAAAATTATGATTATTATTTTTTTTTTTATGACAATGATCAGTTTCATTTTAAAAATGTTATGTTCACGAGTTTTTATTATACCATTTCAAATGTACATATTTTATCGTAATTAGAATTTTAATGTATTGTAAATAGTTATTTTAATTGTTAATAAACATCATTATCTTTAGAAGATATAACAAAAAGAAATATAATTAAATCAAATAAAAATATTGATGTAAAGATGAAATTAATAGAACCAGAAATTTATAATAATATAAGAACGTTTTATTTAACAGTCAATTCTTATTAGCCCTTTATGTTTTTTTTATCTCGTTTGAAACAATTTTTTTAATACTAGAAAGTTGAAAAAAATTATTTAAGATTGATTTTAAGTTGTAGCGGAAAAATAAAATTGAAATTTAAAAAATAATATTATCATTTAATAAAAGGATGTCTTCTAAAGATTTAAGTAATCTTTCAATCGAAGAATTGAAGAAAATAAAAAAAGATGAAAAATCTAAATTGAAAGAAGAGTTTGACGAATATAAAAATCAACAAGAAAAACAGAAACTGATTGATGAAATTATGGGAATAAAAAAAACAAAGAAAAAATATTAAAAAAGCTAAATCAAAACCAAGAAAGAAAATTAAGAAACTTAAACCAAAGAAAATAAAAAAATAAAAACATTTGACGATTAGTTTCTTTAATGTATAAAAAATAAAAAGATTCCAGAAGATACTCCAAAATATTTTAGAAAAGCTCTTGAAAAAGCAATAAAAGAATATCAAGTTGGAATCCAACTTGAAAAATCAGCTCTTGAAAATTTTGCTGAAAAATATGTTATTGAAGGAAAACCAAATATTTTACCTAATGATTATTTCAAGGAAAAAGGCGACGCAATTAAAAGATTTTATTAGAAATCATAGAAATATTAAAGTTAGAATGATTATGGTTTGTTTAATGGGTAGAGTAGTTTCAGGTGAAAAATATAAGGTATCATATGAGATAAAAGATATAGCTTATTTTCAGTCTGAAACATATATTAATCTTGAAGGTACAGATGTTAAAGAAATTCTATTTAAAATAATTAAAGAAATTCTTAATACTATTTTAATTTATCACAAAAATGGTTCAGGTTGGTATTTTGAAAAAGTTTTATCATTAGAAATTCATACTGTAGATTACAAACCTTTAAAAGGTTCATCATATATTAAACTTCCTGATTTTATTTCAAAAAAGAAAGCAATAATTAACTTAGAAAATAAAAAAAAGATGACAAATGTTTCATGTGGTGTATTTTATGATATTTACATCAACCTAAAGATATTAAACATCCTGAAAGATTAACAGATTTGAAACAATATGAAAATGATCTTAATTTTAAAGGTATTGATTTTCCAGTAAAATTGAAAGATATAGAAAAGTTTGAAAATCAAAATCTAAATATTCCAGGAATAAATGTATTTTCAATCAATGAATATAATAAATTTTATCCTTTAAGAATGAATGAATTAGATTGTCAGAATACGATTGATTTATTTTTGTTTGAAAAAGATGGAAAATCACATTATTCACTTATCAAAAATTTTTCAAGGTTTATTAGTTCACAAGTTAGTAAAATACTTCAATAAAAAATATTATTGTAAAAAATGTTTATCACATTATACAAAGTAAGAATTATAAGATAAACATATTACATATTGCTGCACTAATCAAATAGTTGCAGTAAAAATGCCTCCTAAAACTAATTTCTTTTCTTTAAAAATTATAATAAAAAATTACCTTTACCTTTTGTAGCTTATGCTGATTTTGAATGTTTCACAAAACCAATGAACAACTGTGAACCAGATCCAAATAATTCTTACACAATGGAATATCAAAACCATGAACCTTGTGGATTCTGTTTATATATCAAACCATTAGATAATATTGATATTGAAATAGAACCAAATCCACTAATTTATACAAAGAAAACAGAAGATGAAGATATTGCTAAAATATTTGCGAAAAAGTTAGAATCAATTACTAAATCTATTTACAAAAATATTTATAAATTCCCTAAAAAGATTAATTTCACAGATGAAAATAGTAAAGATTTTATTAATTCATCCATCTGCCATATTTGTGAACAACCATTTAACAAAGATGATATTAAGGTTAGAGATCACTGTCATTTTTCTGGTGAATATAGAGGTGCTGCTCATAACAGTTGTAATCTTAATTGTAAAAAACCTTTATTACTTCCAGTAATAGTTAATAATCTTCAAGGATATGATGCGCATATTTTTATAAAACAATTATCAAAGATTTAAAGTGATTTATCATGTATTCCAACAACAGAAGAAAAATATATTTCTTTTTCTAAGAAAATTAAAGTTGATGAATATACATCTAAGAAAACTAAAGAAATAGTGTCATTAAATTTTGAAATTCGTTTTATTGATTCATTTAAATTATGCAAACTTCTTTAGCAAATCTTGTTTCAAATTTACAACCTGAAGATTTTCATAATACAAAAAAAGTATATAAAAATATAGAACTTTTAACAAGAAAGGGAGTTTATCCATATCATTATGTAGCTTCAATTGATAAATTTAGAATAAAGAATTACAAATCATGGTTATATATTTGAAGTTGATCTTGAATATCCAAAGAAATTATGGAATGAACATAATGATTATCCACTTGCTCCAGAGAAGTTAGAGTTTGAAGGAGTTGAGAAAAAAAAAAAATCTTAAACAATGTCTTGAATTAGGAATGAAATTAAAAAAATACACAGAGGAATATCATTTTATCAATCTGAATGGATGAAACCTTATATAGAAAAAATACAGAATTAAGAAAAGAATCAAAGAATGCTTTTGAACAAGACTTTTTTAAATTAATGAATAATTCTGTTTTTGGAAAGACGATTGAAAACATAAGAAAAAGACAAAATGTAATATTGAAAGATAATAAAGAAAAAGCAAGCAAATTATCATCAAAACTAAATTTTGATAGATCAACGATATTTGATCCTAATTTAATTGCAATTCATATGAAAAAGACAGATATATATTTTGATAAACTAATTTATGTAGGTCAAGCTATTCTTGATTTATCAAAATTACATATGTTTGATTTTCATTATAATTATATTAGAAAAAAGTATGGTGATAAAGCTGAATTACTATTTACATTAATGTATGATTTTTATAGATATATCGAAAGATATTAAGAAAAAGTTTGATACATCAGATTATCCAGAAGAACATGAATCTGGAATTAAAACTGGAATAAATAAGAAAGTAATAGGAATGTTTAAGGATGAAGCTTGTGGAAAACAAATAACTCATTTTGTTGGATTACGACCTAAGCTTTATTCATTTAAAATTGAAGATGAAGAAAGTGAGGAAGAGAAATGTGAAGGAATTAAAAAGAATGTGATTAAAAAAGAGATTACATTTGAAGATTATAAGAAATGTTTATTCTCAGAAAAAGAAGAAATGAGATCAATGAATATAATAAGAAGTATAAATCATGAAATTTACTCAATGAAAATTAATAAAGTAGCATTATCCGCAAATGATGATAAAAGGCTAATTTGTAAAAATAAAATTAATACTCTAACATTACGGAAAATAAAATAAATATAAAATAGTAATGTATACAGATGAAGAGATTGATTTATATACTTCAATCTTAAAGAAATATAAAAATAAACCGAAATATGATCATGAAATTTGTGAACATGAAAATAAAGAGATTGTTGATAATGTAGAAATTTGTTGTGATTGTGGATTACATTTACAAAGAATATTAAATCATGTTGATATATCTGATTGGGAAAGATGTCGTTATAGAAAAAAATCCGTGTATCATAGAAAGTATTATTTTGAGAAAAAGATTGATGAAGTACGAAAAAAGATTAATATAAAAAGTTCTTATATTTCAAAGATTAAAGAAATACTTTATAAAATTGATGATGATAAATCAATCAAGAAAGTAAATGAAAAATTTTAAAGAAAAAGAATTATCAATTTTATTTTTACTATAAAAAAGATTTTACTTATTCTTGGTTATAATAATGTTGACAAATTATTACCACTAAAAATTACAAAAGAAAAGAGAAGATTTATATAATGAATGGTTGAATTTTATAAAAAAAGGAAATTTAAAAATTAATATAATTGTAATAATAAAATGAGTGAAAATGATAAATTGAGATTAAAAAATATGACTTGACTTAATTCCTAAGTCTCCTCTGGGAGAATAGGGCCATTGACTTGTCTCCTCCAACCTGCTCTGTCTCTTGCAGCGATAACAGCTTCGTTCCAGGTGATGAAACTTTGGGAAGATGAAGAAAATTCAATAGAAGAAATAGAAGATGAAGATTATAATTAAGATGAAGAAATAGAAAAAGAACTAAAAGAAATAATAAAAAAAAGAATTGAATTAAAAAGACGTAATGTAGTATATTAATTTGAAGATAGTGAAAAACAATTAAGTAAAATTTTTGAATTTTATAAATTATCATTAAATTTTAAAGATTCTATGAAATATATTTTTAAGGGTAGCGTTAATCTTACTGAATATTCTTTTGAAAATAATGAAAGTTTTTATGATGTAGAAAAATTTCTTGATAGATTTGAAGAAATATTTATTGAATCAAAATTTGAAAAATGTTTAGAATATTATAAACGAAAACTTTGTTTTCCATCAGATGAAGCAAAAAAAGATATATAAACTTTTTTAATACTTTTCAGTATTAAAAAACGATTTTTTTCTCGTTTTTTCCAATTATTTCTATTTTTTATTATACTTTTTTCAATCTTTGATGAAGTAGGTGTTAAATCAATCATTTCCTGATCTAAAAGTTTCATTTCAGATATAAATTTTTGATAATCAAACTCACCACCTCTCATTGCAGTTCGTAAATTAGTCAATACTTTTTCATAAGTTGTAAATCCAAATTTAACCATATCTGTACAGCCCCCGAAATGATCCCGACCCCGAAATGATCCCCGACCCCGAAATGATCCCCAAATCGACCCCAAAATGATCCCCATTTTTTTCACACTGACCCCGAAATGATCCCCAAGTAATTTTTGGAATGGAATGGCCTTCCATCCAGAGAAAGCTGGAATGAATAAAATAAAGGCAGTTAAGGAAATTTGGATTCTCATTATATGCAGTATTCACTTATTTATTCATTTTGGACAATTCTTAAAATAAATAGTTATAACGCATTTTTTAACGATTTTTCAGGAAACTATATAATTTCTTATTTTTGTGAGTGTAGCGTTTTCAACTGTAACCAGAAGCTCAAACAGATAACGAGAAATACAACACAATTATACGATCAAAAACTTAAATGGTAACAAGCTGACGTGTCTAATAAAGACGGCCAAGATCTCAAACACATGGCTCTACTTGGGCACGAAGCAGAGGCTCACTATCACAGCTTAGACTGTATGGACATGCCATCATCTAATGAAGGGGAGGATGTTGTCGAATACTTGAAAAAGAAGTACGGGGAAGGCAAAGTGACAGAAGAAATGTGTCCCAAATGCTGTAAGAAATTCCAGTGCCTATCTGCAGGTGTTTACGCCAATGAAAGCGGCCTCATCCAGTACTACGACGAGGACTGTTATATGTGTGACGAGTTTACTAAAGATTAACAGTGGTACACATACTGAAAGTGAACAAAAGGAGAGAGTCATCTTCAATGCCTTTTTCAAGTCATCTTGCGTTTCTACATTTCTCCTTTACTTGGGGGCCTGTAGTTTTGCTTACATCCCATTCTTTCGCCTTTTTTCTTTCATGCATTATATAGCTCTCCGTTTCCTTGGTCTTATTGTCTGTCTGAGCTCTGTTTCCTCATATTCATCGTTCGCTGGTGCTGTGTTTCTGTTTCCAAACTAGAGCGCAGTCTAGTGGGCTTTGGTTTTGTGTGTCTTACCCTTGGTATGACTGGGGCTATGGTCTTGGAGTCTTATATCTATGCATTTGTCCCAAACAAAGCAATGCTTTTAATGAAATCAATCGACACATGAATGAGAGAAAAAAGCAAAGCTATAAAAGCTGTAAAACTCACTATGAGATATTCATCTATCCATCTTTAAACCCATTCATTTTACATCACTACATTCATCCACCCACCCACTAACTCAGCCGCCAACCTACCGAAAAATAACATCGTTCAGGGGAAATAGGTACGCAACCTGTGGAGACGGCTAGGGTTCTAGATAGTTTCGTGTACTGTAATTTACCAACCTGTATAGTTCATTGTAGGGACCCCTCCCATTGGACTTGTTTAGCCATTTGGGAAAAAATAGTGCTGTGAAAGAACAAACAATAATATACAATGCAGGCCAAAACTGACATTCTAATTTTTTCTTATTTTTCATCTTCTGGGGACAAACCAGGCAGTAAGTGTATTTTCTTCTTTTATTTAGTACACCGAACACTTTTATTTAAAACCAACGTAATTTTGCGTCATTACTGCAGAAGTAAACGTTGATAGTAATAAAAAACAGCCATATTATCGTGATATACTAACGATTGATTTCTCTATTTTCTTTATTTTTTTCTTGTTGACATTGTTGGACAATTCAGGATGTAAGTATCGTTTTTCATTCAACATAAACATCACATTTATTTGAGCCTGGTAACTTACTCCACCGTTCTAAACATCTTTTGTTGAGCTATGATCTCCGTGTACCTTCAGCTACAAATGCCCCAACGCTATGTCAACTTAAAGTTTTAGACATTTTATTTTTTTTCCTCGGGGCCCCCGACGTAAAGCACTTAAAACAGCACCAGCGCAAAGGTAGCCCAGACGTTCTATAACCATTTTAAAATGATCGTGAAAAGTAATACGGAAAACACTATCTGGCTGTTGCTGTCATTGGTCACTAAAGCGATGATGTTATTGGCCGTCGAGACTCAAGTCAGTGATTGTCGACCATCTCGATCTGTGTGATGTTAGTGTGATTTCGTCAGTCTATTGTTAGTCACATTTTTCAGTGAGTTCGTCAGTCTATTGTTCGTCTGTAATACAAATATAATTGATAAGCCGTTTGTTAGTTGACGGGAGCTGCTGGCATCGGTTCGATTGTGCTAGTTCTAGGTTAGTAAACCAGCCTCCTAGAGTAAAGTCGTTGTTAGTTAGATATACACTGTAAATTCAAAAGATCTGTTTCAGCTCCAAAGTGCTGAATCAGCTCTGAGTCCTTGAAGCTAATTCAGCCCTTTATGGAGCCATTTTGGACATTGGTGGGCCTGATTCAGTCCACATTGTTGCACTGTTTTGGTGCTATTGGGCCAAAACAGCTCCATTTTAGGTCCAAAACAGCTTCCTGTTAGGTCCAAACAGCTCCATTTTAGAAGGGCTAAATTAGCTCCAAAAATAGTACCGTATTTTACTCACCGAAACAGCCCCTGAATTTTGGGGCTAAAACAGAACTTTTGAATTTACAGGGTAGCCCGCCTGGTGAAGAATGTGCAATCGATTTCAAAGGCGCCCAGACATTTTTGCGCATTAAACACGTCGCGCTAAGCTTTGAGCACGGCAAAAAAATGGCATTAAGAGATTCCATTGCTTAGGGCTTAGATAATACTAATATGTGGTCCAGCCGGCTTTGCTGAGGTTTCACAGAGTGCCTAGAGACCCGACATGATAGTCAGTAACTGACTTGCATTTATTCCGTTTCACTAGCACCACCGCCATGCAGCTCACCGGTGGATGTGGCATTTATCATCGATTCTTCGGGCAGCATTGGAAGAAGAAACTACCTTAAACAGAAGGAGTTTGTCAAGCAGATGGCCAAGAGCTTCGGCGTGGCACCGAATGGAAGCCAAGCAGCGATGGTTCTATACAGTAACTCAGCTTCAGTACAGGCTCGATTCGGAGAGTATGCGACCGCCGGGGAGTTCGAAAAAGCTGTAGACCGTCTACCTTTCGAGCGCGGCCTGACGCGAATCGACAAAGCCCTGGAAGTAGCAAGCACTGAGGTCTTTACTGAAGCGAGGTCGGGCTTGCCTAAGATTGCCATACTAATCACTGACGGCAAGCAGACGAAAGCAGACGATGCCAAAGGCTTGAAAGAGGCCTCTGAGCCCTTGCGGAAAGCAAGCGTTCGCGTCCTAGCCGTGGGTGTTGGCCCCGGTGTGGACGCAGATGAACTGCGATTGATAACAGAGACTGACGAGGACGTTGTGGTGGTCGCGGACTACCAGAACCTCCTGCTGCAACTTGCCATCCTAAGCAGCAGAGCCTGCAAACTGGCCGGTAAGTATCAGTTTCTGGACTTTAACTTTGGTGCCCAGGGACTTTGGTTCCCGCCCGTTTGCAAACCGAGTAGCATTGAGATAGAGAAACAAAGATGTTATCGTGCTGTGAGCTAGGCTCGATTTTCAGCCGTTTGAGGGAGTCCGGTTTTCAGATCCTCCTCCCAACATCGGCTGGATCACTGGTCCGCAGCGCTTGTCCGTGGCGTCACATCCGCTTTTTATGCAAATTAGATTTTGGTCGCCAAGTCTGTCACGGGAGAAAATGAAGAGATATCGTTTACCGTACACCAAGAGCTGTCACTTCTTAGGGATTTTGCAAGAAAACAATATTTCTCTTGGTGGAAGTCTCCTTTAAAATACTAGGAAGGAAGAGTTAAACATCAAATGCGTTCGAAAGTTCGGAAGGTTTTAACCTGCCAGCAACATAACATCGATCCGGAAGGTGTGTTGAGTCAGTTGTAACAACAAAGTCTGCAAAGTAAACAAATACTCTCATCTGAAAATATCTTTCCCGCATGCAGCAGATTTTAAAAGGACAATCGAACATTTAAATGAAGACCGGTGTGTGGTCGAAGTGTATCAAGCGACCAACTGTGAGTCTGAATTGGTGTTCAAACAGTTCGAAAATGTCATCAACATGTGTTGTTTTGTTTGCTTCCTTGTTTCCAGCCCAGAGCCTGCGAAAACTCGGTACAGTTGCTACTTTTGATTTCGTATTTATATTTGGATCTATAATTCCCAAGACAACCATGGAGTATACCTGTACACAATAAATAAATGTAGTATAGTAATTAAGCTATTTTAAGTAACTGTGTACATAGAATCAATAATTTGATTAATGAATTTATTATAATGTAAGCCCTACTATGTGATATGTACTTTGTATTTGTAAACATTTTTCAAGACACTAAGAAAACATATAAAATAAATAAATAAATAAATGAATGAATAAATAAATGCAGTAGGTGATATCCTCTCTATTACGGAAATTATTGTTGCAGGAAATGATGACTTAGGCTATGTTCACACTTGGTGCCCGAGCACGGTGCCCGAGTACGATTATCGCTGGGCACTAATGTGAACACACCTGTTTTTCAAGTACCCACGCCAGAATTCAGGCACGGTGCCCGTGCCCGAGTACAAGGTCTCAACCTTGTACTCGGGCACTAAAGTGGGTACCGGTTCCCAGTGTGCATGCGTTTTACGTTAGTTCCGAGGCACTACAACCGCAAATCACTGCTTTGCGTACCCATGCACAATTCCCTTGTACACTCAGAATGTGAACATGTTGATATCTTAGGTACCCAGTGTCTGAACACAGCACCATTTTGTGCCGGTACCCAGGCACAAGTGCACGAGCACCAAGTGTGAACATAGACTTACATGTAAGAGAATAATTATCTTTCCTTTAAATAGTTATTTCAACGTAATGGCAACTTACAAAAATACAATAAAAGACAAAAGAAAAATGCCATAAGGATAGTCCATAAAAGAGTCAAAGACCCCGTACTCAGACAGACCACTGACTGACACACATTGTATAACTGTCGTACCAGATTTTCTGCCTTACAAATTCAAAAGTGAGATAACATGGATGTCCTTAACATCGTGTACTTGTGAGCACATATTATTGATGTCCATGCCATGTGCTACTGTTTCACTCAAAACTATATCATTTTAATAGTCATCTTGTTTTGCAAAATCTCTGGTGAGGACCAGAGATTTTAAGAAAGCGCTAGGCTATTTTCTGTTATTTCACAACTGGGAACCAGGTGTTCTGTCGCACCCTTTGCTGTCCTGCATAGCAAGTTCAAGAGTTAAAAATGGGGTGCAAGAATTCAAAGATGCATCTGGGAGATACAATGTGCATCGTGGGAGTGCAGGTACTCCTATACATTAACATACACAACTTTATTTCAACTCGAGTTATAGAGTTGGAATGAAGTTATGTATGTATGCATGTATTGGAGTATCTGCACACTGAAGATGCAGTCATCTTGTCTCTCAAAATTGGCACCTTCCATTTAATTATCTCTTGCAAATGCTACACTGACTAGACATCACTCAAGAGATAACTTGTATAGTCCAACAGTGAAAAATTAACCCATCACTGACAGTACCATTACTACTAGTTATCATATTCATTATGGAGGAATAAACCTAATATCTGGTTGGCACCCTGGGCCCAATTAAAGTCTAGATGGGATATGTAGTATAGTGTTCTTTCAATCTGCTGTTCTAATAATATTAATGTGAGACATCATGTTCATTCACCTCTATGCATGGGTCTTACAAATTTTGTCGTTGGTAAATTTTGTAGCTGTTGTTGTGAGTATCACAAGAACACTTTTAAAATGAGAACTGGTTTTATTAATATTTTATTGGCAGAGAATATTTGCAGTCAGTTGCTCTCATGTTTTGGTTAAATGCCTCCAAAAAAATATACCAACCAAAAACCTGAGGTGAGCACTAGTCTGTTTAGTAAAAAATTGAGCAGCTCTTGTATTTTAAAATATTCATTATAAAAATCTACTATACTTAAAAACTAACTGGTGACTTTCCAGCGCTGTATATTTCAAAGTGGTTATGAAATTAGAAACACAAAAGGGAGTTCATGATATATATTTGGAACTCAAAATAGTCTTAATTGCTCCATATATTGATATCAGGAAAGCAGTGGCAAGTATCAAGGAAAGTGTCCAACACTGTGACAGGCTACCTGAATTGCCTTTGATGAAATCTACATAATGTTCACATCTGAAACACTTACTACAATTTAATAGCCAAAGAAAACATAATAAGAAAATAAGAAAAAATAATTTTCAATGTAACTACGTTTAATTCAGTCAGCTTCATCAATAACAAGTCATAGAACCTATAAATTACGACCTAAATTAAATTATTATTATTAAATTCGCCACTCGTAAATCCACGACATGTACAATCCAATTGCAAAACGGACTCACTTGATGGAAACAGTTCCATACTTTTTATTTTCGTCATCTTCGCTTCATTTGTCACTGATAAATGCTGCTCCATTTCCCACTGATGTAGGGAATGCGGCTTGATCTTGCATCCAGGAAGTGAGAAGAGAAATAGCCAAATCACAAATTGAGAAAGCAGTTGGTTTACAAACAAGGATATAAAACAGTCGGATAACAACACCAGAAAATATGGACTTTCCTGGACGCGTTGGCGGTGTTAATAACACATCTTTTCCATTGAACAAGTTAACCATTGCTTCTTGATGTATTTCCCAAATTTGCTAATCTTGAACAGCTCAGAAACGGATTTCTTAAGCAGGTTTGAAATAAATAAATCCACGGAGATTGCCGCCATCTTTGTTGCGGACTGAATTGACCAATTAGAAACTTGCCTGCCCGCAAGTTTCAGGCAAGTATCTGATTGGTCAAAAAATACAAAAGAGCAGACCAGTGATCCAGCCGTGGTGTGCGCGAAGAAACGCGGGCGCACAAAACGGCTGGTAATCGAGCCTAGCTGTGAGCTACACAGTAAATTCTAAAGATCTGTTTCAGCCCCAAAGTGCTGAATCAGCTCTGAGTCCTTGAAGCTAATTCAGCCCTTTATGGGGCTATTTTGGACATTGGTGGGCCTGATTCAGTCCACATTGTTGCACTGTTTTGGTGCTATTGGGCCAAAACAGCTCCATTTTAGGTCCAAAACAGCTTCCTGTTAGGTCCAAACAGCTCCATTTTAGAAGGGCTAAATTAGCCCTCGAAATAGTACCGTATTTTACTCACCGAAACAGCCCCAATTTTGGGGTTAAAACAGAACTTTTGAATTTACAGGGGAAAGAAAGGGATTAGAATAAATTAAGATAAACATTTGAGAACAAAGATTAGCGAAAGAAGTCTGACACAACGTTTCGATGTCGCCATGACATCATTTTCAAGTGAGAAAATAAAAAAATTCACAAAAAGACTAATGTATGCGTAAGGTGATAAAATTAACAATAAGTAACACATTTAGCATTATCAGAGCGTGTATATGGTAAGTATGTCTAAACAAATAGTTTTGCGCGGATGGAGTCCGATTGCGTGTTCAAGCTGGGCTTCTTCTTCTTAATGAATAGCATCTCATAAATTAAGCATGTCTAATTTTCCGTTGCATTTCTTGAGGACGGAAAATTACTGGTAAGGTCGCCGATGGTTTTAATGCCGTGACCGTTCTTTAGATGCTTCCCGATTGCTGAAAAACGGTGTTCGTCAATACGTTGATGTAAATGCCGGCTAGTGTAGCCGACATACTCTGCATCGCACAGATCACATTGATAATTATACACCACGCATTGTTGGTTAATTAAGGGTAGTTTGGGCTCACGCATCTTAAGATCTTCACCAATTTTGCGGCTCGTAAACACTGGTCGAAGAGTGTGTTCGATTTTCTTGCTCAGGTCGGATAGTTGTTTCTTCAGAGCATCGGCCGACTTTTGATCTTTAAAGGGTACTACCACTCGGTGAATGGTATTTTCATTGGCGGATAGTTGGACTGGCACATCGGGGTCTCCAGACATCACCAAGGTGACAAAGTGAGAGATGGTGGAGTTGATGAGGCTGTCAGGGTACTTGAGGTTCTGGAATATTAGTCTAAGACGATTACATTCAGTTGTGAAAGACTCCCGTGTAGATGAAAGGCGGTAAGCGCGGTTTACCATGGTCTTGATAAGCGATTTATTGTATCGTTTGTCAACATGGCTTTGGTGATGGAGAAGTAGGCCAGTATTTGTTGGCTTCCGGTAAACGCTGGTTTCCAGTTTGTAGCCGTCATAGGATACGTCATAGGATACGTCATAGGATACTAATATGTCGTGCTCGTCGATGTCTAGTACTTAAGAACGGCTGCAACGGCCCGTTCTAAACATCTTTTGTTGAGCTATGATCTCCGTGTACCTTCAGCTACAAATGCCCCAACGCTATGTCAACTTAAAGTTTTAGACATTTTATTTTTTTTCCTCGGGGCCCCCGACGTAAAGCACTTAAAACAGCACCAGCGCAAAGGTAGCCCAGACGTTCTATAACCATTTTAAAATGATCGTGAAAAGTAATACGGAAAACACTATCTGGCTGTTGCTGTCATTGGTCACTAAAGCGATGATGTTATTGGCCGTCGAGACTCAAGTCAGTGATTGTCGACCATCTCGATCTGTGTGATGTTAGTGTGATTTCGTCAGTCTATTGTTAGTCACATTTTTCAGTGAGTTCGTCAGTCTATTGTTCGTCTGTAATACAAATATAATTGATAAGCCGTTTGTTAGTTGACGGGAGCTGCTGGCATCGGTTCGATTGTGTTAGTTCTAGGTTAGTAAACCAGCCTCCTAGAGTAAAGTCGTTGTTAGTTAGATATACACTGTAAATTCAAAAGATCTGTTTCAGCTCCAAAGTGCTGAATCAGCTCTGAGTCCTTGAAGCTAATTCAGCCCTTTATGGAGCCATTTTGGACATTGGTGGGCCTGATTCAGTCCACATTGTTGCACTGTTTTGGTGCTATTGGGCCAAAACAGCTCCATTTTAGGTCCAAAACAGCTTCCTGTTAGGTCCAAACAGCTCCATTTTAGAAGGGCTAAATTAGCTCCAAAAATAGTACCGTATTTTACTCACCGAAACAGCCCCTGAATTTTGGGGCTAAAACAGAACTTTTGAATTTACAGGGTAGCCCGCCTGGTGAAGAATGTGCAATCGATTTCAAAGGCGCCCAGACATTTTTGCGCATTAAACACGTCGCGCTAAGCTTTGAGCACGGCAAAAAAATGGCATTAAGAGATTCCATTGCTTAGGGCTTAGATAATACTAATATGTGGTCCAGCCGGCTTTGCTGAGGTTTCACAGAGTGCCTAGAGACCCGACATGATAGTCAGTAACTGACTTGCATTTATTCCGTTTCACTAGCACCACCGCCATGCAGCTCACCGGTGGATGTGGCATTTATCATCGATTCTTCGGGCAGCATTGGAAGAAGAAACTACCTTAAACAGAAGGAGTTTGTCAAGCAGATGGCCAAGAGCTTCGGCGTGGCACCGAATGGAAGCCAAGCAGCGATGGTTCTATACAGTAACTCAGCTTCAGTACAGGCTCGATTCGGAGAGTATGCGACCGCCGGGGAGTTCGAAAAAGCTGTAGACCGTCTACCTTTCGAGCGCGGCCTGACGCGAATCGACAAAGCCCTGGAAGTAGCAAGCACTGAGGTCTTTACTGAAGCGAGGTCGGGCTTGCCTAAGATTGCCATACTAATCACTGACGGCAAGCAGACGAAAGCAGACGATGCCAAAGGCTTGAAAGAGGCCTCTGAGCCCTTGCGGAAAGCAAGCGTTCGCGTCCTAGCCGTGGGTGTTGGCCCCGGTGTGGACGCAGATGAACTGCGATTGATAACAGAGACTGACGAGGACGTTGTGGTGGTCGCGGACTACCAGAACCTCCTGCTGCAACTTGCCATCCTAAGCAGCAGAGCCTGCAAACTGGCCGGTAAGTATCAGTTTCTGGACTTTAACTTTGGTGCCCAGGGACTTTGGTTCCCGCCCGTTTGCAAACCGAGTAGCATTGAGATAGAGAAACAAAGATGTTATCGTGCTGTGAGCTAGGCTCGATTTTCAGCCGTTTGAGGGAGTCCGGTTTTCAGATCCTCCTCCCAACATCGGCTGGATCACTGGTCCGCAGCGCTTGTCCGTGGCGTCACATCCGCTTTTTATGCAAATTAGATTTTGGTCGCCAAGTCTGTCACGGGAGAAAATGAAGAGATATCGTTTACCGTACACCAAGAGCTGTCACTTCTTAGGGATTTTGCAAGAAAACAATATTTCTCTTGGTGGAAGTCTCCTTTAAAATACTAGGAAGGAAGAGTTAAACATCAAATGCGTTCGAAAGTTCGGAAGGTTTTAACCTGCCAGCAACATAACATCGATCCGGAAGGTGTGTTGAGTCAGTTGTAACAACAAAGTCTGCAAAGTAAACAAATACTCTCATCTGAAAATATCTTTCCCGCATGCAGCAGATTTTAAAAGGACAATCGAACATTTAAATGAAGACCGGTGTGTGGTCGAAGTGTATCAAGCGACCAACTGTGAGTCTGAATTGGTGTTCAAACAGTTCGAAAATGTCATCAACATGTGTTGTTTTGTTTGCTTCCTTGTTTCCAGCCCAGAGCCTGCGAAAACTCGGTACAGTTGCTACTTTTGATTTCGTATTTATATTTGGATCTATAATTCCCAAGACAACCATGGAGTATACCTGTACACAATAAATAAATGTAGTATAGTAATTAAGCTATTTTAAGTAACTGTGTACATAGAATCAATAATTTGATTAATGAATTTATTATAATGTAAGCCCTACTATGTGATATGTACTTTGTATTTGTAAACATTTTTCAAGACACTAAGAAAACATATAAAATAAATAAATAAATAAATGAATGAATAAATAAATGCAGTAGGTGATATCCTCTCTATTACGGAAATTATTGTTGCAGGAAATGATGACTTAGGCTATGTTCACACTTGGTGCCCGAGCACGGTGCCCGAGTACGATTATCGCTGGGCACTAATGTGAACACACCTGTTTTTCAAGTACCCACGCCAGAATTCAGGCACGGTGCCCGTGCCCGAGTACAAGGTCTCAACCTTGTACTCGGGCACTAAAGTGGGTACCGGTTCCCAGTGTGCATGCGTTTTACGTTAGTTCCGAGGCACTACAACCGCAAATCACTGCTTTGCGTACCCATGCACAATTCCCTTGTACACTCAGAATGTGAACATGTTGATATCTTAGGTACCCAGTGTCTGAACACAGCACCATTTTGTGCCGGTACCCAGGCACAAGTGCACGAGCACCAAGTGTGAACATAGACTTACATGTAAGAGAATAATTATCTTTCCTTTAAATAGTTATTTCAACGTAATGGCAACTTACAAAAATACAATAAAAGACAAAAGAAAAATGCCATAAGGATAGTCCATAAAAGAGTCAAAGACCCCGTACTCAGACAGACCACTGACTGACACACATTGTATAACTGTCGTACCAGATTTTCTGCCTTACAAATTCAAAAGTGAGATAACATGGATGTCCTTAACATCGTGTACTTGTGAGCACATATTATTGATGTCCATGCCATGTGCTACTGTTTCACTCAAAACTATATCATTTTAATAGTCATCTTGTTTTGCAAAATCTCTGGTGAGGACCAGAGATTTTAAGAAAGCGCTAGGCTATTTTCTGTTATTTCACAACTGGGAACCAGGTGTTCTGTCGCACCCTTTGCTGTCCTGCATAGCAAGTTCAAGAGTTAAAAATGGGGTGCAAGAATTCAAAGATGCATCTGGGAGATACAATGTGCATCGTGGGAGTGCAGGTACTCCTATACATTAACATACACAACTTTATTTCAACTCGAGTTATAGAGTTGGAATGAAGTTATGTATGTATGCATGTATTGGAGTATCTGCACACTGAAGATGCAGTCATCTTGTCTCTCAAAATTGGCACCTTCCATTTAATTATCTCTTGCAAATGCTACACTGACTAGACATCACTCAAGAGATAACTTGTATAGTCCAACAGTGAAAAATTAACCCATCACTGACAGTACCATTACTACTAGTTATCATATTCATTATGGAGGAATAAACCTAATATCTGGTTGGCACCCTGGGCCCAATTAAAGTCTAGATGGGATATGTAGTATAGTGTTCTTTCAATCTGCTGTTCTAATAATATTAATGTGAGACATCATGTTCATTCACCTCTATGCATGGGTCTTACAAATTTTGTCGTTGGTAAATTTTGTAGCTGTTGTTGTGAGTATCACAAGAACACTTTTAAAATGAGAACTGGTTTTATTAATATTTTATTGGCAGAGAATATTTGCAGTCAGTTGCTCTCATGTTTTGGTTAAATGCCTCCAAAAAAATATACCAACCAAAAACCTGAGGTGAGCACTAGTCTGTTTAGTAAAAAATTGAGCAGCTCTTGTATTTTAAAATATTCATTATAAAAATCTACTATACTTAAAAACTAACTGGTGACTTTCCAGCGCTGTATATTTCAAAGTGGTTATGAAATTAGAAACACAAAAGGGAGTTCATGATATATATTTGGAACTCAAAATAGTCTTAATTGCTCCATATATTGATATCAGGAAAGCAGTGGCAAGTATCAAGGAAAGTGTCCAACACTGTGACAGGCTACCTGAATTGCCTTTGATGAAATCTACATAATGTTCACATCTGAAACACTTACTACAATTTAATAGCCAAAGAAAACATAATAAGAAAATAAGAAAAAATAATTTTCAATGTAACTACGTTTAATTCAGTCAGCTTCATCAATAACAAGTCATAGAACCTATAAATTACGACCTAAATTAAATTATTATTATTAAATTCGCCACTCGTAAATCCACGACATGTACAATCCAATTGCAAAACGGACTCACTTGATGGAAACAGTTCCATACTTTTTATTTTCGTCATCTTCGCTTCATTTGTCACTGATAAATGCTGCTCCATTTCCCACTGATGTAGGGAATGCGGCTTGATCTTGCATCCAGGAAGTGAGAAGAGAAATAGCCAAATCACAAATTGAGAAAGCAGTTGGTTTACAAACAAGGATATAAAACAGTCGGATAACAACACCAGAAAATATGGACTTTCCTGGACGCGTTGGCGGTGTTAATAACACATCTTTTCCATTGAACAAGTTAACCATTGCTTCTTGATGTATTTCCCAAATTTGCTAATCTTGAACAGCTCAGAAACGGATTTCTTAAGCAGGTTTGAAATAAATAAATCCACGGAGATTGCCGCCATCTTTGTTGCGGACTGAATTGACCAATTAGAAACTTGCCTGCCCGCAAGTTTCAGGCAAGTATCTGATTGGTCAAAAAATACAAAAGAGCAGACCAGTGATCCAGCCGTGGTGTGCGCGAAGAAACGCGGGCGCACAAAACGGCTGGTAATCGAGCCTAGCTGTGAGCTACACAGTAAATTCTAAAGATCTGTTTCAGCCCCAAAGTGCTGAATCAGCTCTGAGTCCTTGAAGCTAATTCAGCCCTTTATGGGGCTATTTTGGACATTGGTGGGCCTGATTCAGTCCACATTGTTGCACTGTTTTGGTGCTATTGGGCCAAAACAGCTCCATTTTAGGTCCAAAACAGCTTCCTGTTAGGTCCAAACAGCTCCATTTTAGAAGGGCTAAATTAGCCCTCGAAATAGTACCGTATTTTACTCACCGAAACAGCCCCAATTTTGGGGTTAAAACAGAACTTTTGAATTTACAGGGGAAAGAAAGGGATTAGAATAAATTAAGATAAACATTTGAGAACAAAGATTAGCGAAAGAAGTCTGACACAACGTTTCGATGTCGCCATGACATCATTTTCAAGTGAGAAAATAAAAAAATTCACAAAAAGACTAATGTATGCGTAAGGTGATAAAATTAACAATAAGTAACACATTTAGCATTATCAGAGCGTGTATATGGTAAGTATGTCTAAACAAATAGTTTTGCGCGGATGGAGTCCGATTGCGTGTTCAAGCTGGGCTTCTTCTTCTTAATGAATAGCATCTCATAAATTAAGCATGTCTAATTTTCCGTTGCATTTCTTGAGGACGGAAAATTACTGGTAAGGTCGCCGATGGTTTTAATGCCGTGACCGTTCTTTAGATGCTTCCCGATTGCTGAAAAACGGTGTTCGTCAATACGTTGATGTAAATGCCGGCTAGTGTAGCCGACATACTCTGCATCGCACAGATCACATTGATAATTATACACCACGCATTGTTGGTTAATTAAGGGTAGTTTGGGCTCACGCATCTTAAGATCTTCACCAATTTTGCGGCTCGTAAACACTGGTCGAAGAGTGTGTTCGATTTTCTTGCTCAGGTCGGATAGTTGTTTCTTCAGAGCATCGGCCGACTTTTGATCTTTAAAGGGTACTACCACTCGGTGAATGGTATTTTCATTGGCGGATAGTTGGACTGGCACATCGGGGTCTCCAGACATCACCAAGGTGACAAAGTGAGAGATGGTGGAGTTGATGAGGCTGTCAGGGTACTTGAGGTTCTGGAATATTAGTCTAAGACGATTACATTCAGTTGTGAAAGACTCCCGTGTAGATGAAAGGCGGTAAGCGCGGTTTACCATGGTCTTGATAAGCGATTTATTGTATCGTTTGTCAACATGGCTTTGGTGATGGAGAAGTAGGCCAGTATTTGTTGGCTTCCGGTAAACGCTGGTTTCCAGTTTGTAGCCGTCATAGGATACGTCATAGGATACGTCATAGGATACTAATATGTCGTGCTCGTCGATGTCTAGTACTTAAGAACGGCTGCAACGGCCCGTTCTAAACATCTTTTGTTGAGCTATGATCTCCGTGTACCTTCAGCTACAAATGCCCCAACGCTATGTCAACTTAAAGTTTTAGACATTTTATTTTTTTTCCTCGGGGCCCCCGACGTAAAGCACTTAAAACAGCACCAGCGCAAAGGTAGCCCAGACGTTCTATAACCATTTTAAAATGATCGTGAAAAGTAATACGGAAAACACTATCTGGCTGTTGCTGTCATTGGTCACTAAAGCGATGATGTTATTGGCCGTCGAGACTCAAGTCAGTGATTGTCGACCATCTCGATCTGTGTGATGTTAGTGTGATTTCGTCAGTCTATTGTTAGTCACATTTTTCAGTGAGTTCGTCAGTCTATTGTTCGTCTGTAATACAAATATAATTGATAAGCCGTTTGTTAGTTGACGGGAGCTGCTGGCATCGGTTCGATTGTGTTAGTTCTAGGTTAGTAAACCAGCCTCCTAGAGTAAAGTCGTTGTTAGTTAGATATACACTGTAAATTCAAAAGATCTGTTTCAGCTCCAAAGTGCTGAATCAGCTCTGAGTCCTTGAAGCTAATTCAGCCCTTTATGGAGCCATTTTGGACATTGGTGGGCCTGATTCAGTCCACATTGTTGCACTGTTTTGGTGCTATTGGGCCAAAACAGCTCCATTTTAGGTCCAAAACAGCTTCCTGTTAGGTCCAAACAGCTCCATTTTAGAAGGGCTAAATTAGCTCCAAAAATAGTACCGTATTTTACTCACCGAAACAGCCCCTGAATTTTGGGGCTAAAACAGAACTTTTGAATTTACAGGGTAGCCCGCCTGGTGAAGAATGTGCAATCGATTTCAAAGGCGCCCAGACATTTTTGCGCATTAAACACGTCGCGCTAAGCTTTGAGCACGGCAAAAAAATGGCATTAAGAGATTCCATTGCTTAGGGCTTAGATAATACTAATATGTGGTCCAGCCGGCTTTGCTGAGGTTTCACAGAGTGCCTAGAGACCCGACATGATAGTCAGTAACTGACTTGCATTTATTCCGTTTCACTAGCACCACCGCCATGCAGCTCACCGGTGGATGTGGCATTTATCATCGATTCTTCGGGCAGCATTGGAAGAAGAAACTACCTTAAACAGAAGGAGTTTGTCAAGCAGATGGCCAAGAGCTTCGGCGTGGCACCGAATGGAAGCCAAGCAGCGATGGTTCTATACAGTAACTCAGCTTCAGTACAGGCTCGATTCGGAGAGTATGCGACCGCCGGGGAGTTCGAAAAAGCTGTAGACCGTCTACCTTTCGAGCGCGGCCTGACGCGAATCGACAAAGCCCTGGAAGTAGCAAGCACTGAGGTCTTTACTGAAGCGAGGTCGGGCTTGCCTAAGATTGCCATACTAATCACTGACGGCAAGCAGACGAAAGCAGACGATGCCAAAGGCTTGAAAGAGGCCTCTGAGCCCTTGCGGAAAGCAAGCGTTCGCGTCCTAGCCGTGGGTGTTGGCCCCGGTGTGGACGCAGATGAACTGCGATTGATAACAGAGACTGACGAGGACGTTGTGGTGGTCGCGGACTACCAGAACCTCCTGCTGCAACTTGCCATCCTAAGCAGCAGAGCCTGCAAACTGGCCGGTAAGTATCAGTTTCTGGACTTTAACTTTGGTGCCCAGGGACTTTGGTTCCCGCCCGTTTGCAAACCGAGTAGCATTGAGATAGAGAAACAAAGATGTTATCGTGCTGTGAGCTAGGCTCGATTTTCAGCCGTTTGAGGGAGTCCGGTTTTCAGATCCTCCTCCCAACATCGGCTGGATCACTGGTCCGCAGCGCTTGTCCGTGGCGTCACATCCGCTTTTTATGCAAATTAGATTTTGGTCGCCAAGTCTGTCACGGGAGAAAATGAAGAGATATCGTTTACCGTACACCAAGAGCTGTCACTTCTTAGGGATTTTGCAAGAAAACAATATTTCTCTTGGTGGAAGTCTCCTTTAAAATACTAGGAAGGAAGAGTTAAACATCAAATGCGTTCGAAAGTTCGGAAGGTTTTAACCTGCCAGCAACATAACATCGATCCGGAAGGTGTGTTGAGTCAGTTGTAACAACAAAGTCTGCAAAGTAAACAAATACTCTCATCTGAAAATATCTTTCCCGCATGCAGCAGATTTTAAAAGGACAATCGAACATTTAAATGAAGACCGGTGTGTGGTCGAAGTGTATCAAGCGACCAACTGTGAGTCTGAATTGGTGTTCAAACAGTTCGAAAATGTCATCAACATGTGTTGTTTTGTTTGCTTCCTTGTTTCCAGCCCAGAGCCTGCGAAAACTCGGTACAGTTGCTACTTTTGATTTCGTATTTATATTTGGATCTATAATTCCCAAGACAACCATGGAGTATACCTGTACACAATAAATAAATGTAGTATAGTAATTAAGCTATTTTAAGTAACTGTGTACATAGAATCAATAATTTGATTAATGAATTTATTATAATGTAAGCCCTACTATGTGATATGTACTTTGTATTTGTAAACATTTTTCAAGACACTAAGAAAACATATAAAATAAATAAATAAATAAATGAATGAATAAATAAATGCAGTAGGTGATATCCTCTCTATTACGGAAATTATTGTTGCAGGAAATGATGACTTAGGCTATGTTCACACTTGGTGCCCGAGCACGGTGCCCGAGTACGATTATCGCTGGGCACTAATGTGAACACACCTGTTTTTCAAGTACCCACGCCAGAATTCAGGCACGGTGCCCGTGCCCGAGTACAAGGTCTCAACCTTGTACTCGGGCACTAAAGTGGGTACCGGTTCCCAGTGTGCATGCGTTTTACGTTAGTTCCGAGGCACTACAACCGCAAATCACTGCTTTGCGTACCCATGCACAATTCCCTTGTACACTCAGAATGTGAACATGTTGATATCTTAGGTACCCAGTGTCTGAACACAGCACCATTTTGTGCCGGTACCCAGGCACAAGTGCACGAGCACCAAGTGTGAACATAGACTTACATGTAAGAGAATAATTATCTTTCCTTTAAATAGTTATTTCAACGTAATGGCAACTTACAAAAATACAATAAAAGACAAAAGAAAAATGCCATAAGGATAGTCCATAAAAGAGTCAAAGACCCCGTACTCAGACAGACCACTGACTGACACACATTGTATAACTGTCGTACCAGATTTTCTGCCTTACAAATTCAAAAGTGAGATAACATGGATGTCCTTAACATCGTGTACTTGTGAGCACATATTATTGATGTCCATGCCATGTGCTACTGTTTCACTCAAAACTATATCATTTTAATAGTCATCTTGTTTTGCAAAATCTCTGGTGAGGACCAGAGATTTTAAGAAAGCGCTAGGCTATTTTCTGTTATTTCACAACTGGGAACCAGGTGTTCTGTCGCACCCTTTGCTGTCCTGCATAGCAAGTTCAAGAGTTAAAAATGGGGTGCAAGAATTCAAAGATGCATCTGGGAGATACAATGTGCATCGTGGGAGTGCAGGTACTCCTATACATTAACATACACAACTTTATTTCAACTCGAGTTATAGAGTTGGAATGAAGTTATGTATGTATGCATGTATTGGAGTATCTGCACACTGAAGATGCAGTCATCTTGTCTCTCAAAATTGGCACCTTCCATTTAATTATCTCTTGCAAATGCTACACTGACTAGACATCACTCAAGAGATAACTTGTATAGTCCAACAGTGAAAAATTAACCCATCACTGACAGTACCATTACTACTAGTTATCATATTCATTATGGAGGAATAAACCTAATATCTGGTTGGCACCCTGGGCCCAATTAAAGTCTAGATGGGATATGTAGTATAGTGTTCTTTCAATCTGCTGTTCTAATAATATTAATGTGAGACATCATGTTCATTCACCTCTATGCATGGGTCTTACAAATTTTGTCGTTGGTAAATTTTGTAGCTGTTGTTGTGAGTATCACAAGAACACTTTTAAAATGAGAACTGGTTTTATTAATATTTTATTGGCAGAGAATATTTGCAGTCAGTTGCTCTCATGTTTTGGTTAAATGCCTCCAAAAAAATATACCAACCAAAAACCTGAGGTGAGCACTAGTCTGTTTAGTAAAAAATTGAGCAGCTCTTGTATTTTAAAATATTCATTATAAAAATCTACTATACTTAAAAACTAACTGGTGACTTTCCAGCGCTGTATATTTCAAAGTGGTTATGAAATTAGAAACACAAAAGGGAGTTCATGATATATATTTGGAACTCAAAATAGTCTTAATTGCTCCATATATTGATATCAGGAAAGCAGTGGCAAGTATCAAGGAAAGTGTCCAACACTGTGACAGGCTACCTGAATTGCCTTTGATGAAATCTACATAATGTTCACATCTGAAACACTTACTACAATTTAATAGCCAAAGAAAACATAATAAGAAAATAAGAAAAAATAATTTTCAATGTAACTACGTTTAATTCAGTCAGCTTCATCAATAACAAGTCATAGAACCTATAAATTACGACCTAAATTAAATTATTATTATTAAATTCGCCACTCGTAAATCCACGACATGTACAATCCAATTGCAAAACGGACTCACTTGATGGAAACAGTTCCATACTTTTTATTTTCGTCATCTTCGCTTCATTTGTCACTGATAAATGCTGCTCCATTTCCCACTGATGTAGGGAATGCGGCTTGATCTTGCATCCAGGAAGTGAGAAGAGAAATAGCCAAATCACAAATTGAGAAAGCAGTTGGTTTACAAACAAGGATATAAAACAGTCGGATAACAACACCAGAAAATATGGACTTTCCTGGACGCGTTGGCGGTGTTAATAACACATCTTTTCCATTGAACAAGTTAACCATTGCTTCTTGATGTATTTCCCAAATTTGCTAATCTTGAACAGCTCAGAAACGGATTTCTTAAGCAGGTTTGAAATAAATAAATCCACGGAGATTGCCGCCATCTTTGTTGCGGACTGAATTGACCAATTAGAAACTTGCCTGCCCGCAAGTTTCAGGCAAGTATCTGATTGGTCAAAAAATACAAAAGAGCAGACCAGTGATCCAGCCGTGGTGTGCGCGAAGAAACGCGGGCGCACAAAACGGCTGGTAATCGAGCCTAGCTGTGAGCTACACAGTAAATTCTAAAGATCTGTTTCAGCCCCAAAGTGCTGAATCAGCTCTGAGTCCTTGAAGCTAATTCAGCCCTTTATGGGGCTATTTTGGACATTGGTGGGCCTGATTCAGTCCACATTGTTGCACTGTTTTGGTGCTATTGGGCCAAAACAGCTCCATTTTAGGTCCAAAACAGCTTCCTGTTAGGTCCAAACAGCTCCATTTTAGAAGGGCTAAATTAGCCCTCGAAATAGTACCGTATTTTACTCACCGAAACAGCCCCAATTTTGGGGTTAAAACAGAACTTTTGAATTTACAGGGGAAAGAAAGGGATTAGAATAAATTAAGATAAACATTTGAGAACAAAGATTAGCGAAAGAAGTCTGACACAACGTTTCGATGTCGCCATGACATCATTTTCAAGTGAGAAAATAAAAAAATTCACAAAAAGACTAATGTATGCGTAAGGTGATAAAATTAACAATAAGTAACACATTTAGCATTATCAGAGCGTGTATATGGTAAGTATGTCTAAACAAATAGTTTTGCGCGGATGGAGTCCGATTGCGTGTTCAAGCTGGGCTTCTTCTTCTTAATGAATAGCATCTCATAAATTAAGCATGTCTAATTTTCCGTTGCATTTCTTGAGGACGGAAAATTACTGGTAAGGTCGCCGATGGTTTTAATGCCGTGACCGTTCTTTAGATGCTTCCCGATTGCTGAAAAACGGTGTTCGTCAATACGTTGATGTAAATGCCGGCTAGTGTAGCCGACATACTCTGCATCGCACAGATCACATTGATAATTATACACCACGCATTGTTGGTTAATTAAGGGTAGTTTGGGCTCACGCATCTTAAGATCTTCACCAATTTTGCGGCTCGTAAACACTGGTCGAAGAGTGTGTTCGATTTTCTTGCTCAGGTCGGATAGTTGTTTCTTCAGAGCATCGGCCGACTTTTGATCTTTAAAGGGTACTACCACTCGGTGAATGGTATTTTCATTGGCGGATAGTTGGACTGGCACATCGGGGTCTCCAGACATCACCAAGGTGACAAAGTGAGAGATGGTGGAGTTGATGAGGCTGTCAGGGTACTTGAGGTTCTGGAATATTAGTCTAAGACGATTACATTCAGTTGTGAAAGACTCCCGTGTAGATGAAAGGCGGTAAGCGCGGTTTACCATGGTCTTGATAAGCGATTTATTGTATCGTTTGTCAACATGGCTTTGGTGATGGAGAAGTAGGCCAGTATTTGTTGGCTTCCGGTAAACGCTGGTTTCCAGTTTGTAGCCGTCATAGGATACGTCATAGGATACGTCATAGGATACTAATATGTCGTGCTCGTCGATGTCTAGTACTTAAGAACGGCTGCAAACTGGAAACCAGCGTTTACCGGAAGCCAACAAATACTGGCCTACTTCTCCATCACCAAAGCCATGTTGACAAACGATACAATAAATCGCTTATCAAGACCATGGTAAACCGCGCTTACCGCCTTTCATCTACACGGGAGTCTTTCACAACTGAATGTAATCGTCTTAGACTAATATTCCAGAACCTCAAGTACCCTGACAGCCTCATCAACTCCACCATCTCTCACTTTGTCACCTTGGTGATGTCTGGAGACCCCGATGTGCCAGTCCAACTATCCGCCAATGAAAATACCATTCAGCGAGTGGTAGTACCCTTTAAAGATCAAAAGTCGGCCGATGCTCTGAAGAAACAACTATCCGACCTGAGCAAGAAAATCGAACACACTCTTCGACCAGTGTTTACGAGCCGCAAAATTGGTGAAGATCTTAAGATGCGTGAGCCCAAACTACCCTTAATTAACCAACAATGCGTGGTGTATAATTATCAATGTGATATGTGCGATGCGGAGTATGTCGGCTACACTAGCCGGCATTTACATCAACGTATTGACGAACACCGTTTTTCAGCAATTGGGAAGCATCTAAAGAACGGTCACGGCATTAAAACCATCGGCGACCTTACCAGTAATTTTTCCGTCCTCAAGAAATGCAACGGAAAATTAGACTGCTTAATTTATGAGATGCTATTCATTAAGAAGAAGAAGCCCAGCTTGAACACGCAATCGGACTCCATCCGCGCAAAACTATTTGTTTAGACATACTTACCATATACACGCTCTGATAATGCTAAATGTGTTACTTATTGTTAATTTTATCACCTTACGCATACATTAGTCTTTTTGTGAATTTTTTTATTTTCTCACTTGAAAATGATGTCATGGCGACATCGAAACGTTGTGTCAGACTTCTTTCGCTAACCTTTGTTCTCAAATGTTTAAAGAAAGGGATGTAAGCGCAACTACAGGCTCCCAAGTGAAGGAGAAATGTAGAAACGCAAGAAGATGAATTGAAGAGGGAAATAAAAAAATCGCCGTAGGAATTTTGATTGAAAACAAACACAACAAAAAACGACAAAAAAAAAACAAAACAAAAAAATTCTTAATCGTTGATAATTTGTAATTCATATAAGCCTACTTGCGCTTTAGTGAGCTCACTAAAAACTTATTAATAAACAACACAGATTGATAATATGAAAATAAATTTATCTGCTCAGAAGGTCTGTCATTCTCGTCAGGGACACAGTGAACAGACCCGGTAGAGAGATTAATTTCAGCAAAACATTTCTAACCGAAATAATAATGCATATGCGTACGAGAGACAGGTAACCGTTCGATGAAATTTACGACTTACAGAATCCGGTCTTTTCTACTACTATCATGATATACTAACAATTGGTTTCTCTATTTTCTTTTTTTGTGGACTTTGTTGGACAATTCAGACCGTAAGTGTCCTTTTTCTCATTCAACATAAACATTACATTTATTTGAGGCTGGTAACTCACTCCACTCGTTTCTAGAATTTTTTGTTGAGCTATGTTCTCCGTGTACCTTCAGCTACAAATACTCACATTTTTATAGCTGGTATTTCACTCTTACGTAATTCTTTTGTAATTTTATGTGATATTGTACATTTTCCTTTGTTCATATAGTTTTCCATCATTTTGTAACATATTTAAGGCCATTTTACTCTTTGTAAATTTTTATTCCAAGTATTTTTAATTTTTAAGTGTTGAGGAAGCCCGAACGGGCGAAACGTTCACTGCATTAAAGACCTCTACGAAAAAAGTTCGCTTCTTCTTATGTTTATTTGACTTATATATATATATATATATATATATATATATATATATATATATATATATATATATATAAAATTAGGCGATATCACGCAAGCTTGAGCGCTATAATAGTTTTATAATTCAACACATTGATAACAAAGCACAGTTTGAAGAAAAGATATCGCCGACAAGCCTTTTATTTAAAAAAAAGCTTACATATGTTTTACCGCGCGAAACTTGCAACATCACACAGTTCATGAATGAAAGTGGCACCTTTGTCAATATTGCGCAAGCTTGAACACTATAACTGTTATATAATTCAACACATTGATAACAAATCACAGTTTCTAGAAAAAATTCATTGAGATACACAACCTTTCATTAAGTAATCAAAGGGCTCTTAAAGCCATCTCGTTAATGCGTTGAAACATGAGGTTAAAAAAAGAAGAATCTAAAATAAATATAAAATAAATATGGTAAAGATGGCGTTGTAGAATCAGACATTATGTAGA
The DNA here is from genome assembly GCA_022457155.1 of Cladopsammia gracilis. NCBI lineage: Eukaryota > Metazoa > Cnidaria > Anthozoa > Scleractinia > Dendrophylliidae > Cladopsammia > Cladopsammia gracilis. Next base: position 107,813 of record JAJGOT010000162.1, on the reverse strand, counting down.
AAATGCGAGGCGCAGTAGTCAACTGGATATGGTTCTTGGCAGGATAGAGAAGATTGAGAGAACTTGGTTTGAAAATTCGTGTTGGTGCAAGTCAAAAAAAGTTATGAGTAACAAAGAATCACGAGTGTGAATGTAAATAATTTTGATGTTAGTGAAGTGAAAGTGAAAGACTTTTCCCGCCTTGCTAGCTAATTGACGATGAAAATGTGTTGTTGGTTCAATTTACACAGTGCATTTTCAGTTATTCATTGTCTATTTTCGGTTGGGATATTTGACAATGGAAAAGACTTTCTAAATCAAATACAATAGATTGCCGCAATTTCAAAACAATTAAAAGCCCACATCGATAATACGTCACGTGCAATGACTTTATATCTGATCAGATGAGACATTAATATTAATTATCAAAATAATACATATTCTTTAAAGTAAGGCCCGATTCAAACATTGAACTTCACATTTGCCGAATCTAATGAAAGGAGGCCGTAACAACATGTCATTTCTCTAGAGCTGCCTTTCCCCATGCCAGGACAATTTGAGCTATGTTTAGCAGACATCGCGCCATCAGCCATTTCTTTTTCAACTCTCCAGCAGTATTCGAAAAAAGAACGAAAGTCAAAATTTATGGTATTTTGCTGTTCCTACTCTTGCATAATGAAACGGAAAGTTTTGTAGTTAGCTAAAGTATCAAGTCTGCTGTTTTATATATTTTGACATGAAAAATGGCGGGAAAATGGTGATCACGTGGTCATTTTTCGGTCACGTCTGTTATGGACGCACTTATATAGAAAATATTGGGTCTGGAGCGGATAAACAGGGCACCACTCCTGGCGGTCACTTTTTTAGTTTCCCTTAGATCGAAATGAGGTTCATGACAGGCCTGCACCGACTCCGCTATGTGGTTTTGCGGTTGCGATGCATTTATATTAGCTTTCAAAGTTTGGCTGTTATGAGTCGTGTCGTTAAGTGATTTACGTCTTGTGTGATGTGTTAGACGGCGTTTTGTAAATAGTTTTCAGGAATGGTTGGTTTTGAACGAAACTCCATTTTTCATCAGTATTTGTTTAAGGTTTTTCAGTCGTGGGTGAAATGTTGTGACAAAAGGCGTTATTATCTCGCGAGTTTTTTTCGTTTTGTTTTCATGCCAATTGCGTTCCGGCAAAAGTGAAATTTAGAATACCAGTGCATTTAGGAGGGTGCTGATGGGGTTAACAGTTAACTGACAATTGCCCAAAAATATAGTAGTTAACTGATAAATGAAAAGTTACCGTATTTTCTCTATTAAATGCCCCCGGCGTTTATTTCAAACTTGGCCTTGTGGACCCGGCGTTTCTTTGTATCAGCAGTTTTTTTCTCGCCCGCCATTTTTTAAGAAAGGGTTATTATTCGTTTTTCTTGGCAGCCTTGTACCTTGCCCTTAAATCTTAAGTTTATTATACCACAAACAAACGTTTGAGGAGCTTACTTACAACTTCCTCAATTATACCCGGCGTTTATTCGGGGCCCGGCGTTTAATCGAGAAAATACGGTAACAGTTAAGTGACATTCTATTAATTATACTAAATGAACGATTGTTGTTGTTAATAAAAGCAACATAGTTTTTTCCTAACAGCAAAGCTATTTTGTGACTTTTACCTGCCTCGCTGCGTGACCAGGTGACATATTAACCGATATTATATGCGAAAGGTACCAGGGTCGTAGAGCGTTGACCTTGATCTCCGTGATGGCGTCGAGTGGCGTCAGTGGTCAAAGTTATTCTGAGTTTTTATCGAGATGATGACAAAGGATCGGCATTCGAATGACACATAAGTCGCATACCGTTTGACATGACAAAGCACAATTCAATGGACATATAATCAAACAATAAGCGGAAAGTTTGGACTCGGTGAGTTTGATTTAAAGTTGTTGCGATTAGAGAAGATCGACGGGAAAGCTGTTACAAAGGCTCAGTTGGAAATGGAGCTACCTTTTCTAATGGGAAGTGCGACAAGTGAGATACATGGTATGTATTCTGTTTCGTCATTTTGTCCTAGCACGCGAACGCGGGTTGACCCCGGGTTTGACCACAGGAGCCCTTTTCAGTCTTAGATTAAATGAGTAAGATTTCTGATTACACTAGAACCTGTATTAAGCAGACTCCAAAGTAAGTGGACACACCGTTGGTATTTTATTCGCTGTGGCTATATGGCCGGTAACCGGTCAAGGTTTTCAAAACACTAAATAGCCGGCAGTCCTATATTCTCAGTAAATTTCTCAAAATCGAGAAATTCCAGCTAATCTAAACTATCATATGTCGATTTAGAAAGGTCAAGCGATCCTGAAATGCTTTATAGATTTCAAGCCTAGTGTTTGGTTTACGCTAGGCTCAGTAGACGAAACCATGTTTTGTGACACTTAGAAATTTTTTCAGTTCGACTGTCGGTCAAGGTTTTCAAAACACTAAATGGCCGGCAGTTCTATATTCTCAGTAAATTTCACAAAATCGAAAAATTCCGGCTAATCTAAACTATCATGTCTCGATTTAAAAAAGTCAAACGATCTTGAAATGCTTTATAGATCTCAAGTCTAATGTTTGGTTTACGCTGGGCTCAGAAGACAAAACCATGTTTTGTGACACTGAACTTTTTTCAGCTCGACTGCAAAAACATGGTTTCGTCGGGGGTTTCGTGATATAGAAATCCCACAAAACCGGCTCGTTTGATCAGGATCACTCGGACATATGATAGTTCAGAATGGCTGGATCTTTTCGATTTTGTGAAATTTACTGAAAAAATAGAACTGCCGGCCATTTAGTGTTTTGAAAACCTTGACCGGCAGTCGAGCTGAAAAAAGTTCCAAGTGTCACAAAACATGGTTTCGTGATATAGAAATCCCACAAAACCGGCTCGTTTGATCAGGATCACGACATATGATAGTTCAGAATGGCTGTATTGTTTCGATTTGTCAAATTTACTGAGAATATAGGACTGCCGGCCATTTAGTGTTTTGAAAACCTTGACCGGCAGTGGAACTGAAAAAAGTTTAAGTGTCACAAAACATGGTTTCGTCTTCTGAGCCCAGCGTAAACCAAACCCTAGACTTGAGATCTATAAAGCATTTCAGGATCGCTTGACTTTTCTAAATCGACATATGATAGTTTAGATTAGCTGGAATTTTTCGATTTTGAGAAATTTACTGTGAATATAGAACTGCCGGCCATTTAGTGTTTTGAAAACCTTGACCGGTTACCGGCCATATAGCCACAGCGTATTTTATTGGACACAAGCATCAGTGAAATTCGATTTTTTTTCCTTCCCATACTCTCTGTGTACGATCCTGTATCAAACAGACATCTTTAATACTGACAATCCTTATTACGGTTTTGGAAGCTATCTTGACAGGTGAGAAATTATGGTTTTTAGATGAGAATCTAATGTCGAATAATTTTCGTAAAGCGGCTGTTCTAAGTCCAATCCCGAAAACGCATTCACTCTGGTCATTCTCATGGCCTTTAAAGTAACCTTATCTTAACTTTGCAAATTTAAATGCCTTACTGATATACGTAATTTCCTACTTGTCAAGCTAAATCACTTGATAAGATCAATGAATGAAAATATTGAAATGAACCGATTTCTGACAGCGTGACCCAGTTAAAAAAGAATAACATAAAACTTTCTTATACAAGCGCATGAGTATAGGCTACCAGTGTAGCCTCTTGTTAACTGACAATTGGCCGGAAAAAAATAGTAGTTAACTGACAATTGGGTACCCCCATTAGCACCCTCATTTAGCAGTGCTAGATTAATTTGTCGTGTGTTTGGCCTTGTTTACAAAATGGTAAAGTAAGCTCACTGTAGCTGTCGAGAAAAAGCTGCGCCGGGTTTACAGCTCTTTACAGGCAAATTCACCGCGAGAAACAACTTCAAGCAATACGCTTCAGTGAATGTTCTGACACCTATAGAATGAATTGAGTTCTGGTCATTTCACGAACAGAAATCTAGAACCGGAAAGGAGGAAAGAGTTACGCGGTTAACATCGGAACGGATAGATTGCCGTCCAAAATGGTGGCGCTGTTCAGATGTGTGTTACTTTTCCTTTATACCCTCTTAAAGTTTGATGTTCCCAATGTTTACGTATTTTTCTACGAAAGAGACGATAACTTAATTTGTAATAGGAACGAAATTAAACAAGAGTGACAGGAGCAAAAGTTTCATTTGATTCAACAATATAAATTGATAAATTGAGACAATTAGCCACAGCTTGAATGATAATCGCATCAGCCCATGTTCCTTGACATGACATATTATTCAAATATTCTTGCCAAGAGTGTTCAGTATTACTCTCTATAAACTGTTCTGGGTTATATACTAAATATTCAATGCCAAGACTACGTATATAAAAATGGTTCGTAGCATCGCCATACAATTGATGTGATACGGCACGAAAAAAACAATCGCCACCTCCTCCAACATCAAGAGCAATTCTATTTAATTCAGATAACCTACTTTCTAGTAGTAAAACTGAATCTATAGCACCTGAACCATTAAAAGCAACCATTACAAACAATTGATAATTTTGTTTAACGAAATAATAGATTTAAATATATTTTTTCTTGCTTTAAGTGTGCTATATTCTTTGCTAATAGAGCTACGTTGAGCGCTCGAAGGCAACTCTCTTGTGTCAGGATTTCAATGCAATCAAGCTACGTTGAGCACTCTAAGGTAACTCTCTTGTCCGCTTTAGGATTTCAATGTTATCAGTACGACACGCAATTGATATTCGTCTTCTTTTTATAGACTTTATACGCCAAGAACGTTTTCTCTCTCTTACTTGCCACTCAAACAATACATTGTCTTTTTGTCAAATAGAGACAAAATCTCTCTTAAAAAAATAAACACGCTGAAATCGCTTATAAAATGCTTCTTAAAATGCTTCCTAAAATGCTTCCTTGATAACTTTTATAAACAAAATCAGGAACATTTTTACGTCTTTTGCGTACTGTTGCATAATCAAACTGTAATAGCAATGATTAATTGTTTTAAAATAGCACAAAACCGAAATCCATACTCTTGCATAATCAAACCGAAACATTTTTAGTTAGCTGAATAAGCAAAATCTACCCTCTCTTGCATACTATTGCATAATCATGACACCTAAATATTTAATAACTATTGGAAAAGCAGACAAAGATTACAACTCAAAAAGCGAACAAAAATACAGCGTGAGATTTCTCAGCTTCGTCGAGCGCGAAAAGTTGACTCGTTTAACTTTAAGCGAGTTGACTTTAAACGAATCGTAAAATTAACTCTTTTCACGAGATTTCACTTTGACATTCGTTAAGCGACATAAAAAATCGCTCCTCGCTGTTCATCATACTGGGTAGACAACGTATAGCAGAACCCCGGAGGAGGACTCGCATATGTGGTTGGGTGGGGGTGCTCGTCGTATCTTTTAGGGGTTAAAATTAGGGGATCTAGGTATCTTTTAGAATATAATATATATAGATAGCCCAAGCCTAACAGCGTCGCACTTTGAACAAGCTTAACTAAGGTGAAACTTAACTAAGGTGAAAGGTTAGAAGCACAAGAATTAAGATTGACGAACGGGTTATTTTCAATTTTAGCAATTCTCAAAAACAGTATTACGCGACCGTCTGCACAGTACATTTTTATAGACCGTACAAAAGTTCACAAAAACAACTTTTATTTGTCTAGAATAAATAGTACCACTAGTTTCCGAATAAAATACAGTTTATGTTTGTCAAAAATTGCCCGAGAAACTGATTTGAAAATCAAAAATTGCAAAAATACACAAACATATTTGCATAAGGCGATGCGAGTGAAGATAGAACTGTACTATAAAATCAAGTCTTGTTTTGTTTACATAAAATCGCTTTTCAATCTATCTAATGAATGAACTAACACATAAAAATGGACAACACAATCTTCTTTCGAAAAAATTTATTCAAATCTCCATTAGTTTACGTTTAAAAGCAAAACGCGTACCATGTAATTATAGCTCATCGAGTTCAAGCTTTCTTCGATGAAATTCAAGAGATCGATACAACTAAATTTAGGCACGTTTTAAAATCAATTCGCCAAAACTAACAATAACACTAATAACAAGTCACTCACAGATTGATATCAACATAAATTCTCATCGAAAACTGTAATCTGTTTTACCTTTAAGTACCTCGCTTGCTTGGAAATTCAAATCTCCGCTTCTGCATGGTTCTGAAATCATCTCCCGCATTGATAAAAACGTAATACACGAAGTTCCTCGAAGCAAGATTTTATCCCTGAAAGCTCGTCTTTTTCCACTAAAGCGGCTTCTGAGTATACCTTAATTAGTATCCCTGTCTTGAGTAGCAAACCGCGAAAAAATGCAGGAAAATAACGAGTTTAATTCTCCGCTAGGCACAAGAAAACAACTAAGGGGCGGACCATTAGAAATCTTGGGAGGGGGGGTGACAATTACCAAAAAAAAAATCCTGCAAAGGAAAATTGTCTCAAAAAAAATTCCTGCAAGCAGTTGACCATAAAAAAATAAAATCCTGCAAGCTAACTGGCTATATATACATATATTTATTTATTTATTTTAAACTGGAACAGATGAGAATATGACATGCTCTCTGGTAGTAAAATTCATCAAAAGAAACTTCAGGTTGAGTCAAATGCTGTCAAAAATTACCTGCCTCAAAGGTCTATCTGGTACGTCAAATTCTCATAATACTTACTATACAAAAAGACGAAATTGCATACACTTTACTCTGATATCCAGATAAACTAAAGAAACAGCAAGAAATATAAAATGAAATCGAGTACTTGTATGTGGAGCCACACAAAGAGACGCAAAGCGACGAGAAGCCACATCCATTTGCCAAACATTTTTGACAGAAATTGTTTTCTCAGAACACTAGAAATGGAGTTTCAGAGCATCCAGATTTCAAAATTTTCTGGGGGGGCATGCCCCCAGACCCCCCTAGCGGCTCGAGCCTTCGGCGCTCGACCACTCTATTTCAATTCTTATTTCTCCTCATTTTTTATGCAAAGGTTCCACAGTCTGACTTAAATCTACTCTCCAGCGTTTAATACCACAAATGGATTGGGCTAGGTATAAAAAAAAATTGGAGCTTGCATGCATTTATAAAGAAGGTCTCAGAAAAAAAAAAAACCTGCAGGCTTGCACCTCCCCCAAAAAAAAAATCCTGCAGGAAAATCAGGTCGAAAAAAAAATTCATACACTGAAAAATTTTTCACCCCCCTCCCAGGATTTCTAATGGTCCACCCCTAAAGTGTTTACCGAGCTCACGGCTGTGTGGCCGCGCGAAAAACAAAATTGCTAAGATCCCGGATGTTGTCCAACACGGGCGGGCGTTCGGCGGGCAGAGGACGCGCCCGCGAAACATTCCGCTAGCCATGACCATGAAAAATCACGGCGTAGGTTCTATGAGTATGGAGCTTCGCAGCCAGGCCTTCGGCCTGGCAAGTGCTCCGCTATGATTAAAAAAAAACTCATTTTCCCAGAAAATGGTATCTTTTAGTGTGTTCAGGGTTTCACTTTTTTTCCTGACGAGCACCTCCGCTTGACGACTTATAGGAGTCCCCCCCCCCCCCCCCCCTTCCGGGAGCAGAATATTCTTACCAATTTTTCTTTTCACGATATTTCCGGTTGTCACTCGCTAAGCGACTTAAAAGGCAGAGCAAAATAGCATGTTCTTTTGAGCGCAGCTATCAAATGTACTGAATAGGACAGCCTCTGACTCAGTTAAACTTCCCATATGACTAAAAAAAAAATTGCCGGATTGACCCCTTTCATAAAATAGAAGTCCGTATAAAGGTGAATATTTTAAGTTCGTTTACCTACAGGTTGCAACTAATTTGATTGAACCTGCACTTGGCACCGGTAGCATAGTATTGGCTGACCCGTGTACTTTCGCTTTTGTGCTATTTTAAAACAATTAATAATTGCTATTACAGTTTCATTATGTAACAGTACGCAAAAGACGCAAAAATTTAAGCCATTGAAGGCTTGCCGCAATTCCATTCAACCGTCATCGTTATAAGCCAAAAAATCAACACAACTATGACATGTTTACCATACTATTGCACAATCAAACCGCTTGGCCAATCATAATGCAGAACGTAGCTAATACAGGAAATCGCCTGCTGCTGCTCCCTGAGTTGACCTCTGATACGCTTGGTTAATTGCACGCTTACTTGTAACTCTAAAGGTTTCTTTCCACCAGTGATCGAGTGCATTGTTATTTAGAAGTTGCTGAAACCAATTCTGTGGTCGTGGAAATACCCAAGCCCTCCTTGGCGGCGAGCAAGTTCGTGGCGAGCTCCTAAATGTAAATAAAACGCCGACAAACCTTGAAGATAGCGTAGTTGAAGGCGTCTTCTTCGGTGTCTTCTCGCAAAAAAAAAAACTGCCGGATTGTTATATTTATCGAATGATAAGCAGGAGAATGACTGAAATTAAACTTACAAGATCTCGATTCGTGTCATCCATGTCGATCTGTACGTTTTCGCGCGTTAACTGCAGTGTCAGTGAACTCATATCTTATTATATTTTACCCTGGGGAGTCTTTTACTGTGTAACCGCATCCCCAAGAGTAAGATGAAACCTGAGATAAACCGAACCCAAGCCATTAACCCTTGGGAAGGCCCCAAACCCAAGGTGAGTGTAACCACAACTCAATAGAAAAAAACGCAAAGTTCATGCTATTTTGCTCTGCCATACCGCTCATATTAACACACAAACTTTCCTGTCCCATTTAACTTTCTTATAACCTCTCCATTAGTAAAATACACCGTGAAATTCTCAAACTACGTTTCCCAAGAAAACGCATTTAACCTATTTTTACCCTTTTAAAGTAGCTATAATGGCTTTACGACAAATGATTGAAACTGATAGGTAACGTGAGATATCGAAATTTAACAAGGACTAATACCTTTGCGGTAACGTAATGTGAGATATGACAAGTTCATCACAAGTTCTGACATCCCAATACCCTTGGGAAATTAACAATAGGTCCGGGGGTGCTCCCCAAACATTTTAGTGGCAGTATGTGACGCCCTTCTTGAAATCCTAACCGCTTTAACCAACCATATCCTCAATGCCCTAATATAGCTTCTATAAAGAACGAACAAGAAACCCCCCCGGACAAAAGTCCACAAAATTTTGTTAACAACTTTTGTCCCTTTTTAGTACTCGACTCCGAAATCTCGCTTAATGCGCAAGCGCATTAACGAGATAAAAAGGCTTACAACAATATTTTACAATATTTTAATCGCAAAAATTAAGCTTAATTTAGCATACACAATCAGTTGAAAGTTTCTACGAAGAGCTTTCGTCAATTCAAAGAACGGGACAGGGTAGTGACTACAAGAATTAAAACACAGTAAAATGGCATAGAATGTCTTATTTACAAGTGTTTCGTATCTTAAAAAGTTCAATTCAGAATCAAAACAAATTTAACAAACACGGCTACGTTTAGCTTAACCTAAACATAGCGGCGAAAAGTCGGAAAGAACTGCAGCGTGGACAGCACTATGTCTTACAAAAATTCACAGCTAAAGGATACAAGAAACGGTTAAAACATCATACCTGTAGTTGATTTGGCTTTTTAGTCCCTTCCATCAGCACCAAATTTTCAAACATCGAAGTACGAGCTGAGTCGATCAATGTTGTTTCTTTCAAGCGCACGTGATGTTAGCGTCAGTACCGTTGACTGGACTCTCATTTACCACTCACATCGACCAATCAGATTGTGAGTTTAGCAGCAATTGTGGTAAAAATCAGTTTTTACAACTACAAAGGTCTTTCTTGCTAGTCCAAATTAAACAAAAATTTTTGGGGAAGAGGGCAAGGGAGGCTGATCTATGTACATGTGTATGTACAATGTAGTGATTAATAATTTTACCTTAGACTGTAAAGGGATGGTTGAAAATGATTACAAGGTTGTGATATTGATTTATCATTAAAATAATATATGTTTATTTTTTTTTGTTGCATCGCAGCAGTCCATACTACTAAATACTTGAATTTGATTGGTTAAGGACACACTCTCTAGAGGTCCTGATATTCCCATCTGGACCCCATATACAGACTGTTCCGAATTTTTAGAATGCACAGCTACAAAATTTTTGTACCTAAAATGTAAAACACTTAACAATGTAAAAAGAAATATTATTAAGCAATAATGACTTCAGTTTTACTGTTAGAGTCCACATTTCTGCCAGATCGTGGCTTTTACAAGTATGTACAAATTAAACCAATATTCCCACAGAGAAAAAATTATTATGTTACTTGCTGGCCTACAGTGTAGGTTGGGCCATATTGGGAAAAAAATGTGCCCTTGGGTCCAGTTTTTCCCAGTACAGACCTCCCGGCCAGCAAATCGTATATGACACAGTAGGTAATATTAATTTACCCATTTCAAAATAAAAATGTTTGAGGACAAACTGGCAATGTATAACTGGAGTGTTCACAGTAAAAAAAAAAAATTGTGTTTACTGCAGGCATTAAACATCTTTTGCTTACCGTATTCTTTCTACTTCTCTTCCGCTGCTCCTGCAACACTAATACTTCTGCTTCTTTTTGTCAACATTTTTCTGCTGCCTCATTTTGGTACGAAAATGGACTTGCATCACAGCTGTTTGAAATGGAAAAGTGTTAGAACATGTTAGTTACATGCATTGTACACTGTAGTTCAATTTTCATTTTCCTGTGTTTTTATTTTCATTCATTACCATATATATTGTATATTAACAAAGAAATAATATTATTATTATTTATTGTATTATTATTAGAAATCCAGCAAGGAAGAGATTTAAAATGCATGTCAAATTCAACTGTACGTACATGCATACACTGTATGTTATCACTGCACTATTGAAAAATCAAACCCTAAAACTGTTGGCACTATTCAATTTTGGACATGGAAATTTCACTCTTAATTTATAACATATTGTTATAAGTTGATGCACATGATACAAGGTCTGACAAAAGTGCCATCACTCATGGAATGTTACCTCAAAGCATGTTTACCACATGATCAAGGACCACATACATGTACATTTAGTGTCCTAAAGCAGTTGACACAGCTCAACTATGAACATAGCAATTTCAAGGCAAAATCACTCTTTATTTGGAACAATATGTGGTCCTTCATTACGGTACACAGTCATGCCTTGAGGTCTAACAAGGCTATTGTCGCTTTCAGAACCTACTAGAACTAAGATCTCACAAAATCAAACCTAAAAACAGCCGACACAGAGCAATTATAATCATGGCAATTTCAGGGGGCAAACAACTCGATTTTTTAGGACAATGTGGTCACTCGTCATGGTACACATGCTTCAAGATCTGACTAAACTGCCGTCACTCGCAGAATGTACCAGAGCTAAGATCTCACAAATTCAAACCCAAAAACAGCCAACACAGTGCAATTATAATCATGGTAATTTCAAGGCCAAACAACACAGTGCAATTATAATCATGGCAATTTCAGGGGGCAAACAACTCTCAATTTTTTAGGACAATGTGGTCACTCGTCATGGTACACATGCTTCAAGATCTGACTAAACTGCCGTCACTCGCAGAATGTACCAGAGCTAAGATCTCACAAACAGCCAACACAGTGCAATTATAATCATGGTAATTTCAAGGTCAAACAACTCTTAACTTTTTAGGACAATGTGGTCATTCAGTATGGTGCGCATGCTTCAAGATCTGACAATCTGCCATCACTCACAGAATGTACCAGACCTACATGTAAGATCTTACAAAATCAAACCTAAAAACAGCCGACACAGAGCAATTATAATCATGGCAATTTCAGGGGGCAAACAACTCGATTTTTTAGGACAACGTGGTCACTCGTCATGGTACACATGCTTCAAGATCTGACTAAACTGCCGTCACTCGCAGAATGTACCAGAGCTAAGATCTCACAAATTCAAACCCAAAAGCAGCTGACACAGTGCAATTATAATCATGGCAATTTCAAGGCCAAACAACTGTTAATCTTTTAGGACAATTGTGATCACTCGTCATGGTGCACATGCTTCAAGATTCGACAAAACTGCCATCACTCACATAATGTACCATAATTAAGATATCACAAAATCAAACACTAATTAAAACAGTTGACACAGCTCAACTATGAACATGGCAATTTCAAGACAAAATCACTTTTAATTTGGAACAACATGTGTTCTTCTAACAAGACTTTTGTCACTTTCAGACTCTACCAGAACTAAGACCTCACAAAATCAAATCCAAAAACAGCTGACACAGTGCAATTATAATCATGGCAATTTCAAGGCCAAACAACTCTCAATTTTTTAGAACAATTATGGTCACTCCATCCATGATGGCTTTATTGACAATTTTGTTAGATGGATCAGAGAAGCTACAATGTGTAGAAAATAATAATCATTACAATCTTGAAGGACTGGAGTTGAATCATTTTTTTTTTTTTTTATTGACATTATTTATTGACATCTCACAAGGTTACACTTCATACTACACCTACACTAGTACATAAGTTACTTACTACAACAACTAACATTTCAAACGTTACTTAAAACACTTAACGTTACAAACGTTACTTAACGTTACAAACGTTACTTAAACACTACTTACAGATCATTTAACATATCTCAGAACAAAACTAGTACTATTTACCTAATGCTTTACCCTATTTACATAAAATATTTTCTACATAAGAATAACATGTCCGACTGGGTGCCCTTGCTTCGGTTTTCAGTATCTACGTGACCTTTGTTTCATTTAAAAATTGCAGTTTTAATTATTTCTCTAGAAGGGGGAGGGGCATTGGTCACTCAATGGAATTATCGTCCTATACTTGACAGTTGACTCCATTTTAAGAGATGATTATTTTGATTTAAAAGTGTCTGAAATGTTTGGGTTTGAATTTTTCTTTAGTTTAAAAATTTTCAAAGCAAAAAAGAATGTTGAACCACATACATATACAATTAAATTAAATAACACTTGTTATTTGAAAACTATATCAGCAAGAAGGCTTACCGACAACACTTTTGGCAATCGCTTGCTTTCTCATGGTCTTTCCCGCTCTTTTTCGGCCGCTTCTAGCCGTTCGGCCACCCACTGCTCTAACCGTTGGTTAAAGTACGTCTGCCTTTCTAAATAGGCTTCTTGCTTGGACATACAGCTCAGCTGTAAAATCATCACCACTAGCATCTTCTCGATTGATCGCTGAGGCCAGGTCGAGACCTTCTTTCAGTGTCTAGCGGAGAGCTTGGAATCAGGGGAATCAGGAATCAGGGAAGGCGAAGAAAACGGATTACAGTCTGCACTCGTACTGCCAGGAGAACATTCCGAATATCCAGACCAACTAGCTGCCCTTTCCCTTTCTGGCGTGGATTCTTCAACCGAACTTTGTGGCGCCAAAACCATCGCGCGGTCGAATTTACCGAATAAAAACTCCCAGGGTTGCGTCCAGTCGAAGATTCGCTAGACAGATTTGTTGTCTTTGGGGCTCTTGTGCTCGCTAGCTTTTTTTTGGTGCTTGGCGTCCCAGAATGATCGAAGCGAATTTATTCAAACGTCGCAGAACGGAAAGAACGAAAATATCGACCGCGTGAATTCAAATCCACCAGTGAAGAATAGAAAGCTCTTTTGCTGTCAACAGCTCAAACCTGAGCCAATACAAGGCTAAAATATTATTAGCATTCTTCCCAATTGGCTCCAACTGGAAAGGTGTCGATTGACATGAACTAAATGCGAGAGAGAGTCCGGGAGTCTTCGTTGAAAATGGTCAGCGTCGTTCTTTGTTACGTAGGTGGTGTATGGGGACATATAGTGTACCGCCTTGCAAAGTTACGTATTTGCTCCTTATCAAATGTGAGCAAAATTAAAGTAATCGTTTTTGTTTGACATCAATGCAAATTAATAGCAAATAAACAGCTTCGCTTATTTTGCAAATAAGAGTAAATTAAACGCAAATGTACTGATTTGTCCCGTAAGTAAATGTTGGGAAACAGATCAGTGTAAACAAATTGTTTTGCACCGCATTTGCCTGGATTTCCAACACCAGTAAACGTGATATTTTTGCGCAGGAAGCAAATGTTTGGCAATTGTATGTGAAAGTTAGAAATTTGCCTCGGTAGCAAAAGTGAGGCAAATTTGATGCAAATATCAACATTTACGTCACATTTGCACGTGAATTCAACCGGAACAAATATTTATGTTCACGTTAAGTTTACACCAAGCGCAAATTCGGTTCAAATTTGGAGCCCCAAATTTGCTACATATTTGCTCAACTTGCAAACCTGAGTAAATCCATTTTTTCGTCCAGTGGAATGTGCAATCGATTTCAAAGGCGCCCAGACATTTTTGCGCATTAAACACGTCGCGCTAAGCTTTGAGCACGGCAAAAAAATGGCATTAAGAGATTCCATTGCTTAGGGCTTAGATAATACTAATATGCGGTCCAGCCGGCTTTGCTGAGGTTTCACAGAGTGCCTAGAGACCCGACATAATAGTCAGTAACTGACTTGCATTTATTCCGTTTCACTAGCACCACCGCCATGCAGCTCACCGGTGGATGTGGCATTTATCATCGATTCTTCGGGCAGCATTGGGAGAAGAAACTACCTTAAACAGAAGGAGTTTGTCAAGCAGATGGCCAAGAGTTTCGGCGTGGCACCGAATGGAAGCCAAGCAGCGATGGTTCTATACAGTAACTCAGCTTCAGTACAGGCTCGATTCGGAGAGTATGCGACCGCCGGGGAGTTCGAAAAAGCTGTAGACCGTCTACCTTTCGAGCGCGGCCTGACGCGAATCGACAAAGCCCTGGAAGTAGCAAGCACTGAGGTCTTTACTGAAGCGAGGTCGGGCTTGCCTAAGATTGCCATACTAATAACTGACGGCAAGCAGACGAAAGCAGACGATGCCAAAGGCTTGAAAGAGGCCTCTGCGCCCTTGCGGAAAGCAAGCGTTCGCGTCCTAGCCGTGGGTGTTGGCCCCGGTGTGGACGCAGATGAACTGCGATTGATAACAGAGACTGACGAGGACGTTGTGGTGGTCGCGGACTACCAGAACCTCCTGCTGCAACTTGCCATCCTAAGCAGCAGAGCCTGCAAACTGGCCGGTAAGTATCAGTTTCTGGACTTTAACTTTGGTGCCCAGGGACTTTGGTTCCCGCCCGTTTGCAAACCGAGTAGCATTGAGATAGAGAAACAAAGATGTTATCGTGCTGTGAGCTAGGCTCGATTTTCAGCCGTTTGAGGGAGTCCGGTTTTCAGATCCTCCTCCCAACATCGGCTGGATCACTGGTCCGCAGCGCTTGTCCGTGGCGTCACATCCGCTTTTTATGCAAATTAGATTTTGGTCGCCAAGTCTGTCACGGGAGAAAATGAAGAGATATCGTTTACCGTACACCAAGAGCTGTCACTTCTTAGGGATTTTGCAAGAAAACAATATTTCTCTTGGTGGAAATCTCCTTTAAAATACTAGGAAGGAAGAGTTAAACATCAAATGCGTTCGAAAGTTCGGAAGGTTTTAACCTGCCAGCAACATAACATCGATCCGGAAGGTGTGTTGAGTCAGTTGTAACAACAAAGTCTGCAAAGTAAACAAATACTCTCATCTGAAAATATCTTTCCCGCATGCAGCAGATTTTAAAAGGACAATCGAACATTTAAATGAAGACCGGTGTGTGGTCGAAGTGTATCAAGCGACCAACTGTGAGTCTGAATTGGTGTTCAAACAGTTCGAAAATGTCATCAACATGTGTTGTTTTGTTTGCTTCCTTGTTTCCAGCCCAGAGCCTGCGAAAACTCGGTACAGTTGCTACTTTTGATTTCGTATTTATATTTGGATCTATAATTCCTAAGACAACCATGGAGTATACCTGTACACAATAAATAAATGTAGTATAGTAATTAAGCTATTTTAAGTAACTGTGTACATAGAATCAATAATTTGATTAATGAATTTATTATAATGTAAGCCCTACTATGTGATATGTACTTTGTATTTGTAAACATTTTCAAGACACTAAGAAAACATATAAAATAAATAAATAAATAAATGAATGAATAAATAAATGCAGTAGGTGATATCCTCTCTATTACGGAAATTATTGTTGCAGGAAATGATGACTTAGGCTATGTTCACACTTGGTGCCCGAGCACGGTGCCCGAGTACGATTATCGCTGGGCACTAATGTGAACACACCTGTTTTTCAAGTACCCACGCCAGAATTCAGGCACGGTGCCCGTGCCCGAGTACAAGGTCTCAACCTTGTACTCGGGCACTAAAGTGGGTACCGGTTCCCAGTGTGCATGCGTTTTACGTTAGTTCCGAGGCACTACAACCGCAAATCACTGCTTTGCGTACCCATGCACAATTCCCTTGTACACTCAGAATGTGAACATGTTGATATCTTAGGTACCCAGTGTCTGAACACAGCACCATTTTGTGCCGGTACCCAGGCACAAGTGCACGAGCACCAAGTGTGAACATAGACTTACATGTAAGAGAATAATTATCTTTCCTTTAAATAGTTATTTCAACGTAATGGCAACTTACAAAAATACAATAAAAGACAAAAGAAAAATGCCATAAGGATAGTCCATAAAAGAGTCAAAGACCCCGTACTCAGACAGACCACTGACTGACACACATTGTATAACTGTCGTACCAGATTTTCTGCCTTACAAATTCAAAAGTGAGATAACATGGATGTCCTTAACATCGTGTACTTGTGAGCACATATTATTGATGTCCATGCCATGTGCTACTGTTTCACTCAAAACTATATCATTTTAATAGTCATCTTGTTTTGCAAAATCTCTGGTGAGGACCAGAGATTTTAAGAAAGCGCTAGGCTATTTTCTGTTATTTCACAACTGGGAACCAGGTGTTCTGTCGCACCCTTTGCTGTCCTGCATAGCAAGTTCAAGAGTTAAAAATGGGGTGCAAGAATTCAAAGATGCATCTGGGAGATACAATGTGCATCGTGGGAGTGCAGGTACTCCTATACATTAACATACACAACTTTATTTCAACTCGAGTTATAGAGTTGGAATGAAGTTATGTATGTATGCATGTATTGGAGTATCTGCACACTGAAGATGCAGTCATCTTGTCTCTCAAAATTGGCACCTTCCATTTAATTATCTCTTGCAAATGCTACACTGACTAGACATCACTCAAGAGATAACTTGTATAGTCCAACAGTGAAAAATTAACCCATCACTGACAGTACCATTACTACTAGTTATCATATTCATTATGGAGGAATAAACCTAATATCTGGTTGGCACCCTGGGCCCAATTAAAGTCTAGATGGGATATGTAGTATAGTGTTCTTTCAATCTGCTGTTCTAATAATATTAATGTGAGACATCATGTTCATTCACCTCTATGCATGGGTCTTACAAATTTTGTCGTTGGTAAATTTTGTAGCTGTTGTTGTGAGTATCACAAGAACACTTTTAAAATGAGAACTGGTTTTATTAATATTTTATTGGCAGAGAATATTTGCAGTCAGTTGCTCTCATGTTTTGGTTAAATGCCTCCAAAAAAATATACCAACCAAAAACCTGAGGTGAGCACTAGTCTGTTTAGTAAAAAATTGAGCAGCTCTTGTATTTTAAAATATTCATTATAAAAATCTACTATACTTAAAAACTAACTGGTGACTTTCCAGCGCTGTATATTTCAAAGTGGTTATGAAATTAGAAACACAAAAGGGAGTTCATGATATATATTTGGAACTCAAAATAGTCTTAATTGCTCCATATATTGATATCAGGAAAGCAGTGGCAAGTATC
>JAJGOT010000162.1:0-82500 GCA_022457155.1 Cladopsammia gracilis | reverse complement strand
AATTTATCTGCTCAGAAGGTCTGTCATTCTCGTCAGGGACACAGTGAACAGACCCGGTAGAGAGATTAATTTCAGCAAAACATTTCTAACCGAAATAATAATGCATATGCGTACGAGAGACAGGTAACCGTTCGATGAAATTTACGACTTACAGAATCCGGTCTTTTCTACTACTATCATGATATACTAACAATTGGTTTCTCTATTTTCTTTTTTTGTGGACTTTGTTGGACAATTCAGACCGTAAGTGTCCTTTTTCTCATTCAACATAAACATTACATTTATTTGAGGCTGGTAACTCACTCCACTCGGTTCTAGAATTTTTTGTTGAGCTATGTTCTCCGTGTACCTTCAGCTACAAATACTCACATTTTTATAGCTGGTATTTCACTCTTACGTAATTCTTTTGTAATTTTATGTGATATTGTACATTTTCCTTTGTTCATATAGTTTTCCATCATTTTGTAACATATTTAAGGCCATTTTACTCTTTGTAAATTTTTATTCCAAGTATTTTTAATTTTTAAGTGTTGAGGAAGCCCGAACGGGCGAAACGTTCACTGCATTAAAGACCTCTACGAAAAAAGTTCGCTTCTTCTTATGTTTATTTGACTTATATATATATATATATATATATATATATATATATATATATATATATATATAAAATTAGGCGATATCACGCAAGCTTGAGCGCTATAATAGTTTTATAATTCAACACATTGATAACAAAGCACAGTTTGAAGAAAAGATATCGCCGACAAGCCTTTTATTTAAAAAAAAGCTTACATATGTTTTACCGCGCGAAACTTGCAACATCACACAGTTCATGAATGAAAGTGGCACCTTTGTCAATATTGCGCAAGCTTGAACACTATAACTGTTATATAATTCAACACATTGATAACAAATCACAGTTTCTAGAAAAAATTCATTGAGATACACAACCTTTCATTAAGTAAAATTGCTTACAACAATATTTTACAATATTTTAATCGCAAAAATTAAGCTTAATTTAGCATACACAATCAGTTGAAAGTTTCTACGAAGAGCTTTCGTCAATTCAAAGAACGGGACAGGGTAGTGACTACAAGAATTAAAACACAGTAAAATGGCATAGAATGTCTTATTTACAAGTGTTTCGTATCTTAAAAAGTTCAATTCAGAATCAAAACAAATTTAACAAACACGGCTACGTTTAGCTTAACCTAAACATAGCGGCGAAAAGTCGGAAAGAACTGCAGCGTGGACAGCAGTATGTCTTACAAAAATTCACAGCTAAAGGATACAAGAAACGGTTAAAACATCATACCTGTAGTTGATTTGGCTTTTTAGTCCCTTCCATCAGCACCAAATTTTCAAACATCGAAGTACGAGCTGAGTCGATCAATGTTGTTTACAAACTTGCTCGTTTTTTAACTCCTACAGCCGTAATGACGAGATCAGAAACTTTTCTGAGGAAGCATCAAGTCTATATCATATTCCAGAGGTGATTACCAAAGGAATTTTACGAAAATTATGCTCCTTCATTCACTCCTTGTCGAGCGGTTAAACTTTGAACCAGTTTTCATTCAGCTACGCCAAGAAACACTGCGACCGCGACAACGCGAAAATTTCGCGCCTTTTTTGTCCAATCATGTGAACAATATTTTTTCTCTTTTCTTTTCTTTTCTTCTCTTTTTTCTTTCTTTTCCCTTTTTTAACTAATAGTTCACGCACTTTTTGACCATATTTGGGCAGTATATCAATGTGTTGAATTATAAATATATATATATATATATATATATATATATATATATATATATATATATATATATATATATATACCAGTTGATATGCACGCCTATCGACAGAGTGCTCAATAGAAGAACTAGAGCGTTACATATATATCGAGGTGCAATGATCAACTGAAGATTCGAGTTGGCATTTTATTACTAACTAGTTTCGTACCGCACAACATGTGCGGCACTCATCAGATGAAATAGCCAAATGAAAAGTCCGTTACAACGTACACTGATATATGATATACACGCGCGCGCAGGATTTGAATTAGAATAGACGCTGTTGCGTGACAACGGGAGATTTAAAATTGTTTAGGAGGAATTTGCTTGCGTGCCTACAGGAAGTGATGAGTTCATTACGCTTGTTCAAGGTCGCTAGGTCAGGTCTACAAATGATAAAATATTTTTCCCACAAGCACAAATTAAAGCGATTTGAAGCGGGGTTGAAGGGTGTAGCTTGCTTTAAAATCTTCCAAGTTATGTTAAATTCTAACTTAGCGTCTTTTAAATGCCAAACATACTTACTAAGTTCTGTACTGAGTCTCTTTTTTGGGTCTCTAAAAGATTTGTGGTTCGCGAATCTTGTTTTAAAAGAGTACTCAGTAAGTCCTACGTAAGTATGGGCTGGCTTGTTGTCCTCTGTTGTCACTGTTGCTTGGTAGACCACGGATGATTTTAGACAATATCCGGCCATAGGGCAGTTAACTGGTTGTCGGCAGTTGCATGCTTTAGATGGTACGTCCGTTTTACGTAGGGTGGATTTATTATGAACATCGATTTTTTGCTTCAGGTTGGTCATGCAACTGTAACTGATCTTAACAGTGTTTCGGTTGGAAATTTTGTGCAACGCGTTGCTCTTCGGGAATTCCTCGTCAAGGATCTTTAGGAAACAACGTCCAACGTCTCTGTGGCGGTTCCTTCTTGCAGAGTTCGAAGGTTGTGCTGTAGGCGGTGAAAATGCAAGGTGGTGGCTGTACCCGCTGTCATCGAGGGCTTTCTGGTAAAGAGGTGCCGCTTCGTTAAATGAATCTTCATCTATTGAGATTTCGGAAAGCCGTTTGTTGATCGACTTTGGGATATTCTCGATTACGCGAGAAGGCTTGTACAGAGATGACGGCGTCGGGATAACCACAGCATCACCCAGGGAAACCGAACTCATCAAACAGGAATTGTGCAGCATCTTCGGCAAGTATGGTCTGAAGATAACAATCGAGGCGAACAAAAAAATCGTTAACTTCCTCGACGTCACCCTCAACCTGACAAACGGTAAATACATGCCCTACACCAAACCCGGAAACATCCCACTCTACGTTAACAAGAAATCTCGCGTAATCGAGACTGGCACGACAGAAATTCCCAGTTGTCATGTCTGACAAAGGAGAGTGGAATTAACTCATTAAATCGGTGCGGTTGTGCCCGAAGTAGATGGATGGAAAAATGAAAAATGAAAAATGTAAAAACGAAAAATGAAAAAAGTCCAATAGGAATTAATTAGACATACAAAGTACAATATCGCCGAATTTTAATTATTCTCAAAGCATGCACAAGAACTATGTTTGAGAACAGGTTTTTGCACTTTTCCTTTTTCGTAGTGCAACAGTGCACATGTGACATTTATTCTCAGCGAATGACATCAACCGGGTAGCAACATATTTCCAACATGAACGGTTACCATATGATTTCAACTTTTACCTTGAATGCTGGCGGTAAAATATGAAAATTCAAATGGTTGCTAGGTAGCAAATGCGTGTCGTTTGACAAAATAAGATGTAAAAGCGTATCCGGTTTCGCTTTTTACAAACCGGCTATTGCGTCAATAACATTTTGGTACCTCACTGACTAAAATTCTGTATTTGGGCGATTTAATTGTGCGATTTTCGACGCGATTTTACAGTGCCGGATTATGCAACTCGCGGTATCATAATTTCTATGTGCAGAACTTGTCGGCGGAATTGGTCAACAGATTTAGCTCTGGGAATACCCAGGTCTCTTCGCAGAATTCTGCTGCTGTCCGTCAAAGATTGATGTAAGTGTGAAGTAAATTCAAGTGCGAAAAAACTGGACAATAGCGTTCTAATTATTAGCCGCGCTCCCTATTCAAAGCGGTTTATCACAAACGATTTGCGATATTTTTTATATTTTTGCAGACTTCAAATATGTTCTGTGGAAAGAAACGTTATCTGACATAGTTTCATACAGACCAAGCAGTTTTGAAGGTGGCCAGTACTCGGACAGTGAGCGTTTCTAGAAGAACGAGTTACTTTTAAATTAATAATGTTTTTCGGAAGCGTGAATAGCCCGTAGATGAGTACACCACGCCAACATGCTAGCGGTTTCTCGCTTTCTTGACCCTATAGTCTCGTTTTGATGTTTACGCTCATCGTCGTCAGAGGTCCTCGTAAACATCAAAACGAGACTATAGGGTCAAGAAAGCGGGAAACCGCTGATATGTTGGCATGGCGTACTCATCTACGACAAGGCCATTCAGACAAGCACTGCCGGGCGAGACAAACACGAAACGCGGGTCGCGCTCGACGAAAGGGTCGCGAAGCGAAAGATTCTCGCTTCTCGCTGGTCTCAAATCGTGCTTTGAAAAACTAAAATTCACAAAAAGAAAACAAAAGACTTAAACGGCCTGTGGAGTTGGTGATTTTGTGGGAAGCATTTGTCGACGATGTACATGAACTTTCTACCAAGGTTAGTTTTAACATTTGGGTTAAAATCACCAACTCCACAAAATCTTCAACAGACACACTTAAGCTGAGCTATTCATATGTATGCCAAACATGAAATCCATCATCTCGTCACACAACAAACACGTCTTTTCAAAAACAACTACGCCAACGCAGCATCCTGACACCTGCAATTGCAGGAAAAAAAAACAGAATGTCCACTCGAAGGAAAATGTCTTCAAACAAACGTGACCTATCAAGCCACAGTAACAACAGAGACAAGAACTAAAACTTACGTCGGACTGGCAACAAACTTCAAGGAACGTTACAGAAACCACCAGACATCCTTTCGACACACCAGCAAAAGGAACGAAACTGAACTATCTAAACACCTATGGACTCTGAAAGGCGCTAAACAACCTTTTCAAATAAAATGGAAAGCACTCAAAAAATGTAAACGTGATAGCAACATCACCAAGAAATGTACTCTCTGCCTTTATGAAAAATTCATTATCATTTGTAGAAAGGAGCTTTGTAGCCTGAACAGGCGAAACGAATTAGCAAGTTCATGTCCCCACAGAAAACGATACGTACTTCATAACTTAATAATAAGTGCGGTTTGGTGTGGGGTTGCACGCGAGGTTTCGGGGACCAACGAGCGCGCAGCGTGAGATCGCGGATTTCGGACCGGAATGGCGGTCCGCTCGATTCAATTACCACTTTATTACATTCATTTTTGAAAATCGCACAATTTAATCGCTCAATTACAGGATTTTAGTCAGCGAGGTACCATAATTTTATTTACGCAGTAGACGGTTTGTAAAAAGCGAAACCGGATACGCTTTTACATCTTATTTTGTCAAACGACACACATTTGCTACCTAGCAATCATTTGAATTTTCATATTGTACTGCCCTGCTTCAATTTTTACCGGTCATTCGTTCAAGTTGCCTGATGAGTGTGGTCCTTTTAATTTTGGACCATACGAAACAGAACTGTCGCAATAAAACAATGATTACTCCTGAAGCCTGAACTCACGTGAAGTTATAGTCAATGTTTCTCTTTATCTATAGTTGAGCGCTCTACGATATCCATTTTACTCAAGCAACAAGAATTTTTAACTAATAGGTCGCGCACTTTTTCGCCCAAAACAAAAACACGAAGTTGCAGGCAGCAGTCATTTTCACTTTCCTTCAAAATGCGAAATTTACCGCCATCGCTGGTTATACGTCATGTAGACATAACATGCATCGATAACTTTTTGACCATATTTGGGCAGTGTATCAATGTGTTGAATTAAATATATATATATATATATATATATATATATATATATATATAAATTTGTGTTTTGACTTTTCCGTATTAGAGTGCTCAAAACATAAAGTAGAGCGTGATAAATATTTAAAACAGGAAAAAGACTACACTTGTATCCCTACAAGCCTGTTTCGTGATTGCTCACTCTTCAGGGGATTTTATTAAAGAATAAACATAACCATCGCTTATATACAAAATTTGAATGCTCGGATGTTTAGTTGTTACATAGCAACGCTTTGTTACGGTGACGGCAAGAAGATACAAGTTCTTTGCAGTGAAATTTCATGAGCCGAAGCCAAGAACGTGTTGGAACATTTAGAATATTGTTTAGACATCACGTCTTTTTTCCACGTTCGACGCACTTAAAAACTATAAAACTACAAAAACTGTAAAATTATAAAAAAGTAAAAGGATGTTCTATAAAAGTCACTTCAGGCTGATATCGATTTCGATCCTACTCGGATCCTCTTCAGTCGTCATTTTGGAAATACACATATTGTTCATGTAAGTGACCTTGAAAAGTCCACGTTTCTCTCAGGCTTTATGTAGCAGTCATGAGGTATCCCACCTCGGTTAGGTAATCACAGCACGTGGGATCTGAAAAAAGTTCCATTCATTCTTGGAGTTCATAAGTGAACCTTCGCTCACATTATTGATCTTCACTCCCTCTGCTATCTGTCTCAGCATCGCGTCATTATGATAAACCCCAGTCACATCCATTCGGAATTGTTGCACCTCACTATTGTGTTTCTCCTTGCAGTGTTTCCACAAGGCAGATCGTTCCTAATTACTGTTGAGCGATTTTGTATGCTCTTTTCCTCTGGTATACGCGCTCCTGGCTGTTTCTCCGACGTATACGCTGTTACACCCGGTACATTTTATTTCATACGTCACACTTTCTCCATCGCACGGCCCTTTTCCACCTGTGTTACATACTGGGCAATCTCCTCGTTTACACTGTCGCGGTTTGAATGGATCGGACTTTTGGAGTAATCTCTTAATAGCAATACCCGCTTTCTCTACCACTTTGATCTTGAAGCGTTGTTGCTTTATCTCTTTCTGATACTTCTTCTGTAGCTGTGAGTTGGGTGTAGCTGGTACAAAAATCACTGCCTCATTTCCGCCGCTTTTGTACCAACTGGATTTCTTTCCTCTCTTTTCCTGTTCTCGTTCTTCCTTTCTCCACTCTTTGGGCCGATGAAGCGGTCTTTCTCCTTCTTGTTCAGCTTTCTCTCTCGCTCTGTAAGCTTTGAGGGCCGAGTCAACAACTTCATATCTGAATTTCTTGCTATATCCTGAGTATTGCATTCTCAGGACCATCTCATTAACATTTCCACTACTCGTTCCCATGGTAACAATCTGCTACAGTTAAGCAAGACCCTGAGGACTTCTTGGGTCAGCACTGTTCTTTTGACACTCCAGCTTATAGCAGATCTAGCATGTATAACCATTTTAGAGGCCATGCTCTTGGAATGAAATTCATACCTGATCACCGAGGCTTTTTCGCCTTGCTTGTCTGTCTCTTTCTCTTTTGTTTCTACCCACACTTTCAAGTCGAGAATAGGTAACTTTCCGTCCTGGTGTTTAGATGGGTAATCTATTTCTAGTTGTATTGACGGATGTATGTCGTTTCCTATCTGTTTTATCAATGTCATTATCCTGTCGTTTCCTATCTGTTTTATCCTATCTGTTTTATCAATGTCATTGTCCTCTCATCGTCTGTTTTATCAATGTCATTGTCCTCTCATCGTCACTGATTCCGTGATCCTCGGCTACGGATCTCTCTCACGATCTCTTTTATAGAACATCCTTTTACTTTTTTATAATTTTACAGTTTTTGTAGTTTTATAGTTTTTAAGTGCGTCGAACGTGGAAAAAAGACGTGATGTCTAAACAATATTCTTAAAGATACAAGTTCGTTACGTTTATTAAGTGATGACAGGTCAGGGCGGCAAATGATTAAGAATTTTTCCTTAAGACAGAGGTTACATCTTTTGCTTGAGCTGCTATATGAGGAGCTATTAGAAATTACACGCCATGAGATAGAATGTTCGATGTTGTTGTCTTCAAGTGACCAGATGTGCTTGCTAAGTTCGGTGGAGTTTCTGTGTTTAGCGTGACGAAATGATGAAGTGTGGTTTCTATATCTTGTCTTGAAGTCGTTTTCCGTAAGTCCGATGTATGATTGGGAAGTGTTGTTGTCGGTTCGCGTGATGTTAGCTTGATAGATGACAGAAGATTGAAGGCAGTTTCCGTTTAGGGGGCATAAGCTCTTTTGACGGCAGTTGCATGATTTGGTGGGAGTAGTGTTATTTGCGGTATTATCAGTGACTTTGGATGAATTTAGAACACGTTTGTTGTGATTGTCAATAATTTGTTTGGTGTTATTCATGCAGCTGTAACTGATCTTGACGGTGTTTCGATTGAAGATTTTTCTGAGATCGTTGTCTTTAGGAAAGTGTTTGTCTACTAAGGCAAGGAATCTGTGACCGATGTTTGTGCTGACGTTTTTGCTGAATGGGGGGTTATACCAAAGGATGTTGTTACGTTGTCTGTTTCTGCGATTTCCGTAACAAAGCGTTGCTATGTAACAACTAAACATCCGAGCATTCAAATTTTGTATGTAAGCGATGGTTATGTTTATTCTTTAATAAAATCCCCTGAAGAGTGAGCAATCACGAAACAGGCTTGTAGGGATACAAGTGTAGTATTTTTCCTGTTTTAAATATATATATATATATATATATATATATATATATATCAGTTGATATGCACGCCTATCGACAGAGTGCTCAATAGAAGAACTAGAGCGTTATATATATAAATATATATATATATATATATATATATATATATAACCAAATATTGAATAGAAATCCTCATCGGCTATTAGAGTGCTCAATAGTTAGACTAGAGCAATAAATAAGTAGAAACGTAGAGCTGGATTATTTGGTCCAAGTCATTTAATTGCTACTCAGATATATATATATATATATATATATATATATATATATATATAATATATATATATATATATAATATATATATATATATATATATATATATATATATATATATATATATATATATATATATATATATCACAAATGAAGACGAACCAATACTTTTTTGTCTGAAACCTATACTTCGACCACATTTAGTGGTCTTTTTTTCAGTCCATTTTCGTAAAGTATCATGTACCTGTTTTGGGGCGAGGCGTCACTAGGGCGAGTCAAAACACAAGATAACCGTAAAAAATGTTCCATGGTATTTCATGCTAACCGTCTATATAGAAATTTATTATTTATATTTATTTTCTTCCTATGTTGAAAATGCAATTTTATAAACTTCGCATTACGTATGGTCGTTCGCCAATACTAAAGTCCAACTTAAGCTGCACCCGATGACGAGTCCCGAAGGGCATTACTTAACCATGCTTAATGCTTGTGGAAAAAAATATTTTGTCAGTAGGTGTTTATTAGACGTCGTCCAAGCAACTCTCCTTCCATCATATCTTCCGTCACGAGTCCTGGGCGGTCGGAAACCATCAGAGAAGGCTGCATTCGAACGCTAAAATTTTGGAAATATTTAGCGCTTTTTAACCGGGGTCGAGACCGGTTCATAAAATGCAATTTTTTGTTGGCAATTTAGCCCAAACCTCCGTTTTTCCCTTTTTCGCGCGGCCAACACAGTATTCGGTTCATTTCCGGTTCTTAGCAACAATGTAAACAATGTTGTCAGCAAAACAACGTTCGAAAGTGTAACGTCACAATCCCCGTGTCACACTTTTGGTTTTAGTCACGTAGCTTATTTGTTTGTCACGAAGGAAGCGCTGATTTCTTTGTGGTAGCATTCTTAATAAACAACCAAAAGTACAATGTGGAAAACACGCATGCGGACTGAGTGTAAGAAATGGCAACATCGGGATTCTAATTATGTTGTTTATCCTCTCATGTTCAGATGGTGGATGGTCAGATTGGAACGCATGGGGAAGCTGCAGTGTGAGCTGTGGTGGTGGATCACAGACACGTAAGCGCACCTGTACCAATCCTCCTCCTAGTATGGATGGCCGTTTTTGCCTAGAAAGCCGTTCCCCGCCGTCACGATTTTGCAATACAAACAACTGCCCGAGTAAGAAGGCAATGCTTTTTATATTTAATTTTAAAGTAATAAATGAACTTGATTTATATGATAGTCACGCGCCTTCTACAGCCTTTCACCTCCAAAGGTTCCCAATTTTTAAATCAGGACTAAGAAAAAAAGAAACATTTTCTAAACTATTCATAAAGAAAATAATGCTAATCATATACAGTATTATTGGAATGGTCATACTTTTGGAATAATCAGCTTTTGCGCAGCATGTTTATTTTTTCTTGTCTTTATAAGTTCATGGTGGTTGGAGTGACTGGAGTGAATGGAGCCTGTGTACAAAAGCAATCGGTGGCATACAAGTCAGGACAAGAGAATGTGTGAATCCAAAACCAAGATATGGCGGTAAACCTTGCAGTGGAAATAGAGTAGTTGTGAGGGAGTGTGGAAACAAGTCAAGCTGCCATGAAGGTATATTTTCTCTATGTCTGTTGTGAAATTGTGAAACATTATTTAGGAATTCCATAAGCAAAAATAACTGTCAGTGAAGATAACTGGATTTCGCTATAAAAAAGACAATTCATTATGAAAAAAATTATTTTTCTTGGGCCATTTTAGTTTTAACAAAAACAAAACGCAAACAACGGTTACAAACATATGTCTAAAATGCATTTCTTTCAGTTACTTGACGTTTCGTATCAGTACCACATACTTCATCTGAAGTGATCGTTATTAAAAGCGAACTAAATTTAAATGTATAAAGCAACGACCTGGAAACTAGTAGAATAAAATTATAACTGTGTCACCGAGTAATGAAACAGAACAATTTTGTCCCATTTGGTAGCGTTTTATATGTTTTTTGTTTTCATCGAAAAAAGGTGAAAATACTCATTTTTATTAAAAAATGGCTTGGCCTTATGCTACTTATGATGTCATAGCTCGTTACCATAGCAACCGATTGTCGCCAAACTTTACCAAAAGGTGTCTCAAAGATAATCGAACAGCTACTGAAGACGGCCTGATGTAACAAGAAAGGCTCTTTAAAAATTGGTGAAAAACCTTATGCGTCCTCCTTGTACGTCCGAGGGTTAAATATGAATTAAAAAAGATGGTCGAATAGGTCAGCTGTAAACAAAGTTCGTTGTACTGATATGTATTCCATTTTATGTTTTAATTAGCTTTTCCAGTTCGCTTTCGTACAGAGGAGATCCCATCCCTTGGATCTATGGAAATTTTTAAGAACAAAACCTGGGAGAAACTTTGCACGGCAAGTTGGAATGATGCTGAAGAGAATTTGACATGCAGGGCAATGGGATACTCTAACAATGGTCCTAATGAGAATAACACTCGGCAAGACAGCAGAAATGGTTCAAACACAACCGTCCACCGTAGCTGTAGATTAATGACTCATGACTGCGTCAATAACAGCAAAGATGATCTTCAGAAATGTAAAGGTATCTGGCATATCATGCTCTAATAATACGATAAACGTATTTCTTGGTGTTGCAGACGAACAGGCGAATATTTGTTTATAATTTATGCCTCATAAGCATATGCGCCTCATTTTCTAATCGATCTAAAAAAAGCTCTGAATACTGAAGGGTCATAGAACAGTTACCGTTCTCTGGAAATTTGAGCCCAAGATCCTAGATACTCTTTGTGCAATGCTGTTTTCAAAAATTCAAATTTTACAAAGAATATATGGCTCATTAGCACTTTTACCACCCAACAATTTTTTGGAGTTTGCAGTTTTGGATAGCTGAATGATATTTTCTTAAATATTACATGCAAAGAGCTAACAATTGGATAGATTGCTAAGTTTAACAATTCTTGGTTTTCACTGTCACGCTAAATAAATTTTAAAATCGAAACGAATAAGTGAAAGCCAATAATTTGTAATATTATAAAAGAGTAAAAAATAAACAACTTCGCTAAGTCTGAGATCTGTGCAGTATCCCGTTGTTGAATTATTCGCCGAAGCATTCGACTCAAATTTACAGAGCTTTGTATGGAAACGCCATCTTGATGTCCCTCCGAGGGACACCAAGATGGCCGCCTGAAATCAATAAAAACATCTGGACTTCACTTTCGCTCTGTGAGCGATTACTTTTCTTTCGTGAACTGCTTTTCATTCGCATAAACTGCCTTCCTAATACTTTAACTGCCTAAAATGCTAAAAATCACGAGAAGAGGCCTTTCTTACATAGGAAAAAGCTTTGTCACGGACGCCATGTTGGTGTCACGTAGGGTGAAAAGTCAGAAATTCAAAATGCTGTATTTTCAAAACGAAAGACGCTACCGTGTTGGAGACTTTTGAAAATATTTATTTTTAAGTCATCTTCAACCTGGTGGACATTTAAATTCAGAAGGCATTACGATTTATGATTTTCGAATTTGATGACGTCACGTGAAAACCAAGAATTGAAACTTTTTCAACTTTTGAAGTCAATTCGTATTTTGCACGATGCCTTCTCTACGTAAATTTGTATTCTTATGAGACAAATTGTAAACAATGACGTCAGCTGATATTCGCCTATTATCAACCATTGCTACTTAACTACTGTGTTGTGGTGTAGATCTTGACGGTGTTGTTTTAATTGTCTTTGGAATGTTTTGTTTTCCATCCATGGTGACCGCAACATGACCTTGTTCCAAGGCTTAGGCTTTTGTTCCAAAATTGCACGAAGAACAAGTCCAACGTTTTTGATTTTGATTTTCAATACTTATTGTTATTATAATTTCAACCCGTGAGGTATGTTTGAGTCTTTGACGTCACTTTCTCCCATTCGCAACCAAGCCTTGGAACCAGGTTGATTAATGGCGGCCGTAAATTCTCGGAAATAAATATTAAAATAAAATGACTTCTGATGTTCGTAATGAATTGAAATTTGGCAAGATGAGTAAGAAAGTCTAATTGTACACGAAAATGTAAAAAAATGAATGTCAAAAATTTGATCACAGGGGCACTTTAAGGCCCTTTGCATGATTTGAACACGTGCTTGGATATCACTTAGCAACAGCCGCCTGGATGACAAGCTATCTATGCATCGTTCTGCTTAACAGAGCTTCAAGTGAGATCGACCATGGCGGTCATATGTTCATTCTCTTGTCTAAAAGGCTTTGATCGCCCAGTAATTTCGAAAAAGATAAAAACTTTCAGCGTAAACATTCTTCTTGTGGCTTGTGGGGAGCAACTGAAGCGAACTAAAAATTACTGGGCGATCAAAACCTTTAGACAAAAGAATGAACTTATGACCGCCATGCTCGATCTCACTTGAAGATCTTTTATGCAAAACGACGAGTGGATGGCTTGCCATCCAGGCAGCCGTTGCTAAGTGGTATCCAAGCACGTGATAAAGTCATGCAAAGGACTTATATGTTTTAATATGTTTCATTGGATAAAAATAAAATTCCTCTCTTCGGAGTTATTGTTTTGCAAAACGTCAAACGCACGTGCAGAGACACTGTTTTCGCTCATTTAAACCTATTTTTTTTTTGCCGCTATCGCTGCCGTTGTCGTCGTGAGTGATTGAATTGTGGTGTGATTGAATTGAGGTTCTGACGTCACTTTCGCTGGATATCTTTTGAAACGCCAGGAACATGCAAATTTAATGGCGGCCCTGCAAATGCGAAAAGTACGGCCATAAAAAAAAAACGTTTTCCCCTGATTGGATTGAAAAACAGTTTGGACAGGTTACTAATTACATTCCTTCCGAAAAATGCACGAAAATGAAATTATAAAATTTGATCGAACTGGCACTTTAAACAAAGCCTACTCCAATATTTATATTCAAAACATAACTAGATACAAAAATGTTTGTTAACTCCCGTATTTTAGTTCCTGTTCGACTCTATGGTGCAAATATCGAGTACGGTGGAAGAGTAGAAGTTTTTTACCGCGGAAAGTGGGGTAAAATCTGCCGAAAGGAATGGGGTCTTGACGATGTGAAAGTCGTTTGCAATCAACTGGGCTTTAAAGGCGCACTGGCTGAATTTACTGCTTCGGAAGTCAAGGAAGAGAACATTCCTTACTTGATGTCTAAAGTGTCTTGCAGTGGACACGAGTCTGACCTGGCATCTTGCAAGCGCACTGATGGAGACCATGACTGTCCAGATGACAAGGGAGCTCAGGCATTGTGTGAACCAAGTAAGTTTTCATGAGGCGAGTGGCTCAAAACTGCGGTGCCTTTGCTACTCATCGACTAGAAGTATAGTTTATTATTTTCCACTTAGTAAATAGCAAAACTAAAGGAATAAAGGAATAACTAGAGAAACCAGTTATTCCTCTCTGAATGCAAAATGACAGCAGAGAAAAGATTCCACTTGATTACGATAGCTTTAACATTGATAGTTGTAAACTGAAAATCTACCAAAACATTTCAATTTTTCGCTATTTTCACATTAGCATTGCTACTACTAACAAAACCTAAGCAGTTATTTGTTGTTGAACTTTCTAAAACAAATTGTGAAAACAATTATTGTACTCGTATTGGTATCATGAAATTGATTTATTCTGCCTCGCTAATATCAATTTATCATTTGTATTGCTGTCGTTTAACTTGTTGTAAGACGTGGCATTTTAAAGCAGCTTATTGAGTATCAGTGGCTTACACTGTGCTACAGAACAGCAGCTGCCATGGTCAATAGTTCCATTTCCTTATCCTTAATTTGTGGTGTTGTTGATCAATGAGATTTTTGCCATTTTCTGCCTTTATAGAAAACCTTCAAGTGTTGGAAAAGAAGACTTTTGTATCGGATATTGGTAGCATTGAAACATTTCAATGTTCCCTACCAAACGACACGTCTATGACCAAATGGTATGTCAGGGGCGCAAATGCCTCTCTGTCTGGAGGAAGGATTGAGGCGTCCCGTAGCAAACTAACCATAAGCAATGTCCAGCTGTCTGATGGAGGGACATATGAATGTCGTGGATTAGAATACACTCGGTTCTATACCATCTATGTGAACGGTAGGTTGATTTTTTTACAGCATGATTGTTCAAGTCTCATTTGCAAGTCATCATCATGCATCATAATCATCATCATTACCATCGTCATCATTGTCATCATCGTCATCATCGTAGTCATCATATACATTCCCCAAAAGTAATGATAGCAAGAATTTTGGCTTTAAACACAACATTTTAACTTGGTATTTTGTGCTAGGTCTTATTGGGCTACTCTTCACATTAAAACATTTTCAACTTAGGATTTTAAGTGATGTGACTCAAAATATAAGAGGTTTTTCAAAAATCAAGTGTTCCGCTTATTTTTGCTTTTTGTTCCTTTTGTTACTTTAGGAACAAATTGAATTTGTACAAAAAGGAACTTTTGTTCCTTCGCAAATCCTTAAAAGGAACAAAGATTTGCAAATTCGGAACAAATTGTTCCTTTTGTTGTACTTGGGAACACGAAGTTCCTATTTATTCAGGTGAAGAGGAACAACTGGTTCCTATTTGTAGTAAATAGGAACTTCGTGTTCCTATTTACTCAGGTGAAAAGGAACAAATGGTTCCTATTTGTAGTAAATAGGAACTTCGTGTTCCTGTTTACTCAGGTGAAAAGGAACAAATGGTTCCTATTTGTAGCAAATAGGAACTTCGTGTTCCTATTTACTCAGGTGAAAAGGAACAAATGGTTCTCTTGTTCCTATTTACTCAGGTGAAAAGGAACAAATGGTTCCTATTTGTAGCCAATAGGAACTCGTGTTCCTATTTACTCTCAAGTGAAAAGGAACAAATGGTTCCTATTTGTAGCAAATAGGAACTCGTGTTCCTATTTACTCTCAGGTGAAAAGGAACAAATGGTTCCTATTTGTAGCAAATAGGAACTTCGTGTTCCTATTTACTCTCGGGTGAAAAGGAACAAATGGTTCCTATTTGTAGCAAATAGGAACTCTTGTTCCTATTTACTCAGGTGAAAAGGAACAAATGGTTCCTATTTGTAGCTAATAGGAACTCGTGTTCCTATTTACTCAGGTGAAAAGGAACAAATGGTTCCTATTTGTAGCAAATAGGAACTCGTGTTCCTATTTACTCTCAGGTGAAAAGGAACAAATAGTTCCTATTTGTAGCAAATAGGAACTCGTGTTCCTATTTACTCTCAGGTGAAAAGGAACAAATGGTTCCTATTTGTAGTAAATAGGAACTTCGTGTTCCTATTTACTCAGGTGAAAAGGAACAAATGGTTCCTATTTGTAGTAAATAGGAACTTCGTGTTCCTGTTTACTCAGGTGAAAAGGAACAAATGGTTCCTATTTGTAGCAAATAGGAACTTCGTGTTCCTATTTACTCAGGTGAAAAGGAACAAATGGTTCTCTTGTTCCTATTTACTCAGGTGAAAAGGAACAAATGGTTCCTATTTGTAGCCAATAGGAACTCGTGTTCCTATTTACTCTCAAGTGAAAAGGAACAAATGGTTCCTATTTGTAGCAAATAGGAACTCGTGTTCCTATTTACTCTCAGGTGAAAAGGAACAAATGGTTCCTATTTGTAGCAAATAGGAACTTCGTGTTCCTATTTACTCTCGGGTGAAAAGGAACAAATGGTTCCTATTTGTAGCAAATAGGAACTCTTGTTCCTATTTACTCAGGTGAAAAGGAACAAATGGTTCCTATTTGTAGCTAATAGGAACTCGTGTTCCTATTTACTCAGGT
The DNA here is from genome assembly GCA_022457155.1 of Cladopsammia gracilis. NCBI lineage: Eukaryota > Metazoa > Cnidaria > Anthozoa > Scleractinia > Dendrophylliidae > Cladopsammia > Cladopsammia gracilis. The sequence goes on along the minus strand of JAJGOT010000162.1, from coordinate 65,987 downwards.
GAAAAGGAACAAATGGTTCCTATTTGTAGCAAATAGGAACTCGTGTTCCTATTTACTCTCAGGTGGAAAGGAACAAATAGTTCCTATTTGTAGCAAATAGGAACTCGTGTTCCTATTTACTCTCAGGTGAAAAGGAACAAATGGTTTCTATTTGTAACAAACAGGAACTCGTGTTCCTATTTACTCTCAGGTGAAAAGGAACAAATGGTTCCTATTTGTAGCAAACAGGAACTCGTGTTCCTATTTACTCTCAAGTGAAAAGGAACAAATGGTTCCTATTTGTAGCAAATAGGAACTCGTGTTCCTATTTACTCTCAAGTGAAAAGGAACAAATGGTTCCTATTTGTAGCACTTAGGAACACGAAGTTCCTATTTATTGAGGTGAAAAGGAACAGCTGGTTCCGTTATCATCTGTTTAGGAACAAAAGGTCCTTTTTGGGTTGTTCCGATTTTTCTATCTGTTCCCTTTTGAGAGAAAGGAGAACAAATGTTCCTAATTTGACTGCCCACTTAACCCAATAAGGAACACTTTGTTCCTGTTAACTAGCATATTATGCTGTTGACCTCGACAACGAGGACCAGTTGTTCCGATTAAGCCTTCTCTATTAGCGTCACAAAGGAACAAGTTTGTTCCTAATCAAACTGTTCCTATTTCAACTGAATGGGAACTATTGTTCCGTTTTTAAACCGCAATAAGCTTCGCTTTTAATCGAACAGGAACTGGCGTTCCATTTTGTTTTAACGGCTTTAAGTAATGGGAACGATGGATCGTATTTAGCGTTAGCAATCAGGAACTCGCGCTCACGATGTTAGTCTGTCACTCTGGTTTGCCTACAGCATGTTTAATCACGTTATTAGGGCATGCAGGTCCGTGCAAGTTCGGAATTGTCCTTTTGTTCCGTTTGGTTATGTGTCGGGCCTAAAACAAATTTGTTTAATTGTGTCGTGCGAACAATGGGACATGCAAGAGATAATGCGACAAGGAACAAGCTTTTTTTAGCCAAACATCGAATAATGTCTCTCGGGAGGGATAAACAAGTCGGCTAATATATGTAGTAACCGCGCGAGAGAAACTTTAAAATCTTCCAGCTACGTTTGGTGCTAGAGATGAACAAACGAGAGGACGAGATCGACTGGTCAAAGTTAGCAAACGCATCGCCCAAACCAAAGAGGCTTCACTTAGAAGAAGATGATTCTGATGGCCTTTTTCACTGTCCACTTCAAACCTGCAATCACGATGGATTTACCTCGCAAAGAGGCTGTAGAAAACACGTAAAGAACAAACACCGTTGGTATTTTCATTTCGACGAAAAGCCAAACAGCACTGAGATTGCAGCGGCGTGTTTAGGCAACGCGGAAAATGAAGCCGACGCCGATCAGAAGGCTCGACGTAAAATCAGAACAATCGCGTCTTTTGACATGTCGAGCGATATTGCTCGAGATTTTTCATCCTGGCTAACCGGCAGTGGCGGCGGCTGTAAAAGCGATCGCCAAGCAAAACAAATCGTCAGCAAGTATTTGAAATTTCTCAAATTCTGTTGCGAAGACGAAGAGGAGCTCACTTTTGACATCGTCGACTTTAGTTTATGTTCTCCCAATCTCCTATTTAAATTTGTGGACACGATGCAAGACGACTGGAAGCTCGGGCACGCAGGACGTCTAGGCTACTTGGACGCCATTGCAGAACTGGGAGACTTTCGAAAAGTGAACGGCGCATCGGACTCCATTTTGAGAGGGCTGTCTTCGACAGAAATGTACCTGAAAAGGGTGCGCAAAACCGTTTCCAAAATGATGCGATTGCAGTGGACCAGCGAACTCGATATCGACGCCTTAGAAGCCAAGGGACATTGGGCAACGCTAGAGGAGCTATTGGAAGTCGTGGCGCGTTTCTTGCCGCGCTACGAGGGCGTGCTGAACGCGTGCAAGGAGAAACAGGGTACGGTATCCCCGTTGGACTTGTCGTTTGCCACCAAATTCCTCGCCGTGTATTTGTTTATCAAGGTCAAAGGATCGCGCCCAATGACATATCAGTATTTGACCGTCGAGATGGTGAACAAAGCTAAGACGAACGGCGGGTTTATCGATCAGAAAATGTTCAAAACGGCGGGCAAATACGGCTTCGATTCTCTATTCCTGACTGACACTAGCATGCAAGTGTTGGATGGATACATCAATCACATTCGCCCTCTGCTCAAGCCGACCTGCGATTACGTTTTAGTAACGAGAAACGGAGGACAGCAAAACAAGCTGGGAGAACTGCTGAGCAAGTTAGTTTTCGACGCAACTGGCAAGTACGTTCACCCGACTCGCTATCGACAAATTGTTGAAACCGAGAGCTCCAAACATCTCAGCAGTAGCGCGCAAAGCGCGATCTCCGAGGACCAGAAACACAGCTCTGTCGTGGCAAGAGTTCACTATCAAAAACAACGATCGCGCGAGGTCGCTACAAAAGCGCACGAATTTCTGGAAAGATTGCACGGCGACAAGGGATCGGAGTTAGAAATGGACGTGCGCTCGAGGCTTTCGGACAAATCGACGTCTTCCCAAGAGCAGGACGATGACGTTAAAGGCGACATGTCTTCTGCGGACGAAGTCGAAACGAGCCCCAAAACACCACCGCGGCCCAAGCCTTTACGAAGGGTTGCAAGTCTAAACACAGAACGCGCGTCCAAAGCTACTGAAATTGGCGCGAGAAGAAAACAAATGTTGTTCACCCCCGAGGAGGACCGATATCTAAAAACGGGACTTGAACGACACGGCTACGGGCAATGGCAAGCGATTCTAAGAGACCCCGAATTTCATTTTCAAACCGGAAGGACAGCAAACTCTCTGCTGAGCCGTGCTGCGAGGAGATTTGGATCACATTCGAAATCATGCCACAAATAAGTGGATCGACCATCGGCGCAGACATTTGCTTAGTCGCGTGTTAAAAATGTTATGAATTGGACAGAATTCAAGCCCTTTAGCAAGCCATGCAAATCAATGCGCGAAATGCAATGATATGGCGTAGACTGACTTGAACTCTTCTTGATAATATAACTAGTAAACTTATCCAGTTGACATTGAAAGTTCTCTGCATGCCACAAATAAGTGGATCGACCATTGGCGCAGACATTTGCTTAGTCGCGAGTTTAAAATGTTATGAATTGGACAGAATTCAAGCTCTTGAGCAAGCCAAATCAATGCGTGAAACGCAATGATATGGCGCAGACTGGCTTGAACTCTTCTTGATAATATAACTAGTAAACATTGAAAGTTCTTTGCATGCCACAAACAAGTAGATCGACCATCGGCGCGGACATTTGCTTAGTCGCGAGTTAAAAATGTTATGAATTGGACAGAATTCAAGCTCTTGAGCAAGCCAAATCAATGCGCGAAATGCAATGATATGGCGCAGACTGACTTGAACTCTTCTTCCTAATATAACTAGTAAACATTGAAAGTTCTTCGCATGCCACAATAAGTGAATCGACCATCGGCGCGGACATTTGCTTAGTCGCGAGATAAAAATGTTATGAATTGAACAGAATCCAAGCTCTCTAGCAAGCCAATACAATGCGCGAAACGCAATGATATGGCGCAGACAGAATTGAACTCTTCTTGATAATATAAGCAGTAAACGTATCCAGTTGACATTTAAAGTTCTTTGCATGTATGGAATTGTCAAACAGTGGTTTCGATAAACGATGTGTATTCTTTATAAAATATTGAAAGATTCACCCAGCTTAAAGGAGCTATACCAGGATGATTTTGAGTTTTTTTTGGGGGTCAAAACTGCTCCAAATTGAAACTAAGTACCTTTATCGTGCATGAAATGCTTGTAGAAAACTAAGTGAAAGATATCAAGTGAATTCTCAAAGAGAGAATAAACCATAATCAGATTTTTAGCGAGTTTTCCAAGAGAGACGCGATAAACTTGAAAAAATTGGCCAATTTTTTTCGAGATATTGGCCAATATTTTCAAGATACAATCCATTTCCATCCTGGCCATGTGCAGCGCGCAAGACAGTTAGTTTTACTCAAAAAACAAAACAAAACTGAACCCTTATTGTTGGGTTTTTACTGAACTATTCTTGATAATATAAGTAGTAAAGTTGTCCAGTTGACATTGAAAGTCCCTTGCATGTACTGATGTAATTGTTAAACAATAGTTACAATTAAACAATTAAATTAAACAATAGGCGACGTGTAGTAGTATATAATTGAACGATACATCCCGCTTAACTTTTAAGCTCGAAAAAATAACACAGAGAATAAACTACAGAATCAACAGCGCCATTTAATTTTGAAGCATCAAAGCAACGCTTTCTGACACTGGACTTGATTTACACAACTCTCAGAATAGTGAAAACGACCGCCTTATGGTCTATCTTAGAGATAAACTGCGCTGATTGTGACATTGGAAATTTTTTTATACAAAACGAAACCTTATCAATCAACTAACTCAATCGCTGTTTGACTACGTTTGGGTTTTTCGAACTACTCTGAAATTTAACACGCTGCATGTATGAAATCGTCAACTCGCAAATGATGATGAATTAAATCTCAACGCACTGGTTGAAATTTATTGCTGACTAGGGCTAAAGAAGCGTTTAATCTGTCCGTTATTTTCTTTCCTTCTATCTTCTTTACTTCTTCGCTCCAGGGCAGTCAGAGGAAAAAAAGAACGCCACTCCTTTCATCTGCGTTTTAATCGCCTCGTCACACTCCGCCATCGCGCTTTTGCAAGCAAATGTTTCTCCACAGGTCGTCGACGTTTCTGTCTTGCTCTTTTCTGGCGTACGCTACTTTACTAGATAGCAATGAACAAGTTCCTTGCACGGCTGGTAATACCTTGCTAACCATGCCAGGGCACTTCGGATTCTCTGAGGTTAACACAAGGCAAGATATGAAAAAAAAAATACATCAATAACGAACATGATCTTAAACGATGCATTCACATGTTTTAAAATTACAAAAGCTTGGCGATTCGTGCATCACATACGACTGCCTGCCAGAGTAAACAGTTCAAACTTGAGTGTCTTTGCATGTTTTCATTCTTGATATGTTTCGTTCTATGCGGCGAGGCTTAGTTTACCCTGAGTTTGACGAAATTTCTTGCTTAACAAATATAAGAAATCCGTCTACAGGAGAGAATTGAAAACTACGTACCTTACTGTTTACTTGCCGCGCCGGTGTCTGTAGCTGTGTAAAGTGCCAAGAGCGTCGTTTTTCAGTCTACCTTTTATTCTTTCTTGGTAGCTTGTTTGTTTCTATTCTGACAAGATCCTTTGTTTGCCATCTCACGTAATACAAAATTACAGCAGAACGCTATTGTCATAAAAAGGAACTGTTGCAGGAATGCCGATTCGATGTGTAAATAATGATGTAATTTACAGTCTCCCAGTAAAAAGGAGTGACCGTTTTGAATCTCAATTTTGTAAAGTCGTTCGTTTAATCAAGTTTGGCCATGGCCAAGGCCAAGCATTTTTTGTTTAGTTAGTTCAATTAGCAGTTTTCGATGCCGGGTATTGTTTAAAAATAACATCACAGAAAAAAGGAATGTTATTGCATTACAGCTATGCCCTTAGTGATTATTTTTCTGGTTGATTAAATAAAATATCACACTCTTTTTTGAGTTTGTCGTTAAAAAAAGCCGATTCGACGTGCAAATAATTAAAAAAATTTTATTCCACTTTCTTCTCTTAAAATTGGTAAAGTCCAGAAATGTTTTTAGTCAACTTAGTCTGTTAACAATTCCTGGATTTTCAAAACGTATCGTGGATGTCTATTAAAGCTATTCCTCTTGTACTATGTTTCTAGTTGATTTAAAAAAAGGTATAAAATTATCCTGTCTTAAAAAGAAAAGTCACAGAATGGCGATCTCAGATACAAAATACCATGTACAGGTTTCATTCCACTACTAGAAAAATAAGGCCGTTTCGAATTTCAAACAAATTCTACAGTAAATGAAAACCGCACCAAAAGAATATCTAATTGTCCAGAGAAATATCAAGTGCCGTCCCCGTTGTATCCGTCACATCCGTTACACTCAGCAAATTTGTACAATTTCTTTCTGTTCTCCGTTGTAAAATGATCAAAACCACAACGGAACTTAAGAGTAAATGAACTTAAACAGAACTTAGAGTAAATGAGAAGTCTAGTGCATTAAGGAATATCAAACTTGATAGCACAACAGAGCTGCAAGAGCTGTTCCCGTTGTATCCGTCATATCCGCCTAACACTCAGAAAATTTGTGCAATTTATCCGCATTAAAGAAATCTTAAATAGTAATATATTCAAACTGGTCTTTCATTCACGGTTCACTGATTAAGAATGGGGAGAACTGGGAAAGCATTGTTCCTAATGGTTACCCAGTTTCTTAGAACCGAGAAGAAAGCCCAGTCTAGATATACACCCCAGGGGATGGGTTGGGAGGGGAAAAACTCCCATCCACATACACCCACTCCCACACTCCCATCCTCGTAGCCTTTCACTATGCCGGCCCCGGTTATTTCCCACTTCCGATCCCACGCTTCTTGCGAAAAGAGGCTTAACACAGAACATGTGATGCTATATACCTTTGCATAATATTATTCAGTGTGAATGCCACCCGTTGGTATGAAGTATTGTTTCTTAATCGGCTCCCGTGAACTCAAGGACCAGTTTGAATAGTAATATATTCAAACTGGTCTTTCATTCACGGTTCACTGATTAAGAATGGGGAGAACTGGGAAAGCATTGTTCCTAATGGTTACCCAGTTTCTTAGAACACTCATTACAGACCAGGTAACTAACACGGCATACCCGCCCTCACCTATCCCTCCCCCTACACTTCTTTATCCCAATCAACATCCCCATACTCATCCGAACAAAAAACCACCCCTCACTAATCCCTGTAGAATTTTCCAATGGATTGTGAACGTGGGGCGCCCAAACGTCGGATGGTGTGCGTGGTGGCTAGGCCTAAAGTCTGGCAGTCATATTGCAACATCTTCCACCCAAATGGGAGAACATTATTGACTAACTACCAGCCACCCCACTGAAACCTGACGAGTGAACGACTCATAGAATCGAGCAGCACATGGTCATACCCTGATTTGTCATCCAGTTTTGTTTGTAGGTGATCTTTTCCACATATCGTGTCAGCTTCACAAAAGAATAGAGCGAGAAAGGCATGTCTCGCATCCACAGATTAAGATAGCGTTTATCGAGGCATACAGGGTTCCACCGTAAGGGGGTATGACGAGATAGGGCGGAAGAACCTCATTTACCCTTCCCCACACACTAACCTCGCCGACCATTATTCGACTGGTGAGCTCCTTTGTTACAAAATCAGAAAGTTCCTTGCATGAGTGATAGTCATGAAATACGCGACGGGGTGGAAAATTTGAGTTACATTCTGACCCCGCAAAGCTGCCTTTGAAAGGGCGCATGTATTTTCAGATGGATACCCGGTTCCGAGTCCATCCCATGATTTCAGTCGCATCCACTTGGCAAGGCGTTATCTCGGCCCATGACTCAATGTGATTATGTATTTCACCGGCGACAAAGGAGTCTGGAACGCGCACTCGAAGTTGAAGTGGAGTGCCATGACACAGGCCTTTCGATACCTCTTGAATGGAAGGGAGATTCCCGTCGGGGATTGTCACCCCACCACCGGCCCCTGGGACAGAAACCCACTGGATCCCGTTAGGCGACCGTTTTGAGATGCTGCCTACATCGACTGAAAATTCTCTTCAAATTCCTATTCTGGTACAATGTATGCCTGGCCTTCAAGTTTTTTTTTTTTTTTTTTTTTTTTTTTTTTTTTTTTTGGCCGCTTCGGAGAGATCTAACATTAAAGGAATATAGGGGACAATTTGGTCTACTCCAGCGCCGAAAAATGAACCTAACGGAGTAAACGAACAAACAAAAAAAAAATAGGATGGGGCCGACGGAGGGTAACAATCCCGTCCCAACTGCAAGAGTCGAGCACAAAGGGCATTAGAGTGCCCTGGGATCGGTACCAACCATGGGGAGGGGGGGGGGAGCCTAGATGAATGCATAATAGACTCAATAAAACCCAATAAATGACCAGTTTCACAGTCGACTGACGTGCAATATGCAGACTTTCCCGTATTAACATTTCTCTTTTGTTCTTAGTACGAGAAACCACGCGTGACCCAAGTAAAAGCACATGATTGTTTTCCACCTTTTTTTAAAGGAAAAGAAAGAAAGAAAGAAAAATCATCTTTTGTGCACAGAGTAAATTCCATATTCACCCGCCACGAACTGGCCACTGTAAACAAAACGATTTCGTCAAACGAACTTATCATTTGCAGATAAGTACCAGGAAACGGTGTCACAGAGCAATCATTGTCACACAGTAAATTCGGCGAGCGAACTCAGCACTCGCCGAGAAATATATCGTTGTGTTTTCACACTGAGCGGCCACCGGGGCGGCCACCATGGCAGAATAATTGCGCTGACCACTGTTACACAATAATTTCATTGAGCGAACTCAGCACTTGACAAATTTTTCATCGTGGAGTCACACAGAGCAACCACTGTCACACAATAATTTCGCTGAGCGAACTCAGCACTTGCCAAATATATCGTCGTGGTGTCACACAGAGCAACCACTGTTGTACAATAATTTCGCTGAGCGAACTCAGCACTTGCCAAATATATCGTCGTGGTGTCACACAGAGCAACCACTGTTACAAAATAATTTCGCTGAGCGAACTCAGCACTTATGCCAAATACTGATATCGTCGTGGTGTCACACAGAGCAACCACTGTTACACAATAATTTCGCTGAGCGAACTCAGCACTTGCCAAATATATCGTCGTGGTGTCACACAGAGCAACCACTATTACAAAATAATTTCGCTGAGCGAACTCAGCACTTGCCAAATATATCGTCGTGGTGTCACACAGAGCAACCACTATTACAAAATAATTTCGCTGAGCGAACTCAGCACTGGCCAAATATATCGTCGTGGTGTCACATAGAGCAACCAGCATTTTGCCAACATACATCTCGTCGTGGCGTAAAATTACTACACAGAGAAAAACCACACATACAAATCCGATTTGGGCGTACTAGTAACAAACAGAACGAAGGTGTACAGAACACAAATACACTAGTGAAATACCCCTACTTCAAGGTTATCTGGTTCGGCTTGAACCGACGCTGGAACTCCCGGCGGCGCTTGTACAGGAGCTAGTGGAGCTGGCGCGTTCAGTAGAGTCACTGAAGCTGGTGCTTGTACAAGAAACGCTGGAGCTGGCTTTGGAATCACCTGGGCTGGCGCTGCCTGGACTTGAACTGCTACTGGGAGGGCGGGGAGGACGGATGGGTCTGTGCGGCCATAAAGGTTATTTTCCACTTTCAAGATCCCACGCTTCTTGCGAAAAGAGGCCTAACACAGAACATGTGATCCTTATATACCCTTGCATAATATTATTCAGTGTGAATGCCACCCGTTGGTATGAAGTATTGTTTCTTAATCGGCTCCCGTGAACTCAAGGACCAGTTTGAATAGAACGGAGATCACGGAGACACGGAGACAGTACTTACAGTTCTCAGTAAACTAAGTCTCTCTCTTCTCTTCTCCGTAGTAAAGAAATCTAAAACACAACGGAGACGGCGGAGAAACGGAGACAGTACTTACAGTTCCAAAGAAAACAAAAAGAAAACAAGTATCTCTCTCTCTCTCTCTCTCTCTCTCTCTCTCTCTCTCTCTCTCTCTCTCTCTCTCTCTCTCTCTCTCTCTCTCTCTCTCTCTCTCTCTCTCTCTCTCTCTCTCTCTCTCTCTCTCTCTCTCTCTCTCTTATATATATATATATATATATATATATAAGAGAGAGAGAGAGAGAGAGAGAGAGAGAGAGAGAGATACTTGTTTTCTTTTTGTTTTCTTTGGAACTGTAAGTACTGTCTCCGTTTCTCAGAAAACAAAAAGAAAATCAAAGTGCCCTCTGGGCTATCTCCTGTAAGTTTTTCCCATCATGCAATGCTGTCATATTATGTCCGAATATTGTTTTTGATGTTGCAATTGGACATTTAGGTTAAAGTGTCAATTAAAAAGTGTCAATTGCTTCTCGTCGTTTTTAACAGAGAGTAACATATGGTAAAAAAAACTCCATTTGTTCTCTGTTCAAAGAATGAACAAGTTCTTTATAACTGTTATCATCCATACGATTAATTACCAGCTTTTCATTATCATTTGCTGTAGAAAAAATTCCAGCATTACTTGAAAGATTGTTCCCTTGGTGATTGTTATCTAAACATGGGTTAAAACAACCAAACAGTTCACTGTATTGCCGTGTTTCTTCACTTATATCCTGCTCATCGTTATGTTGAGCAGACGGAGCTACAGTATCTAACTGATCACGTTCCTTATTTTCAGGATCTCCCATGGCTTTTTCTTAAGAGTTCTCCTTTCTTTCCTTTCGAATATAACATGTTTTACTTGCTGAAATCTTATTTTTACATGGGATAAGCATCAAGAGCTCTCTGCAATTAATCTTCAGCATCCATTTTATTAAACATAACTAAATGAATGATTTAGCTTTTATTCTGCGAAAAAGTTTCATTCCTCCTTTCAAATAAAATTCTTTACAACTTTGTTCTCTGTTTTCATTATTGGGATCATCATCAATCTTATCGTCAAAATCTGTTTCAGGTGGAAATCTAGTTCCTGTAAACTTACTCAGTATTCATCCCCTCATCTTAACTTTTGTTTGAATCAGTGTCACTGTTAACATACAAACAGTTATACCAAGAACAGAAATGAACTAAACATAGTTGCTAGAGCTGTCGTGGTCGTCTTTGACATTTTCATTCTTACACACTTATACATCTCAGAGTGACGAAGAAAAACATTCTTTCACAAGCCTTGCACGTCGCAGACTTAAACGCTGCATCATGAACAAAGAAATTTACTGATCCTAAAATTTTCATAGCGATAACATAAACTTATTTATCTTGCAACACGACTCTGAGCCAAAGAAACCCTAATATATACCTAATGTAATCTAACGGGACAAATATCTTGCAGGTATACTCGGGAAAGCTATCCTAAAGGCTACTTAATACATTTTGCGACTAGTGGGAGTCGTGTTTGGCCTGTCTCTTTTTATACTTCGTTGTGATTTTTTTTTACAGAGACTATACCGTAAAATGCTGCTTATAAGCCCTGGGCTTATGTAACTTCGTAGGGTTTTTTTGGCTGGCAAGCAAAAATATTGCCCTAAAGAAGCGTTCTTTGAGTTAATTTCATTTAGGCGTAAACTTTTGTAAAGAATTTCTGTTAAGGAATTAAGACTGAGGAATAAGGAATTAATGGCTATAACCGGAGTAATGTTTTGTTACCGATGGGCCTATAACCGGGTTGGCTTTTTTTTTTATTTATTCCATTACTCCATTACTCCATTTACTCCATTTACTCCATTACTATGGAATTACTCCATTATTATGGTACGCATGGAGCACAACATTACTTCACGAGAATTACACGCTTGTTGTACAAAAGATACGTAGTGTAGTCTCGTGTATGTCTCAATGAATTCAAAATACATTGGTACAACTCTACAAGTGAAGCTGTTCTTCGCGTACAGAGGATATACTATTGGATGCAGTGATCCGCGCAATGCCTTGATAAGACAACGGAAGTTCTGTCTAGCTCCAGGTCACTACTCAACAAAAGAATAAACTAAAGAGCTAAAACTACCTGCAAGAAGTCGTGATTCCAATATAGGAACATGACAGGAGTTTATTACTCCTGAAAACGATTGCATTTTCATTCTTGGATCTTTAATAGACACTTATCCGTGATCAAGAAACACTTTCTCACAAGTCTTGCATGCCGCAGGCTGTGGACACTTATCACAGCCTCTTTACTGATCCTAATATTTCCACAGCGGTAACATAATCTTTAGCTGATTGCCATTTATTTTGCAACACGAGTCTGAGCCAAAGAAGCCCTAATATATGTCAGGACAGTGTAGAGAATACATAAAAAAATAAAATAATTATAGTCATGGCTATGGCATGAAATCCTCCGGGATTGATCCTGTCATTAGAAAAATTATCCAAAGATCAATGGGTCAATATTATAGAGCAAAGCGGATAATTGCGACTTGTAACATCCTAACAGTGATCTATAGCAAGGGACAAATACCTCGTAAACCTACTTGGGAAAGCTGTTTTAAAGGCTTTTAAATACTTCTTGCGACTATGTGGGAATCGTGTTTGGCCTGCCTCTTTTTAAGAGCTTATGACGCGTAAATAAGCCATTTCACAGCTATAGATTCGAATACCAGATATATTAAAACCATCGATAGGAAAAATCTAAGGACTATCCGTACCACAATTATCTCTTTAAGCAGAGACTAAATTGGGCACGAATCTTTCTGACCAAAATGAACCAAAATGAGGCCTAATAAAGTAAAAACAAAAATGAAGTAAAACCCCGAACCTCACTGAAACCTAACTGTTTGACATTGGTTTGTTTGACCTGGAAAATCAATCTGATGACAGTATTGCAAAACTCTGCTTAAAAAAAAACCAGGTTTGTTTAGTACACTGTACGATGACTCACTAAAAATAAAATAATGTCGCTTAAAACAGTCCCCTTGATAAAATAAAATTCTTTTATTCACATCTTACAAAAGCGTTCGTGAAATTGTTTCTGATCGCTTTTACAAGCACACTTATAGAAAAAGTTCTATATTTGTTTTTCAACCTACAAGGAAATTGAAAGCACTGGTTCGTTAAAACCTATTGTTGTTTAATTTAGTCAGCTTCTATAACTTGCAAATGAGGTAAATTAACCGAGGACATTTTTAACTAAAGGGACACTGTCCCGACAGAAATATCGTGTTTTCATGATTATGGCCAGGAGCTTGCTTTAGCTTGCTTTATCATCCGAAAATAGGAAGAAAAAAATAGCCAAAAGTGATGAACGCAGAAAAATATGAATTAAAAAGAAAATAACGACAAAATTCCACCAGAATCGAAACTTTGAATATTTCTTGACCACATGTCATGTAATCAAAATTGCTTAACCGTAATCAACTTGATCCATTCTTCTAATTCCGCACTTTTTCTCCAAACTACTGCATCTGTTTTTCTCCTTGAGAATCTTTTAATCCAATTTAGTTGTATATTTGGTGACATTTGGCGATATAACATGGAAATTAACAAACACATTATTTCAACAAAACTTCATTGTAAACGTACAGCATACAACCATTCTCAATCAGCAATGTCAGCTTACCTCAAACTCTCCGGTTTTCCCTTTCTTAAAACGCAGTGCTATAATATGATAAAACCACTGAAATGTCTTGAAGCAACCAGTTTGACAAACCAGACTGGACATCGTAAAGGATATTAGCCAAGCGCGCTTCTAGCGTGCCAAATATCTGAGCACAGTCTACACTAGGTGAGATAAGATTACATTACGTTACACTTTTTGACGCTCGATACAATGAAAGTATTCTGCAACATGTTCCCAAAAAAACATAGAATTCATAATCGTACGCCTTAAAAATCATCGCTACGAAAAAGAGATAACAAACAGTAGGAATGTTACCTAACTGAAAAAATATATTCCGAGACATTTTTCGAAATAGGCAAACAGCGTGGCAGATTTTATATGAAATTCAGTTTAACACGCATATTTCTTCACTGTGAAGGTCAAGTCAATAAACCACTGTATTAAAAAAATATGCAACTCGACTCTTGTTTTCTTATTGATAATATCTAACACAAATCTATCTAACTCCGTAGTGACGTAGGACTGATGACAGATAGAACAGTAATGTGCTAACAAAAATGCAACAGGAATGTCCCCACAAATTCACTAAAAAGTCTATTAATAGTATCTAACGCATTTTTTGCTAACAAGTATCTCTCTCTCTCTCTCTCTGTCTCTGTCTCTCTCTTATATATATATATATATATATATATATATATATATATATATATATATAAATACGCATACGAATACTATAAAAGCATACGAAGTAGTTAAGATTGTAAAAACATTTTATCTGCTACTCGGAGTTTCACGTGTTGCAAGCAACACGATCATCAGGCAACTGCCAAAAATTCAAAAAAATACAAAAATAGAAATTCAACGGGATACAGAACAATAGATCGTTTGTGTAACTAAATACGTATAAGCGCAAGGTTTAAGTGCGTATATTACAATATAAACATTCAGGTTATGGAGGTGTTGAGTAGAAATTTGTTCGCGTGTCTACATTTTGACATCAATTCGCTCCTCTTATTTAGCGAAGCCATATTGGGTTTGCAGATGATAAAAAAATTTTCCCATAAGCATAAACTGCACTTTTTGCTTACATTTGTATATGCGATGGTTTGTTTTACTTTTCTCCATGTGATGTTGTACTTGATGTTTTGATCTTTAAGGCTCCATATATATTTACTGAGTTCGGTTACGTGTCTATATCTATCGTGTTTGAATGAGCATATATGATTATTATATCTAACTTTAAATGTAGTGTCACACAGTCTGATATATGTTTCTTTTGTGTTTGATGTAGATACCACTGCTTGATATATGATACTTGTGTCCTCGCAATTGCCATTCATGGGACACGTGGATTTGTTGCGGCACTTGCAATTTGACTTTTGGATTTCAATTGGCTTTGATTTGCGTATTACTGCTTTGTTGTGGTTGGTAATGATGGTCTTGACATTACTCATGCAGCTGTAGCTTAGTTTCAACGTGTTTCGATTGAAGATTTTATGCAGCGGATTTGTTTTGGGAAAGTGTTGATCGACAAGGTTGAGAAAGCATTTTCCTACGTTTGTTTCAACGTTTTTGTTGTAAGGTGGGTTGTACCACGTAATGTTTCTTTGCCGTTTTCTTTTACGTTTTTGTGGCGTTTCTTTGAAAGTGAGGTCAAATCGATATCCGCTTGCATTTAATGCGTCTTGATATATAGGTTTTGCTTTGTCGAAGGACTCCTTATCAGACGATATCTCACAAAGGCGTTTGTTAATTGACTCAGGAATGTTCTTGAGTATGGACGGAGGGTGATTAGATTTGTTATGTACGTATAGCGGAATGTTTCCTGGTTTGGAGTATGGACTAAATTTGCCACCCTTGAGATCGAGCGTTACGTCTAGGAAATTGACAACTGTTAAATTTGCATCGATTGTGATTTTTAGATCGTTGTCGCGGAAGATTTTGCATATGCCCTTCTTGATGTTTTCGATCACTTGTGGTGTTTCATTGAAAGCAGATAGCCCGTCGTCACGATAGAGCCCAATGGATTTGCCATATTTTTTGGTGAGAAGGGTCAGTAAATATGACCCGACTAGCTCGCATGTTTCTGCACCATCGAAGGATCCCATTGTTACGTCGAAACGGTTGTTAGAAGATGATTTCTCCCATGGGCCGTCATTGAATAAAAGCGAGCGCTTGGCGTGCAGAATGATATTGCGGTCTTGGTCACTGATGCGGTGGTATTTGCTGGCGAAATTCAGCGCTTTGGAAAGTAGCTTCTCGGTTATGGAAGGGTAAAAATCACATACATCAAAGGATATAAATTTCAATGTCTCTTTATTTTCAACAAATCTAATCACCCTCCGTCCATACTCAAGAACATTCCTGAGTCAATTAACAAACGCCTTTGTGAGATATCGTCTGATAAGGAGTCCTTCGACAAAGCAAAACCTATATATCAAGACGCATTAAATGCAAGCGGATATCGATTTGACCTCACTTTCAAAGAAACGCCACAAAAACGTAAAAGAAAACGGCAAAGAAACATTACGTGGTACAACCCACCTTACAACAAAAACGTTGAAACAAACGTAGGAAAATGCTTTCTCAACCTTGTCGATCAACACTTTCCCAAAACAAATCCGCTGCATAAAATCTTCAATCGAAACACGTTGAAACTAAGCTACAGCTGCATGAGTAATGTCAAGACCATCATTACCAACCACAACAAAGCAGTAATACGCAAATCAAAGCCAATTGAAATCTAAAAGTCAAATTGCAAGTGCCGCAACAAATCCACGTGTCCCATGAATGGCAATTGCGAGGACACAAGTATCATATATCAAGCAGTGGTATCTACATCAAACACAAAAGAAACATATATCGGACTGTGTGACACTACATTTAAAGTTAGATATAACAATCATATATGCTCATTCAAACACGATAGATATAGACACGTAACCGAACTCAGTAAATATATATGGAGCCTTAAAGATCAAAACATCAAGTACAACATCACATGGAGAAAAGTAAAACAAACCATCGCATATACAAATGTAAGCAAAAAGTGCAGTTTATGCTTATGGGAAAAATTTTTTATCATCTGCAAACCCAATATGGCTTCGCTAAATAAGAGGAGCGAATTGATGTCAAAATGTAGACACGCGAACAAATTTCTACTCAACACCTCCATAACCTGAATGTTTATATTGTAATATACGCACTTAAACCGTGCGCTTATACGTATTTAGTTACACAAACGATCTATTGTTCTGTATCCCGTTGAATTTCTATTTTTGTATTTTTTTGAATTTTTGGCAGTTGCCTGATGATCGTGTTGCTTGCAACACGTGAAACTCCGAGTAGCAGATAAAATGTTTTTACAATCTTAACTACTTCGTATGCTTTTATATTGCTCCGGTTTATCCAGTTGAGCACTCTCAATAGCCGATGAAGACGTCACCGCTTTCCCTGATTGTATATATATATATATATATATATATATATATATATATTTATATATATATATATATATATATATATAAGAGAGAGAGAGAGAGAGAGAGAGAGAGAGAGAGAGAGAGAGAGAGAGAGAGAGAGAGAGAGAGAGAGAGAGAGAGAGAGAGAGATACTTGTTTTCTTTTTGTTTTCTTTGGAACTGTAAGTACTGTCTCCGTTTCTCCGCCGTCTCCGTTGTGTTTTAGATTTCTTTACTACGGAGAAGAGAAGAGAGAGACTTAGTTTACTGAGAACTGTAAGTACTGTCTCCGTGTCTCCGTGATCTCCGTTCTCTTTAAGATTTCTTTAATGCGGAGAAATTGCACAAATGTTCTGAGCATAAGGCGGATATGACGGATACAAAGGGAACAGCACTTGCAGCTCTGTTGTGCTGTCAAATTTGATATTCCTTAATGCACTTCTTATTTACTGCATGTTCTGTCCCCGTTGTTTGTTGTTGTTTTTTTTTTAATTTAAACGGATATGACGGATACAACGGAAACAACAGTTACAGATGTATCATATGAAATGACATTGAACTGAAATAAGTCTTGCTGTTGAGATATAGGAACAAGTGGACCTATCAATGTCTGTTCCTATTTTAAAGGAACGCATTTAGAGTTAAGCCAATTCTCGAAATCGTATCGCGCTGCGACAACAAGAAAAATCAATTTCTAGCATCGTACCACCTTGAACTTCTAAGAAATGATCAGACATGCAGAGATTATTGTTGGAGTCCAACCGATTTTAACGTTTTAAAAAAGGGAACAGAAATTTTGGGAAACGATCATCAGCATCATCTCCATCACATCATCATGTGTGACTGAGAGCACAGCCAAGTACCACTATCTTCAGATCATGAAAAAATATACACAGGTACTACGAGAAACCCCCGAATACATACGGGTACATACGAGTACATACGAGTACATACGAGTATATAAGAGTACATACGAGTACACACGAATAAATACGAGTACATACGAGTAACACACGGATACATACGAGTACATATGAGTACAAACAATTACATACGAGTACATACGGGTACATACGAGTACATACTAGTGCATACGAGTACATGCGAATACATACGGGCACAATCGAGTACATATGACTACATTCGGGTATATACGGGTACATGCTAGTATATATGTATACGGGTACATACTAGTATATATACTAGTATATATATATATACATATATATATATATATATATATATATATATATATATATATATATATAACTTAGCACAAGCATGTAAAAAAGTTCCGTGATTGGAAATTTCTCGGTAAATTATACTCTAACACAAGAGAAAACACTTTTTTATTAAAACACCTATATTTCGGCAGCGTACAGCTGCCTTCATCAGGCTGAATGGCTGACCAATATATATATATATATATATATATATATATATATATTTATATATATATATATGGATACATATGTTTACATACGGGTAAATGGGGGTACAAACGAGTGACACACGAGTAACATACGAATAACACACCACTATCATACGGACACAAACTTGCATATTTACCTTATCTTGTAGAGCACATTACAGGCTTTCTATTACAGGTGAATGTTTTCGAATTATTGTAACACCGCAAAAACCCAAGTTGTACCATGGTTGTGGGTAAAAGTTTGCGTATGCGCCGAAGGGTTAAGAGAATAATCAATTAAACTTTGTAAAATTTGAAAGACAGACCAGTTGTTTTGGATTTTCAGTTCCACGGTATTACGATTCGGTGACAGGAAAGCTAAACTGATTCATTTTAAGTTTTGAAAAAAAACTTCCCCTTACCAATCCGATCCCTATTGCGCCCAAGGATGTTATTAATGAGAAATAGAGTCAAACGATTGTAGTGTTAGTCATAAGAAATAGCACACAAACTGCAGTGACAAACATGACAATAAAACGCATGTTGGAAAACAAAATATTAACTACTTGACGTTTCGTATGTTACAACATACATCCTCAGAAGTGACCGTTTAGAATACAAGTAACAACTAAATTTAAATGAATAATAAGTAACTAATTAACAACAACAATAACACAAGATGAGAAAAATTTGCATATAAAAGATGCAAACTAATAAAGAATTAGCTTTTCACTGCTGCATTATCGTTAAGGGTAGGTCTGAGTTCCTGAATAAGTAGTCTCCTTAATCTTACAGTGAGTATCAGACCGACCTTTTGCCAATATCTCAAAGTGGTCCCATTTGAAGTTGTGACCAGTTGATGTGACGTGGTCAGCGATAGCAGATGCATGACAAATACTTGTGATCCCTTTAAAATATTCAGTTTTTCTGTCATGCAATCTTCGTTTTGTTTTTCCAATGTAGAAATCCTGACAATCCCAACAACTAGCCTTATACACAACTTTTGACATTTGGGAACGGTTGAACCTATCTTTGTAGGGAAAAAAGGACTTAATGCGAAATCACCCTAAGCCAGGTGATCTGACCGTAAAAAATTAGCCAATCAGCTTCAAGGAGAAATTATTTTTAAAGCCGCACAGAATCCTTTGCGAGCCTACAGCTTGTACTGACCTGCATGTGTTCCATCGATGCATCGATCGTGCCGTGAGGATAAACATGGCAGTTTTCGATCGGAAAGCTTTTCTCTCAGAATGTTTTTGCTAGTGAGTGGAGTTATACCTTTACTCGCGAGTATTTTTAAAACTGTTGAAATGTAAAAAGTTCAATATGTGATTTTGTACAACACTTAGTGAGTTGGCTTGTGGGCCTTTCGTGTACGTGTTCTCTCCCGCAAGAGGTGGTTGAATCTTTTTTCCATCGATGCATACATATTGGTGGCGTATTTAGCTTTGTTGGCCGAAGGAAGTGTGTTAAGTAGACGCAGGCAAGCCAGCTGTGCTGCTCGAACTAAAGTCGGATCTTGCACGATTGGATATCTTTCCTCAGGATTCTCGTTGGGGTCGTCGTAAACATCGTAAACATTGGCAAGTCCTCCATCAATTGCTCGCTTGAGCGACGGGACATTTTTCAACATTTCTTGCAGCTTTGCTGTTCCAGGCTCTTTTCCACAGGCAAACAACAATTTTATTCTGTGAGGTGGTTTGTCTTCCACTTGAAAACTTTGCTCCATCCATTTTCCGCTTGCTGTCTTGTCACCTGGCTTCGCGTGAACCTTCTTCTCCAGCTTTGGCTTCAATGCAACATCCATTACTATCGAGTCGTCGTTAATTTCTAAACCAACGACATGCGAAAAATCTATTAACAGTCGTTTACTTTCATCATCTTCAACTTTGGTGGACTGAATAGAAAAACACTGGCTCGCGGGATTTGTCAAGACTTTGCACTTCAAGATCTCTTTGCTTACTCTAGGATCTGAACGCTCCCATGAAATAGACGGTGTTCGAACAGACTGCAAATGAAAACTTAAGCTTGACTGTGGCGAAATAGATTGATAAAATTCTTTGGCAGACTGTTTGGTTACTAAAGAAATAGACACGGTACTGAAATTATCTATTGCATACTGCCATAGCTCATCGGTTAACGACAGGACATCGTCGGAACACTGAACTTCATTCACCCGTCTATGTACTTTTGTTGGAATATTGCCTTGTCCTGGCGAATCTTCAGTTATTTCACCCTGAAAGTGCATGTAGTAAGTTTGAGTAAGTAAATTGGTAATTTCACTTATTTGTATTCCTTCTTACACCACCATGTACAGTACACACACATGTACTTGATACCTATACATACTAGAAAAGTAAGCTTAATATCGTTCATGATCGAGCGAGGATAAATCTAAGTTGACAAAAAATTGCAGTGTGTTTTATTCTTACATTGTTCATATTGGAGCGGGGAGTTTACGCTGTCATGTTTCTCTCCTCAAGTAATGGCCAGCTTATGTATTTAAATTGCACACCCGCTGTTCAAATTGTAGCATCGGGTTATATTTTCATGTTCACGCTTAAACAAATATTTACCTTGTCAATTTCTAATTCGTCATCACTGTTCCCTCGGGATGTCTCTTCTACTGTTTCAATTTGTTCTTCGTCGCTGTCTATTTCAATTTTCTCAATGAAGGGCAGATTCTTACAGTAACACAATAATAGAAATTAATAAATTAAAGATCAGAATTTACTGTACCATTAGATGATGCAGTGGTATATTTATAAAAACATTCACTTTGTGCTCATAAATATCCCCCAGCTTCATCAACACTTGCAAATAACTGCTGTAACGTATAATGCTTACAAATAAGGCCAGCAGCCTAAACACTGAAACAATTGTGTGCAACAGGTCATTGGTCATCAAACAATTGCTTGGACGTTAGTAGACCTCTTCAACTTGTATGTTTTGTTTTCCGAATGTTGGTCATGTGATGTTCTCAAGGGAATTGTCCTTTGTCTATTAATAAATTATACATACATATGCATGTGAAGAAAGCAAAATTTAAAAGAAACAGTTCTCTAGGGTAACATCACATGATCTACATTGGGAAAACAAAACATACAAGCTAAAGAGGTCTGTTCATGCCCAGGGCTGTGGTTTTGCAATGTAAAACATACACATTATTCGAAGGTTCAAGAGATAATGTGCAGATATTTTATGAGTGGAGTAAAATGTTTTTAAGCCCTGCAGGGGCGAGACAAAATGCGAGCAATGAGTAAAATGTCTGCACATATTATCTCAAACCATCTAATCATGGATTTATTATTCGAGGGAAAATCCTTTATTTATAATAGCTTCTGTCTTTTAACTGGGACAGTAAGGTGTAATATGGCAATTTACTGTGTAATATGCTCCGATGTTTTGCATTTTCTCTTTTCCTTATAAGGTAACATGATGTCACAGTCGAATAATAAATGGAAATAATGCATGTTTTTTTATGAATAAAACACTGCCATAGCATAGCTTGCCATAGTTAGGGACAAGTCTAAGTAATCTTGGCAAAGTCAGTAAATGGCCAGAATTTTGTTTCAGGTTGCCATAGGCAGTTATTAAAATGATTTTCAATAAAAAATAATCAACTTCTGTTTTGGTTCTTAAGAGTGCTAATGTAAGCCAATTCTCTTTCTGCCTGTTAAGAAATATTCTTTTTATCAGCATAAAGAGAAATGTCCCCTGCATTCTCTATTAGTAAGTATTGCATTGAATTCTCACATGCCAATTGTAATCAGGGGCGGATCTAGGGGGAGGGTGCAGGGGGTGCGCACCCCCCCCCCCCCCTGAGATGACCTAGTCTGCGTTGTTCGCTTTTAAAATTTGTTTACGTCACCCTTCAGTTACTTCATTCCTTTGAGGTACACCCCCTCCTAAGAAAAGAAAAGTCCTGGATCCGCCCCTGGTAATTATTTAAAAGTGCAATCAGAGACATTTTGCCTTCTGAAATTTTTCAAGAATTTGTAAACTACCAGTTCTAAAATAGAAAAAAATAGCAAATGATTAAACGTGTTTATGTTTACTGATTGATTATAATTACCATTTTTTTTGTTCCAATTTTTTTCTCATCCACAGACTGTCGTTTTCTTTCAGCTTTCGTTGATGATGACTTCTGTGGAGTGCTCTCTCTCCTTGTCAGTTCTAAGACCTCATTGGCAAATTGCTGTTGAATCACTTGTTTCTGATACTGCTGCTTTGAAATGGGACCATTTCGTCCTCCAGAAAATAACAATGAATTTTTTTTGTTTTGTTTGTGTGCAGTCTCCATGATGCCATCTTTGAAATTTCCTAGCGTTATTGGGAGACCGATAATTTGTGCATCCGAAAGTGCCTTATCAACATAGTACCCAACATAAGAAACAATCTGCTTAATGGAAGCAGTAACATTTGCAGTGCCAAATATTTGCACAGCCTGGAAGCCAAGGTGTATGCGTGCCTGAACTTCATACTGGTCACCTGTCAAAATAAATCGTGTGGTGTGTGAAGAAGGTTTTTGTATACTCTATCAAGACCTTTACAAAATGTGCATAAGATTTCCAAAAGAGTTCCCTTAAAACCTGTTTTTTTCTAAAATGCAAGGCATTCTTTCTCCAAAAGCTAAAACACCAATTTCATCAAACTTCACTGTTTTCTCCTCAAGGCTTACAGACTTGGCCAATCCTTTCTTAAGGGCTAGCAGTAGTATGTAAGGAGTCAGTCAAATTACGTTTTCCCTGAAGACCCAAAATAAGCCGCCAAACGCCCGAGTTACCACCCCACAGGGCTCATTGCATTCGCCCTGTGGGGTGGTAACTCGGGCGTTTGGCGGCTTATTTTGGGTCTTCAGGGAAAACGTGAATTTGCCTGACTCCTTACATACTACTCCGGGCATTTTATTTTTTTAAGCTGTTACAGACCCTAATAAATCGTTATTTGAACAACTGGTGCCGCGTGATTATCAATTGAACAAAGGGGTCCCCTGTGTATCTAAAACCCATATATATATGGCGAGATCCATGAACAACGAGCGTGACGTTTTCGATAATATCTCCCAGCGCGAGCTTATCGCTTGGCTCGACGCTCAAGAAAGAAAACCTTCTTTGAGAGTTCCTCGCAACGAGGACCTCGCTGGATTTGATCCCTTAGATCGAGAGCGTATGGGTGACTTTCGGATGCCTAGTCGGATTGTTGAACTATATGATCGCGGTGAACAGGGTGAACAAGGCAGACCGGGCCGAAGACAGAGAATCATAAACTGGCGCTTTACGCAGGGGCTAACAAGACCTCTTGTACCCCAAATGATGAACAAAATCAAACAATCTGTTCGCAGAAGGCATAAAGTCAAACTTACCTGGGCCTACAAGCTGCGAAACATCGAAACCGGTAAACCTATCGTTTACTATACAAACATCAGCAGTCCTTGGTTTTCTAAACTATCGCAAACAAAACGATGGTTGCAACAACAAGAAGAGCTTCGTCTTCAAGGTGAAAAAATCAACAGGCCTGCTACGAAATGGGTTTTCGAAAGCTCTGTCTTTGTTGAGGCCAAAGCGATTTTAGATAATCAACCTTTACAAATCGGTCTTGGCAGGTTGCCCGACTGGCTTCGTAACAAAAGAGAAGTCATCTCTCTTGACATCTACAACGACGATCTTTGCCTCTTTCGGTGTTTGGCTGTTCATCAAGGTGCCTATATAAATCGGTGTACTCGCAGAGCCAGAGCCTTAGCGCAAAGCTTCTTTGCTCTTCACCGTAGCGGTTGTCCTAATGGCAATGTTGTTACTTTACAAAAGTTTCACTTGCTTGAAAGGCACTTTAGACAAGGGATTGCCGCTTACACTGTTACAGATGACGGCAACTTTGTTTTGAGTTACACACCTTCGCGCTACGACAAAGTCGGCACCCCTACGATGACTATCGGTATCTACAATGCTCATGCCTTCTTGATAACTGACATAAACAAAGTCACAAACAACTACACTTGTGGCGATTGTTTGGCAAGGTTCACAAAAGCCTGTAACCTAGCGCGCCACGCCAAGACGTGCACTCGCGGGCAAACTAATATTGCCTGTCCGGGAAATCAGATCCTTGCTCCTGAGTCAGCTTTTGAAAAGGCGTTTTATCCAGAAGGCAGTTTCGGCATTCGGGCAACTTGCTGGCTAGAGTATGAGGCTCGACAGCGGGGCATCCACATCCACCACCACAAATGTGGCCATGGAGGCGAGCGCGCCATTTGGCGCTACAAAGTTGATGGCTATCACCCAGAAAGCAAAACCGTGTTTCAGTATCACGGCTGCCACTGGCACGGTTGTCGAGAGTGCTTTCCTACACCTGAACAAAGAAACGAAGTGATCACGACTGACCGTCAAGGCAACACAATCACAAGGGAGCAAGCGTTCGTAAGAACTGTGCAAATCAATCAGTTCTTCACGACACTTGGCTACAACTTGGTTGAAAGGTGGGAGCACGAGATGCCCCGGCCCTGGTGGCACGATCGCATCCCCCCTAAAAGAAACGAAACGTATCCACACGCTATCGTCTACGACTTCGAAGCCTATCAAGACAAGACCAAGGCAAGTCAGCCGACCGGGGATCTCTCTTACGAAAGCGA
This sequence comes from Cladopsammia gracilis, assembly GCA_022457155.1. Lineage (NCBI taxonomy): Eukaryota > Metazoa > Cnidaria > Anthozoa > Scleractinia > Dendrophylliidae > Cladopsammia > Cladopsammia gracilis. The sequence goes on along the minus strand of JAJGOT010000162.1, from coordinate 41,244 downwards.
GCACGTGCCTATCTCAGTCTCTATTGCAGACACGTTGGAGCCTGAGCCAGAGTACATTTGCTCTAAAGATCCCCAAGAGCTTATCCGTCTGTTTTATCAATCTCTGGAGCGCCGGGGCAACGCAATCAGAGATGATATAGCTCAAAAATACATGCCGCCGGATCTTGAGGGGTTAACGGAAGACCAACAAAAACTCATCAAGCAATGGTGTGAACAGGTCCCAGTGGTCGGCTTCAATTCAGGCCGATACGATCTGCACCTTATCAGAAAACACTTTGTTTCTTATCTCGGGCAAGAACACGGCGTCTTTGCAGGGGAGAAACAGAGACAAATCATGTTCATCAACACGCCCTCCTTCAAGTTCCTCGACGTCACAAACTATCTGTCCCCAGGCATCAATTACGACAAATGGGTAAAGACGTATGGGGCGAAACAGACAAAGTCCTGGCTCCCATACGAATGGTTTGACAGCGCTGACAAACTTGACTACAAGGGGCTTCCGCCATACTGGTGCTGGTACTCACAACTCCGAAACTCCTTTGTTCTTTCTCCAGAGGAGTACAAACAATGCGAGCAGGTTTTCAAAGAGCGCGGCATGAAGACTTTCGGAGACTGGCTGGAGTATTACAACAACCTCGATGTTACTCCCTTTCTTGAAACCCTCGAGAAAATGAAAGCGTTTTACACCAAGCTCGGGGTTGACATTTTCAAAGACGCTGTTTCGTTGCCTGGGGTTTCGATGCAATACATCCTGAGAGGAACCCTGAGAGGCCGTAACCGACCCCAACTATTCGCCCCAAGTGCCGAAGCCTATGCAATGCTGAAAGAGGCTGTTGTTGGTGGACCTAGCTTGGTGTTCACACGTAAACACGTGCGTGGTGAAACCCGCATCCGCTCACACAAATACGACTTAGCTCGCATCGTCAAGCGTATTCTAGGCTTCGATGCGAACTCTCTTTACCCTAGCACCATGATGCAGGAAATGCGTTGTGGTAAAGAGAAAGTCGTGCAGTACGAAGATCCAGTAGAGGCCGCAAGAGACTTCTGGCTCAAGTTGCTTACGAAGCAGTGGTTCGGCTTTGCCGAGGTCGACATCGAAGTCCCTCAGGCCTTATGGGAGCACTTCGAAGAGTTTCCTCCGCTCTTTGTAAACCGCAGCGTGGGTGAAGAGGACGTCCCTCAGCACATGAAGGATTACCTTGCTAAAAGCAACAGAACCCACTTGCCCGGGCAAAAGAAGCTGCTAGGCGTGCTTCAAGCAAAAAAGATTCTGCTTTACGCCCCAGTGCTAGAGTGGCTTTACAACCACGGACTCCACATAACCGCTGTTTACCGCATGATCGACTATACACCCATCAAGATCTTCGACTGGTTCGTCCATGAGGTTGCAAACAACCGAAGGAAATGCGATGCTGACAAAGAAAAAGCCTTGCTCGCAGAAGTGTTCAAGCTTTTGGGCAACAGCGCTTACGGCAAGTTCATCGAAGCTGTTAAGCGACAGACAAGAGTTGTGTACACCAACGACGAAGACACTGTCGACAAACACCTGCGCTCAGCCTGGTTCGAAGATCTCGAGGAGATCGGGGGATCATACAAGCTAGAGTTACGCAAAAACAAGGTCACCATAAACCGACCTTTTCAAGTCGGCATCGTTGTCTATCAACTTGCTAAGTTGCGCATGCTGCAGTTCTACTACGATTTCCTCGATCACTATCTCGACAGGCGCGACTTCGAGCTTATCCAGATGGACACAGACAGCATGTACTTCGCTCTTGCTCACGACACTCTCGAAGAAGCAGTTCGCCCAGAACTTAGCGCCCAGTTCGAAAGGGAGAAAAAGACCTGGCTCTCCTGGGACCAGTGGAGCAGCAGAGAACCCGGCTTGTTCAAGCTTGAAAAGGAAGGCACTCGAGCCATCGCTCTATGCAGCAAGTGCTATTATGTAGAAAACGAGGAAAGCGGCGAAGCCAAGATGTCCTCCAAGGGGATCAACAAGAATCAGAACGAGCTTCGCTGGGAAAGGTACGAAAGAGCCCTTGAAGGCTACAGGGACATGGCAACAAACAGAGGCTTTCGAATGCACAACGGGGCCATGTACACGTACGAACAGCGCAAGCTAGGTCTCAGCGCCTACTACGACAAGCGTTGGGTGCTGCCAGACGGTATCCACACAGAACCAATCGAGTTTCACAGCCCAGCGGGTGGCAACTGAGTACCCGGCGGCACAACCATCAACTCCTCACGTACAAAACCACGCTTGGGGCCGTCGTACAGATAATACACGACAGGCGTATCTGGCTTGGTGACAACCTTCTCGATGTTGTAGACTTTCAAAGACCAGATTGGATCAGTCGCTCGTCGACTACCACCCTCAAGCTCACCTGGGTAATACAGATATCGCAAATTAACCCTAGGAGGGAGCTTCTTTTCATTCACCCCAACAGGCCTAGCATATGAGGTTGCGGGCTTGGCCGAGGTTGCCTTCTCTTTGATTGCTTGTGCAGGCTTCTTGCCAGTTAATCTAGTTACTTCATTGTTCAAGGCAGAGACAACATCTGGCAATCTTTTAACCCAAGCGGTCGAACGGCCAGAGGGCAGATTCATTTCAACTGCGTACTGGTAACCAAACAATCGTTCAGCCAGGGTTCTGTTGAATCTTTCAACAATCCCTTGGTCTCTGTGGATATCAACACGTCCACGACGAATGGTTGTTTTATGAGCCCCAGTCTCTTTAGTCACAGCCCCCATAAACTCTGTCCCAGGATCGACTTGCAACAGTTGTGGCCATTTCAAAGGCCCGCGTCTATATACCCGGGCCAGCGCCTTCGAAACTTCATCAGACTCTTTCGAAGTCAAGGGCTCTGCTGCTTTGTAACGGCTAGCTACATCAACAACTGTCAAAGCATATTTGTAAATCTTTCGCCCATGAGGCAGTTTGTCGTGAGGTAAAAAAAGTAGATCCGCTTGATGCACAGCATTAGGAGTCTGGACATCAAACTTGGGCCGAGGGATATGGCGTGGTGCGGGGAGATATACTTGCCAAAGAGCTTGTTTGACGAGCCATTTCTTTGCCACCTCTTCAGATACCTTGGCTGCTGCAGCTAGCTTTTTGACAGCGGCAAGTCCTTTCCAATAGCCTTTGGGGCCGTAATAGACCTTTGAGAGTTTCGCCTCCATATACATATGTGTTTACAGAAAGCGAAACGCTGCATAGCCAAGAGCAAGGGCACCAGTGCCGATAAACAAGAGTTCGCCTTGTTTCTGCTGTGGGCCTGGTTTATAGAAGTCAGAGAACTCGGGCTCTTTGGGAAGTGTTATTTGCTGCTCCCGATGTGTTTGGTTGTAGAGCACTAGAGCTTGGTCAGTGTCTTGAAAGTTGTGTTTCGCTTGATCTTTGATCCGATCATTGCTGGCAATCCAGTCGAGGAGCTTTGTGCGGTCTTTCTGATATTTAGCGTAGGCCGCTTGATAGGCCTCTAACGCCTTGTCGTGTCTGATCTTCTCATCCAGAGCGGCTTTCCCACTGTCGCCGGAAAGATATTTTGCGAGATAGTTGCCCCCAGTGAAAGCAGCGGCATTCAAAATTGCTCCACCAACCATAATAGCGATTGAGGCCATTGCTATATATATATGATTTACATTGAGGCAGGGAGGATCTTCTGGTCCACGAGGTATTTCTTGAGAGCTATGCTCCCAGCCATGACAGCAGTGAACTTCACGTAGTTCATGAGACTCGAGCTGGGGTCGGCTGTGAGATTTTCCTTGACGACCTTTTTGCCAACCCAGCCAATACTTGCGACAAGACCAGTTATTGTGGCCGCATCAAGAACAGCTTTCACGAGCTTGTTGTCAGACATGGTGTATATATAAGATTTTAAATTTCAGTCGACTCTTCATTATGCGTTGTCTCGTTGATCTGTTGTGTTGCTAATTGCCAAACTGTTTTTAGGGCGACAATGTTGAATTTAAGCATAACAAGAAGAATACCTCCGATTGCAGCCCCGTTTACGAAGCCTTGAAAGAGATTTGCCATAGTATATATATGTTTTTTACTCCATCTCGCGAATTCTTCGTCTCGGTGGTGGGGGAGTTTGAACTTCATTCACCACTGCCGGCGCAGGCGCAGGGGTCGGGGCTTTGCGTCTAAGTGTATTCATAATGGCCTCGCGTTGGTAATATAGGCCCCAAGCGGATATAATTACCCCGGCAACACCAAGAATGAGAAACAATGTGTTGCTGCTAGCTTCTTCATTTGTCGAGTTTTGGGGTGCCGAGTTTGGGGCAGGCTCATTTGTTGCTTTAGCAGCTTGTGCTTGTTTTTTTGCCTCTCTTGCCAGGCGGTTGCGCTCAGCAAGCCTTTTGCCAGAAGCAACACGACCAGGGTTTTTGGCTGGAGCAGTCTTTGGGGTATCAGAGGTAACGTGCGTGTTGTTTGTGTGTGCTGCTGGCGCGACTGTTTCTTCAGGCACCGTCTCGAGTGGTTGAGCCATCATGTATATATGTATATTTTTTTTATTTCAAACCTTCGTGGTTTCTGGCAGGTTCCTGCCAGGTTCCTGCCAGGTTCCTGCCAGGTTCCTGCCAGGTTCCTGCCAGATTATGTGTCAAAAATTTCATCAAAACATGTGTCAACTTCATCAAAACCCTCGAGTGGATAACCTTCCCCGTCTCTGCTTGGGTGTACAGGTGGAGCAGGTTGAAGGGGCAACTCTTCTGGCTCCTTTTTGAAGTCGATGTGTTTTGTAGTGATCAAAACAGCATTAGCCAAGGCCAAGAAGCGCCCACAACGCAGTGCAAGGTTTCCAGCAAGAGATGAAAGTTCCTGGTTAATCATGTAGTCATTTTTGAGTTCTTTCTGCAGGGCCTCCACATCGTCAATCTTAACAACCATGCCGGCGCGTTTGGTTGCGAACATTATAACGCTGTCAATCAGAGACTCGGTCGTCTTGTTACCGACATAGGCTTCATACCTTTTGTAGTACTTTTCAACCTGTTTATCTGTCAGGCGTTTCACCTGCTCGTGTGTGAGCTGGGCACCGATAGCCTCTTTTGATTTGCCGGTTGAAACAAGGACTGCCAGTTTCTCGCGTTGAGCTGGAGTGTCTGGACCTGTTAAGACTTCAGGAATCGCTGATGGCAAGGAGCTATCAGGGGTTGCCTCTAGCAGCTGCATGATTTCATTATCAAATGCGGCCATGTCTTCTTGGAGGTTTGTTGCCATTGCGTATATTATTATGTATTTATTTTTCAATTATTCTCTTGATGTCAGGCAAAAGACTTTCAACCTCACGTATAAGCCCCGTCATGGTGGCTGGGCACACAGTGACTTTCAAAGGATATCGACTAATAAGCATGAGGCGCAGATCGTCCTCGCCAGCGGTTTTGATTATCTGTATTTGCATCTCCTCCGCATGACTCTGTAATTCACCCAGAAGCTGTGAAAAGACCGTGAGCTTGTGGATACTGGTTGAGGTGTTCATGGTTCAGCGTATATATGTGTTTTCACATTTTCACTTCAACCCCATAGGGATGTCGCAGAGAGAAGACTAGATGAGAAAACTTATGCCCCTTTAATTTTGCAATCAACTCTTTGTACTCTTGTTGTTCAAGCTCACCGGCATAGTCGTCGAAGATGGCCTTCGTTGTTTTGCTTGCAATGCTGGTTAACTGTTGGGTTAGCACCCACACTGACAAGCCGCTGTGGCGAGCACTGAACCCTAGTTTCACAAGTTGACTCGTGCGACCTTTCACATCCTTCGAAGCAGCACAGTCATCCAGCACAAAGAGCGTGTTTGTCCCGTCGAAGAAATAACTGGCTAAAGTTAACCATGCTTCAATCTCATGCTGCTGACAGTCTATCACGAAAATGCGTGGCTCCTGGTCCACGAAACCGTCGTAGGTCTTGTTGTGGACAAATGTTGGGCAGAAGAGAACAATATAGTCAAACTTGCCCCTGAAGGGGCCACGCAGCTGATTCAGAAGATATTGTGTTTTGCCAGAATTAGTCGGGCCGATAATTAGGGAATTGAATGGCAGCTTTCGTGGGTCCATTCTCTATATATTTTTATGTGTATATATGTGTTTAGTACTGAACCGCCTGCAGCTGTCTATCAATGATGTTCATCTGTGAGTCGCTGATGGTGTAGATGTGGCAGTGCACGTTTCCCGAGCCGGAGGTTGCCCTTTCGAGCTCAAGATGTACGCCGTCCTTTGTGTTGACGAGGCGTTGACCGTTGCCATGTAGGGTTGTATCAGCCATTGATCTAAGGTCGATAAGGAGGCCGAACTTGTTGCCAGTGAGATATTTTGTTAGATTCATGTTGGGCCTGCCATCGCCCTTTTCTTTGAAGAGGCGACTGACCTCACGCCACATGTCGGTCCCGTTGATGCCTTCGTTGTAAATCCTGTTGGGGGAGCCGTTTATGGTGACATTAACTTTGGTTATGTCTGGGTTAAAGTATTTTTCTGAGTCCCTGGCTCCTGCCGTGTAGGGTTCGATGAATAGCAGAAGGATGGCTTTCAGTGACCTGCGCTGCGGGTTCACCCTGAGATTCAGCCGAGCGTCTGAACCCTTCGAGAAGGGGACCACTTCCTCTCGCATGATATGGTCGTAGGCAAACTCCTTTCCGCTAGAGTATACACTTGTTGCATCGTCAGCCAGCTGCTTACTTCGGATTGTCTCGTACTCAAGCTGGATATTTGTCAACTTGTAGACAAGCTTGCTTGTATCCGAACCCCTGACAACTTGAGAAGCAGGGGCGAGCGTTATCTCGAATGTCAAATCGTTATAGAGTGCCTGTGGGTACATGACACCATGGTCTGTTATAATCTGGTGGTCAAGATTGATGCGGTATTTGTTTTTGTAAATGGTCTCCAGCTTGTTTTCCGCATCCACGCCAGAGGTCTTCTTGTCGCCGGCACTAGAGCGAATCTTACTCAAGTCTACACTCTGGATGCCCTCAGGGAGCATGTTGTCTCTCTTATCAACAGAGAGGAATAGATCCTCGAAGATTTTGTAAATATCGTACCCAACGGTGTCCTGGACAGTGGTGGCGGCAAACTTCACAACAAGCCTGTCAACTAGTGCTCTGGAGACATTTTGTACAAGATAGTTGTTTTCGTGGCCGCCGGCAAGGTCGATGTTAAAGAGCAAGGCAAGCGAGCCCGACACGATAACCTCATGTTCGTTGAGCTTGGGCACCGTAACGTACAGGGTCTCGCCGGGATTGGCTGAAGTGCGTTCAAAGGTGATGCGTTTTACGGTGCGCTCTGCTTTCATAGCACCAAGAGTCTTCTCTGCGTTCGTTGGGCGGAGGTTGGGTTGCACGGCCGCCATAGCCAGAGTATATATATATATATATATAAATTTATATTTATATTTATATACATCATGGCAGAAGGCGGATATGATATGCCTGGCGAGAACGAAAACACCGGGCTTGACTGGGATATAGACCACGATGATGACGACGAAGAAGAAGAAGTTGACACAACAACCCCTTTTCAACCGGGCGGCACATCCACCCCATATCATGGCGGTGAACAACATGAAATGCATACAATGCCTCACGAACAGAGCGGCTTAGATGACACCGACCCTCTGCTTGCGGGTGATGACTTAAGCCAGCGGCTTCAACGAACAAGACAAGCTTCGCCTTGGGCAGACCTCACAGACATGTACCCAAATGCGAATAAAGACGCTATCGAAACATTTTACAAAACAGATAGAACAGGCAAAAACCCGAGGCTGTACGTTAAAATGGTTGGCAGTGGAAAAAAGGCATATCCTGTGTTTACAAAAAACGCTGTAACACGCCAACTAAGGGAAAACCCGCAGCTTTCACAAGAAATCAAAAGTTATCTCGGAAAGTCAATGTTTGATCAGATGAAAGACTATCAGGCAGAACAAAAACAAAAACAACAAGAACTGCAAGCAAAACAAAATCAAAAACAACAAATGGAAAAAACGATCGCAGATAGAGACAAGGTTCGGCAAGACATGGACGAACTTAGAAATCAAATAAAACAGACCGATGACCAGATTCAGGAGCTTGAAAACCAGCATGGGACACTGAATGAAGAAGAAATACAAAGGCTGAAAGATGAAAAGAAAAAGCTTGAATCTGAGCATCAAAATAAAAGAAAACAACTGCTACAGTTTCAGAAAACAGCAAAACAAGCAGAAAAATTACAAGAAGACATCAATAAACTCACGGCCGACAATAATAACATAAACAGTAACATAAATGAACTTAGTGCAAAAATAGACGCAAAAAAGCCGCTTGATGAACTAAAACAACAAAAAGAAGAACTTGAACAACTAAACGCTGAAGACAGACGCGTGATAGAGGATGAGAACACTTCTCCCTCTGACAGAGAAGCTGCAGAAGCCCGAGTTGCAGAACGTGGCGAAGAGCTGGCAAGAGTCAATACAGAAATCGAGGAGAGAGAAAGGGGCATGCCTTTGAGAGAACGGGTCAAAGAGATATTCAAGAAATATGGCTGGACCCTTCAAGCAGTTGTTCTGGCTGCAGGTCTAGTCATAGGCGCTGTGACGATTGCTGCAATGAATGGTTTAAAGGCCGGCACCAAGGCTATTGGCAATGGGCTTAAAGAAATAGGAAATAAGGTTGCCTCCATTCTGCCAGGCTTGATCGGATCGATCGTGAACTTTATCTTCAAAACAGCCGGTCAGGTTATCTCCTTCCTTGGCGAGCACGCCTGGCTGCTGATCCTTGCCGTTGTAGGCTTTATGATTGAAAGGATCACCAAGCGCAGGAGATAATTATCTCATCCAGGCAAACAAGCCTGCTAATGCAAGCGCACCCACACCAATGAGCGCCTTGTTTACGTGATGCGGCTCGATCTTAGTCTCTTGCGTTGGTTCTGGTGTGGGGTCTGGTGTTGGTGTTGGTGTGGGGGCTGGTTGTGGTGTGGGTGTGACCTTTGGTTTGGGCGCTATGCCCTGTGCCTGTGTCGCCTGTTTGTGAATCGGGTTCGATGGGTGGCTGTTTGGTGGATTAATCTTTGTCGGCCCTCCGTCCATGGGGCGAAGGGAGGCTTTTTTTGTGGTAAGATTGACATCATTGTTAACACCAAGCTTCATCCCTTGCGTTGCCTGCATAAGATTGTTATTGTACCCCACCACGCTCTCTGTGTTGATAACCATGCGTGACGGCATCAGCCAGCTCCCAGGGGCCACTACAAAGTTTAGCCACACTTTCGTTGCTTGGATGGCCTGCTGATAATGCTGTACGCTCTTAGATATGTCGTTCAGTCTTATGGCGTCCTCTAAGAGTGTGAGGAATACTCTCTGCGTTTCGAATGCTCGGCCTCCATTCCCAAGAATGCTGCTGCGAGTGTTTGCTTGTGCACCCAGGATGCAGTACACAAAGGCCTCGATTGATTGGTTCATACGAGCGAGCCCTGGCTGTGTTAACCCTTGTGCGTAATTCGGTACAAAGTGTTCAAACTGACTAACCGCGCCCTGGTCGTTACGAACGAAGTATATGCCGTTTGCTCGATAGTTTGGGTCTTTTCTGTCTGTGACGCGCTCGTCATCAAACAGGGCTAGATCGGGATCAGGATAGTCGTAATCAGTAGAGTAGGGGCCCTCACCAGTAACCCAAATGTACACATTGCCAAGACCGTGGTTTTTGCCGTATGTGAAACGGAAGTCAGAATTGGGGTCGACACCAAACTCTTGGCAAATCCTCTTGTATGCGTCGATGTTGAACTTGTTGTCTTTCTGGTTGAATGTGGGGTCGTCTGGCAAAGCACTCACACTCTGTTCCCCACCCAGCTTGTAGAGTTTTCGTCTTGTTGTGAAATAGACGTGAAACCTGTAAGATGACCGGAGCTGCGGGGTTAGGGAGAGAGTCGAGTTCTTATCAAACAGAAGGTCACGCGAGATCCCGCAGCCGGTTGTTGCACACCACAGAGCAAAGTTTAGTTGTTGTGGCCAGAAACTCATATGCGGCCCGCCGAGCCACTTTCTCCCATATTTCGCGGTTTTGAACGAAATTTGTGTGTCTCTGAAAATGTTTCTGTATTTCGTTGTGAAATAATCAGTTGGCGTGACATAGATCTTTTGCGCTTCGTCGTTCAAGACAGAACCAATCATCATGTCTTTATCGATTGAGGTGGCGAAATCAACAGCAGGGATTGGTTTTTGTGTGTTTCGGTTTAACGTTAACTGATAAGGGAAACCGCCAATATACTCTAAGCCAAGGGCGTCTTTCAGGGCTTGTGTCCAATCCTTGTGCGGTATGTCTGAAGGCATAGCCCAGGAGCCATGCCCCTCTGAGAAAAGAACTACTGCTGAGGCTTTGTGCTTTTCGTCGAAAGAAACTTCTGTTTTAAATCTTGACATATCAGCGTGCGGGAAACGCCTTTTGAAGGCTGAGATAGCCTTAGCCTTGGCAGCTGTAGAGAGTTTTTCAGCCTCCGGAGAACTAAGCCAAGCAAGTTGCGGATTTACTGTGGGTGGTGGTGGCTGTTTTTTCCTAATATACCTTTGTTCTGGATAGAGGGGATTTTGGGGACGAGGAAAAAACGGGGGTGGAGGTCCGTAATCGTGACCGCCAATGTTCAGACCGAGATTTGAACCGCGTCTGCCAAACATGATTGAATATATATATTTTAAATTTAAATATATATTTATATATACAATGGTTGTGTTAACAATCGTCGCACCTTCGAACCCTCACACCATCTACTTCGACCACCCACTTCAGAAACCGAGCTACATCCGGCTCTAATCCACCACGATTTATAATTCGTGGTTTAATCTAAAACAAAGAGGTGAGATTACATTAACTACCAACCCTAATGAGCACAAGACTACCAGAAGAATACTTGAAGGGCATTACACTATGGATAGATTGGCAAAAGAATTTGAAGAAGCCTTCGAAGGTAACTTTAAATTAACAACCGAAACAAATACTCCAGTTGGTCAGATGATAATTTCCAAACTTTATTCTGCGGAGGTGAAGCTTGACCGCGATCTGTCTAAATTGCTTGGTATAAGTCCTAAATTGCTCTTTATAACATTCGTCAAAGGATTAACATCACCAAGCACTTACTTTATCCACTGTGATCTGGTCGATAAAGAGCAAAACCTACTCAATGGTAAGCCTTCTACAGTTTTGGCTAAATTTGCTCTTCGTGGAAAGGCCTATGAGAGAGTTTTCTATGAATCAACACGGCAGAACATCTTGCGTGACGTCTCGTCTGGTGATTATGTAAACAGCATAACACTGTCTGTAAGGGATGAACACAATGCCCTTTTTGACTTCAATAACATGCCCCTTGAATTTGAACTTGAGATCAATTAAAAAATATATTATATATACCCCTGATGATGAGCTCGACTAACGTGTTGCCATCAGCTCCTGAATACAGCGAAACTCCATCGCTTTACCCAGACTTATCCAACGGTGAAGGCTTCAGACTCAAAAAAATCTCTGACTTGCAAAAGGAGCTTGAGTCGGAGGCTAATCATTACCGACAAGTTGCTAAGAAATACAAGCGAACACATACAATTGTTCACGGGACAGCAGTAAGTTTTGGTTTTATTTCTACAGGCTTGTCTACAGCCACAATCGCCACAGCCCTGACAGGAGCCGGGCTCATCGCCAGCCCGGTTATTGCCGGCGTGGCAGCTATGACAGGTTTTTCAGCGGCCAGCCTCACTATGCTTAACAGGCGGCTTCAGAGAAAAATTACTAAACACGAGAAAATATACACACTCGCCCTTGCAAAACGAAACTCTGTCTTTGAGCTGGTTTCAAAAGCTCTAACTGACAAGCGTATCAGCGATTCAGAATTCAAAATAATCCTCCATGAAGTTGAGAGCTATTATGAACTTAAGAACGAAATACGCTCTGGTGAAGCAAAACCCTCACAAAACAAACAAACTCAAACTCAAACGCCAGATCTTGACAAGATCAGAAAAGAAATCCGCAAGGAAGAACAAGAAAAGATTCAAAAAAAACTCAATCGTCTTACCGCTGTGTCCAAGTCAGATTTGAAAGACTAAATTCGGGTTTCTCGCTTTATCTAACAAAAGAACGCTATTGCGTGACAAAGCGTGACACATGACGTGACATTGTGCGTGACTGTCACGCGTGACATTGCGTGACATATAACGAAAAGGGACAAAACCCTAGTCAGGGGGTGCTCTGGTGGCTGTTTCGTTTTTGCCTAGCCTAGGCTAGGACTTAACTCCGGACAAGGGAGTTGTCGTTTCCCATTTAGCCTCTGGGAGCGAGGTCGAGTTCTCCTAGGAGATCTCTGTTCGAGCATCCCCCTGTATCAGTTGGGCCGGGGCTGGTTCACCAGGGGGTCACTAACTGACGCAGCAACCCCACTACCCCTGGTCTGACATCGCATTAGCCGTAAGCAGGATTCAGTGGGGGCCAGCCACACCTCCCTGAGCTATACCGAATTACAGACTTACTATAATATATGGTGCGAACAGGTCTTTTATATTCGAGCGAATTGCCGTGCTTTCACATGTGGTAACTCATAAAGAACTACGCATGCGCAAATATAACCGAAAAGTTGTATTTTTCTAAATATAGGCTTTACATAATAAATACCGGAAGTCACAAGATCGCCAAATTGAAAAAACAATTATAATGTTTAAGCATGACTGACTTCACCGCACGGCTCAATGAACTTGACAAACAACACAATTTTGCCATCCTTCGCTCGCTATATGGTGGTGATTATAGGAAAGAAATACACCGCTTGTGCCTGCCGGAAAAACTTTGCCATATCTACGAAGATATGGGGTTGGCAGAGATGGGGAAACAATATCTACAAGAATATTATAACGCCTTGCAGCGTGAACGTTGGGCCCGAAGATTTCTATCTTGTTATTCTTGCGGCGGCCCATTTTTGCAATCAAGCGATTCTTGTGAACTTTATTGCAAAAAATGCGGTCGTGTGGAAGTGCTAGAGGATTATGCTCCGGCATATACGGATCAAAACATTTTGTACAAACCAAGACAAAGGCAGTCGGCACGGTGTTATGCGTTTGGGTACGCTTTAACACGAATTAACAAAAAGATTGGATTGACTATAGACCAAATTGATAACACGAAACGTATCTTCAAACTTATAGAAGCTCGGCTTCCGAGAATCTCTTATACGTTTGTGATCTACAAAATCCTGGACATTACAACGCCGCTTGAAGACCCGCAACGAGCGATTGTAAATTACCTGAGGCAACAGATGTCAAACAATATGATAATTAAAAACGACCATTTATGGAACAATGCTTTCAAAGATCTTGAGTAAAAGTTGCCGCTTTCTCAATAAGAAAGGCTTCTAACATGGCACTGTCATCGCCGATGTTGTCTTCAAAAGTTTCACCAGGTATGATTTTGTCAAGGTGTTTTTGTTTTGATAAATTTTCATGAAACCGGTTGATCGGTTCGTGAATAGTTTCTAAGAAATTTAATTGTTTTGTTTCCCAAATTGTTGTTATATCAAGAAGCTTCCATGAAAAGAAGGCAACTGTCTTATAATAGTTTGGGGGCCAAGCTTCCCTGAATGTCATTCTGTTTATTTCCTTCAAAAAATCTAAATCGCTTCGTTTCTGATACTCATCATAGCTAATATAAAACCAATCACCGCTACACACGAAATCTCCAGATGAAATTCCTTTCATAATTCTTTCAAACATAGCTGTTGATTTTGTTGCGCCGAGGTCAAGTAATTTTGTCTGACCCGGAAATATTTTTTGTTTGGAAGATAGAAGATAAATACCACATGCACGTGCTGATGGGTTTTTCGTTTTGTGTACAACCCCTTTGTTTAGAAAGGAATTATGTTCAAGGCTAAGGCCAAGCTGCTTCAAAGAACACATTCTGAAATAGGCATCTACAAACAAGCCTTTGTTAACTCTCTCACCGCTGAGAGCAAGTCCGGTTTGTATTTGATCACGATACTGTTTAGGAATTTTTTGGCATGCGATCTTTCTGGTGTAAGGGCACTTAAACTCTAACAAGACAATTGTCTCGTCTTTGTGTGAGAAATATCCGTCTGGGCTGAAAGAAACCTTTCCAAAAAGAGGGTGGCCCTTTGGAAGATTTATAGAGCCCTTATATCCGAAAACTTTGACAGAATGTTTCTTCTCAAAGTATTCACGGACTAGAAACTCAAACAATGTGCCCCAAGAGCAGGCCACATTTTTGCTCATGTAGATGGGGTTTACCTTTTTGCGAATTAGACTTGAATGACTCTCAAATGGCGAAGACCCGGTCAAGGCAGAGATCTCCGAGGCTCCGATTGTATTTTGTCTGGCTTTGACCCATTCTTCGCTCCTTTGAACCAGACCAGTCTCGCGTGATTTAAGGAAGGCCTTGAAAGCTTTCACGTTTGCCATGTGGGTTGGTATATGCGGGGGTATGATTTCTCCAATTGGTGATAACCGAGCCAGTTATGCACAGGAATCTCCTCCGGGGGACGAACGCAAGGAAATATCAACGGATGCAAAAAGATTTCCTTGTCTTAGAAGCATAAGACAGTAAAGCTGTGCTGGTGACATTTGTTGTAATAGTTGTTCTGCGTGGGGGTCAACATGATCTACATATCTTATGGGTTCTTGTTGATCAGAAAGAAAGAATTGTGATCCTGTTTTCCTTCTTCTTGTCATCTTTTTTCTGCTTTGAGTAATAACGCCTTTTCTTCCACGCCCCATCGTGTATACAAGGTTTTACCTTTCTCCAATTGATAATCACGCGGCACCAGTTGTTCAAATAACGGTTTATTAGGGGCTGTAACAGCTTAAAAAATAAATACCCCGGAGTAGTATGTAAGGAGTCAGGCAAATTCACGTTTTCCCTGAAGACCCAAAATAAGCCGCCAAACGCCCGAGTTACCACCCCACAGGGCGAATGCAATGAGCCCTGTGGGGTGGTAACTCGGGAGTTTGGCGGCTTATTTTGGGTCTTCAGGGAAAACGTAATTTGACTGACTCCTTACATACTACTCTAGCAAAAATTGGCGATCACTGCCAAGAACAGCTACAAAAAAATGAATAAGAATTTGATATGAGAACATTGTCAATTACTATTGGAACTACATTCAACAATTTCTTGTTATTTGAGGCATCTTGTCCTTTTTCAGGACCTGTTATTTCTACCACTTATTGACTCATTAATTTGTTATTGATTTTTTTCTTGTTTTGTAATCTCAATTCAGGATCTTATTGATGGCTGATGAAATACTGAAATAAAAGCCAGGCAACAGGAACATTTTTTAATTCATGTATTTGCACTTTTGTTGATTTGTGGTTCATTGTAGCAGGTTAAAAATGTGTGTAAATGTTTATAAGATTATAAGGTTATTTTCTCTTAAAAAAAACTGAATTGAAGGGGTTTGCAGAATAAGGCCCTAAGTGAGTTTTGATATAACATCAAATTCTCCCAGTGTTTCACAAGGAAAACAAGGCAATTTGGAATGAGAATCTAGCAGTTTATCAGAAGTAACTTGGGTTATTTCAGGCACCCTTCAATTTATCAGTAATTATGGAGCTAGTTGTAGCTTTTTTTCCATGTCATAGTTACAAACCTGATGCAATTTTAGCAATCCTCAAGCATAGTGTTTCTGCAGATCGAAACCCAAGGTGGGCTGTTCCAGGGTAGTATTCAGAGAGTGGTGTTCCACAGATATTTTTACGGCCAGTATTTCCAAGATATTGCTTTGCAAATTCCCTGTGTTTTTCTTTGCTAGGGGCTTTCCCATTAAGTTCTGTTTTAAATTTTGTTTCCAGGGTTTCAGTGTCCTCAACAGACCAAACCGGACATGGGCAAAGTAGTTTCATGTCTCCCAATTGACTGTGGTGTTCTGGGGCCTCAGGAATTGGATAGGAGGACTTTGCAGAAGAGTTCCCTGTTGATGACCTTCTTTCCTTACCATCACCACAGCTCCTCCTTACAATTTTAATTTCTTTCCCACTTAGCGGATGTTTGATTGTTTTAAGTTGTTTAAGCTTTTCATAAACTGCCCCTACACATTTTTTGACAGTGTCATAGTCATCATTTCCCAACCAAAGAGCAACTGTTAATACTGTGCTTAGTAAGTTGTAGGGCTCAATTATCTTCACCCTGACACTTGTCTCCCCAGTGAAATGGCGTGACCATTTCAGCCATGGGAAACCATCAGTGTAATCCATTATGATAATGTTGCTGTTTGGTGTTGTAATTGCACTCTGTACTCCTGACTGACTAAGAAATAGTGTTATGTATTTCTCAATGTCAATATAGCCCACAACTACCTCTCCAAATTCGTTAAAAGTCAGTCCACTCTTTTCTAATAATTCTTGACGTGTGTCATTTAGTTTATTAAAAATTTCCCCTTTACTGAGAATGGGGTTTATGCCAATTACTCGTTCAATTGTTTTGCCCCACTTGTTTCTCAAAACGTCACTCTTGTTCTCAATTACCATGTCAATAAATTTCTGCTTTGGGTCTTGATAGGAAGTAGGAGAGGGACTTGAGTAGAAGAAAGTTTTAAGTTCCGGAAAGCGAAGACAAATTTGTTCTCTGAAGGTGACCAATTTCTGAAAAAGATCACCGGAACAAGCGCTTCCTTCCAAAAAAATAACTGCAGGTGGCACAACATCGACAACTCTCGGAAGGGTAAATTCAACAATTTCTTCATCGGTCAGCTGTGAAATGAGCTCACGCACTCTTTGTCGTCTTGAGTAAGGGTTTTCTCCGTTTAAAAATCTTTCAACTATGTTTTTTGTCGATATACGCTTGCGAGAAGCAGTTTCCAATAAATATTCCGGTTTATGTGCAGTAAACTTTTTTTGGTTTTATAAAATTTTTCACAGTTTTGAAATGGACAATGTAGGCGAACGAGAGCCTCAGCTGGACTGTTATTCTCTTTTTCCTTCAATGGAAAGGCCATTGCATTTAAACGCAAAAAGACACAATGACATTTAAACGGCAAAGTTTGCAACACTGCGTTGAAAAGCCCGCCAAAATTGTGCAACCCGCGTCAAATTGGAAGAGAAGTCGGAGAGCGTTTGATCGAACGATCGACAAATAATAAAACATACATAGTTTATTTAGTGCGGTGGCCGACATACGGTAATAAGAGGAATAACTAAATAAGAACAAACAAGAAACATCTATGGAAAACAGTATTTTTAATACTGTATAGCAAATAAAACAATACAAATAAAACACCAAGTGATTTCCATGCTTACAATTGGAATATGCTACAATGCAGCTTTCACGTTGTACGAAGTGCTCAAATCGCTTCCATCCGAATGTAGAACAAGCGTACCGCCGAAAGAGACTTCCCAACTGTCCAAATCAATACTTCCCACATTTATAGCACCATTCCGAATTCCAGTTGTGGTATAAGACAAGAAAAACAATTCTGGAAAGCATCGATAAAAACACTCGCCCTTGTGGCCGCCGCGCCATCATTCAACTGCAAACCTCACGATTGCGCACGCGCTGCCTTATAGGATACGGCATTAAAATTTTCTCCCCAGTCTCGCACAATGACGTCACCAGATCACCTGGAGATCAATGCAGCCATAAAATTTATTAATGCAGGTCTTAAGCTGTTTGGTAACAATTTTACTTTGTACCCCTAAATAAGGTAAAACTAAGATTGTTTCTTTTTTGGGAACTGTGATGATCGGATTCCTCAGTCTGTTCTGCTGTTTGTTCAAAACATCATTTATGTTCTAATTGACAACACCAGCAGGATAACCATTTTGTAACAACAACTTCCTCAGATCATTCAGACAAGATCGCAAAAGAGAAGGTGACGAACAGATGCGGAAACAACGAAAAGTAAGTGTGCGGATGAGGTTTACTTTGTATTTCCTAGGTGTGAAGATGTGTACAGGCCGGTAAAGGTCTTCTTTCGGTAAATAGATGTTGAGAAAGTGTGATTGTGTCGTTTGATGAGAATGTCCAAGAAAGGGATTGCAAAGTTATCCTCGAATTCAACGGTGAATTTGATATTTGTGTGACAGTTATTAAGGTACTGTAGAAACTGGGTTGCTGTGTTTTTGTCTCGACAAATTGTATGCCCCCCCTGATCCACCAACACTGCCTCGCTCAGTCCTGAAAGTTCTACTTGAGTTTGCCACTAAGAGGAGCCATTTCATATTTAATGGTCAATACTACGACCAAATTGACGGTGTGGCTCTGGGCTCTCCTTTAGGTCCTGTTTTGGCCAACATCTTTATGTGCCATTTTGAAGAAAAATGGGTCCTTAACTACAACGCTCGCCCTTCTGTTTGGTTTCGATACGTAGACGATACCTTCACCTTGTTCGACAATAAAAACACAGCAACCCAGTTTCTACAGTACCTTAATAACTGTCACACAAATATCAAATTCACCGTTGAATTCGAGGGTAACTTTGCAATCCCTTTTTTGGGACACAATCACACTTTCTCAATATCTATTTACCGAAGAGAAGACCTTTACCGGCCTGTACACAAAATGGGACTCCTTCACACCTAGGAAATACAAAGTAAACCTCATCCGCACACTCACTTTTCGTTGTTTCCGCATCTGTTCGTCACCTTCTCTTTTGCGATCTTGTCTGAATGATCCAAGGAAGTTCTCATCTTATGTTATTGTTGTTGTTAATTAGTTACTTATTATTCATTTAAATTTAGTTGTTACTTGTATTCTAAACGGTCACTTCTGAGGATGTATGTTGTAACATACGAAACGTCAAGTTAATATTTTGTTTTCCAACATGCGTTTTATTGTCATGTTTGTCACTGCAAGTTGTGTGCTATTTCTTATTAAGCTACGATGGCCAAGGAGAATTAATTTTTAGTGTTAGTCATGATCCTATTTTTATTACTGTGTATATTAACCCTTTAACTCCCAAATTTCTTTGGGTTCCCAAAGCAGTTTTGTGGGGCTAGGCAATCTGTAGAATTTCGTGACTGCATATAAATAGCTCACATAAAAATATACGCTGTTTCAAATGAACGTGGGCTCGAATTTTCATTGTGACAGTCATTGTTTTAAATGTGCTGGAATTTGTGGAAAAACAATGCATTACTAATGATTGAGATCATATAAAACTACGCGAATACATACTGCGAATCGGCTGCTATGGAAATGTAATATTGGTAGCATAAGGCCAAGCTATTTTATTTAAAAAACGGGACCAAAAGCAGCAAAATGTTTAATTGTAACATACGTTTCAACTCTAGCAAAAATATTTTCAATTGCCGCATTTTTTCGATAAATTTGAAATTTGAGTAAGATCGGCCATCTTGACCGCCATTTTGGATGACGTTACAGATCGTCACCAGCGCCATAACCCATATAATAATTCAACACATTGATACACTACCTAAATATGGTCATAAAGCTCTCCATGATGTATATCCAGCGATGGAAGCAAATTTCGCATTTTGAAGGAAAGTGAATATGACCGCTGCCTGCAGTTTCGCGTTGGAAGAAAAATGCGTGAACTAATATATAGAGATACGCCAAGCCTAACAGCGTCGCACTTCGAACAAACTTAACTGAAGTGAAACTTAACTAAGGTGAAAGGTCGGAAGCACAAGAATTAAGATTGACGACCGGGCTATTTTTCAATTTTAGCAATTCTCAAAAACAGTATTATCCGACAGTCTGCACAGTACATTAGACCGTACAAAAGTTCACAAAAACAACGTTTCTCTGTCTAGAATAACAAGTACGACTGCTTTCCGAATAAAATACAGTTTTTTGTTTGTCGAAAATTGCCCGAGAAACTGATTTGGAAATCAAAATTGCAAAAATACACAAACATATTTGCATAAGGCGACACGAGTGAAGACAGAAAATCTAAGTCTTGTTTTGTTTACATAAAATCGCTTTTCAATCTATGCAATGAATGAACAAACACATAAAAATGGATAACACAATCTTCGTTCGAAAAATTCTATTCAAATCTCCATTAGTTTATGTTTGAAAGCAAAACACACCATTTATAGCGCATCAAGCAGAGCTGTCCTCGATGAAATTCAAAATAACAACACGACTTAATTTGAGCACGTTTCATAATCATGTCTCCAAAACTTAAGAGAACACAAAGGAAAAGTCAATCAAAAATTGATATCAACGTAAATTCCCATCGAAAAATGTGATCTATTTTACCTTTAAGTCACTGGACTGCTTGGAAATTCGTTAAAACTCCTCTTCTTCGGTTCTGAAATCCGTATAAAAATAAAACATCTCCCCGCATTGCTCCTGCATTGATAAAAACGCATGAAGTTCCTCGAAGCAAGATTTTATCCCCGAAAGCTCTTGTCCTTGTCTTGAGTAGCAAACTGCGAAAAAATGCAACCACTTTACTGCTCCGCTAAACACTGCGAATTACCGAGCTGAAGGCTGTGTAGCCGCGCGTGTGGCGTCATACGCGCATGTTTTGCGACGTCATACGCGCCCACGAGCTAGCCCTGCGCGACGGACGCACAGGACCGACGCGCCCGCGAAGCATTCCGCTAGCCATGACCATGAAAAATGACGGGCGTAGGTTCTATGAGTATGAGGGTTCGCAGCCGGGCCTTCGGCCCGCGAGTACTCCGCTATTAGATAAAAAAGGGAATCGAAAGGAAAAAAGAAAAGAAAGAAAAGAGAAAAATTCTTGATCACATGATTGGACAAAAAGGCGCGAAATTTTCTCGTTGTCGCGGTCGCAGTGTTTCTTTGCGAAGCTGAATGAAAGCTTGTTCCAAGTTCAACCGCTCGACAAGGAGTGAATGCCATTTTACTGTGTTTTAATTCGTGTAGTCACTATTCTGTCCCGTTCTTTACGTAGACGAAAGCTCCTCGAAGAAACTCTCAATTTTTGTACGCTAAATTAATTTTAACTCGGCAAAATTTTCGACATTCGCTGCTTGTTGTGTAAGAAATGGCGCGAGGTGTTGTAAGCCTTTTACTTAATAAAAGGTTGTATATCTACATACATACATACATACAGTTTCCTTGAAACTGTGTTTTGTTATCAATGTGTTGAGATATAGAACAGTTATAGCATAGCCTATTATGTGCTCTACAAGATAAGGCATCAAATGAAGAATGATCCTCGCAGTTGTGAACGCAATTTAAGCAATTGCGAAAAGAAGCCTGAAAAAAATTCAGGACTTCAACGGGGTTCGAACCCGTGACCTCGCGATACCGGTGCGATGCTCTACCAACTGAGCTATGAAGCCACTGACGTTGGGAGCAGGTCAATTGTAGGTTCATATGTTCCCGTGAAAGGTGGGAATGTGAATGATATATATGAAATAAATCATATATGAACTGCGGAAATGAAATCAAATGAAGACTGATCCTCGCAGTTGTAAACGCAATTTAAGTAATTGCGAAAAGAAGCCTGAAAAAAATTCAGGACTTCAACGGGGTTCGAACCCGTGACCTCGCGATACCGGTGAGATGCTCTACCAATTGAGCTTTTTTTTATTTCTGGCGTTCCGCAGGGCGGTAGTGCAATGCCCCGCGATCATGTAAAACGGGGGGATAAAAACGAGGAAAAGGAGAACGCCAGGGTGAGGGAGCACCAGCTCGCCAAACTCGCTAGGGGATCGAACCCCACCTCACCGGGAATCTTAAAAGCAAAGCACCAGCAACTACCTACGTAACTAGACTATATACGTAAAAAAGGAGGTAAAACAATTGGATAAGACAACTAAAAAAAACAGTTAAAATTAAGTAAAACTTACAAAAAGCCAAGTGGTACAAACTAAGAAGAAACACGTACAATGCTTATGTAAGGAAAACCCGGGAAGAGGTTCGAGCAGTACAACCAACTAAGGCGACCGCACTAGCCAGGACCAGAAAACAACGCCGTGACGAGACCCAGACCACACAAAAGGATCACGCAGTACAACCGCTAAAGGCGACCACGATCACCAGAAACAACAAAAACAAGCCGGAACAAGTACAGCAAAGGGTCACGCAGTGCAACCAATCAAGGCGACCACGATAACCGGAACAAGAAAAGCAGGGGGGGGGATCATGCAGTGCAACCAATGAAAGCGACCGTAATCACCCAAGGCAGTAGGGGAATAAGTAGAGACCGGAATAAGCAGAGAAAGAGGAGGGATTACGCAGTACAACCGAGATAGGACACAGTCACAGACAAACAGAAAAAGTCTCGTCACACACCGTACCAACTAAGCCCCGAGCGCCCCACTGGCGTGCAAAAAACGGCGACGCTGGGCAGATTGAAAACGCTTGAAAAAAACAGGTAAGAAGAAAGAAACCCTGGCTCTAAACTGGGCCAGCAACCTAGGGCCTGAGGGTCGCACGTCGCGGAAACGAAAATCATTTCGCTGCTTCCAGACCAGAAATTTCAAGACATTCAACAAATACGCAAAAACAAGAGGAACGCAACGGAAGTCATCAGAGGAAAAGCCAAACAACATAACCTTGGCATCAATAGGGGGATCAATAGCCAAAGGGCAAGAAAAGAAAAGGTGCTCTAAAGACTCGTTGCGAGAACCACAAAAACAAACAGGATTAAAATTGTAACCAAAAGAAATCAAACGGTCCGCAGTAAAAAGAACCCCGTGGGCAACCTGCCAATTCACATCAAAGACATGACAGTCAAGCGGCATGAACGAAAGACTAGACCACGTAGAAAGCCAATCAACATTACCATAAATAGGAAGAAACTTGGATATACACCTAGGAACACACGCCAAGGAAGAGAGATACGACACGTAAACCACCTTAGAGGTGATGGTCTCCACCGGCAAAGGCCCAGATGGAAAGGAGGCACCAACAGCTAAGCCGGAAGTGAGAGCCCACCCCCCCCCCCCTCCCCCCAGAAAACGCCACGCGTAGAACAGAGAGCGATAAAACGAAGGAAAAACGTCAGGTGAAAAGAAAAAAGGATTAGCAAAGACGACAGAGGGACCCACACCATAACGATCAAAACACCAATACGTCAAAAGACAGACCCAACCACGAAACACGATATATAAGCGGTATCGGCGAAACACGATACCGCTTGACCCATTGTATAAGTAAAGCAAACATTTTAGCCTCTACGGAAACCATGGAGAGACCTCCACGAAGACGGGGGTGGATTACGATGTTACGAGCAACCTTATCAGATTTCCCACCCCAAAGAAAAGAAAAGGCCAGCTTATCGAGCTGCAGGCGGACCCACGGGGGCATCCCCACCAGAGACCCCACATACCAAACTTTAGAGAGAGCCAGGGCATTAATGACAAGGACCCTGCCTTGGAAGGACAACACACGATGACGCCAAAAATTTAAAACCCGCCGCATGGCCTCAATACGGGGCAACCAATTTGCTTCATCCACATCACTATTACCGATAAAAAACCCCAGCACTTTTATCTTGGAGTCTGTCCACTGGATGGCAACAGGGGCATCGGAACGACCGCGCCACCCACCCAACCACAACCCTTCACACTTCTCCAGATTTAGCCTAGCGCCAGAACCCTTTTCGAAATCTTCGTACACATCAAAGACAGAGACCAAGGCAAGGTCGGAAAGAACGATAACAGAGGTATCATCGGCATATAGGGACAAAACAGGGAGGGGCCGTGGCAAACGAGGGAGGGAAAGACCATCAATATATGGATTGGCCCTAATATTGGCCGCCAAAACCTCCATGGATAGGACATAAGGGAGGGGAGATAGGGGGCACCCCTGCCTCGCACCGCGAGAAGGTTTAAGCCGATCCGAGGTATAACGATTGACCAAAACCGCACTAGAAATGTCAGTGTAAAGCAGCCGAATCCACAGGACAAAGTCCGGGCCAAAACCCAGGTGTGCCAAAACCGCAAAAAGAAAATCCCAGTCTACTCGATCGAATGCCTTTTCCTGATCCAGGGCCAAGATGGCGGCACAGCAACCCGTCTCCTTAGTATATTCCACCACATCCCGAAGTAAAGCCACATTCTCCCCGATATACCGCCCCTTGACCCCGCACGTCTGGTCCGGAGCCACCACCAACTGAAGAACCTTCAACAGACGACCAGCCAGTGCCCGAGCACACATCTTGTAATCTGAATTTAGCAGACTAATAGGCCGCCAATTCCTGTGAAGAAGACGGTCCCCCTTCTTAAAAATTAAAGAGATCAGAGCCAGCCGCTGCGACGGAGAAAGAAGCCCGGAGGCAAAGGATGCATTGAAGACCTCAACAAGGTCGTCACCAAGAACGTCCCAAAAAGTAAGATAGAACTCGGGGGGGAGCCCGCCAGAACCAGGGGCTTTGCCTTTGACCATCACTCGAAGAGCAAGCAAAACTTCTTGGTTCGATAAGAGACCCTCGCACAGGGGAACCTGGTCGGGGGGGGGGGGAGACGAGCAGTGAGATTGTCCAAAAGACGGGACTGAACTTCAGGGTCGGTAGCACAAGCAGTAAACAGCGACGAATAGAAACCGCGCCAAGAATCCAGGATATCATTCAGATTAGTCACCGTGGTACCATCAGACAAACGCATGGCCGAGATCCAGGACTCAGCCCCCCGTTTCTTCTCCGAACGTAAAAAGAATTTGGACGAGGACTCACCCTCCTCAGCCCACTGGATGCGAGAACGAACCCTTGCCC
The DNA here is from genome assembly GCA_022457155.1 of Cladopsammia gracilis. Taxonomy (NCBI): domain Eukaryota; kingdom Metazoa; phylum Cnidaria; class Anthozoa; order Scleractinia; family Dendrophylliidae; genus Cladopsammia; species Cladopsammia gracilis. Next base: position 16,656 of record JAJGOT010000162.1, on the reverse strand, counting down.
CCCCCCCACCCCCCCCCCCCCTCGGCCGGAATTTGATCAATAGATGCCAATTGAGTAAGAGTCATAGACGCCAAACAAATGGGAAACCCCATTGTCAATTTGTTTTTTCAATTGCCAAGCCAAATTGGTTAGCAACAATTTGCGTTGCTCCCTTTCTTGTGCCAAGCGACGACAATGTTGTACAGCAATACCCCTGATCTTTTCCTCCCCGCGGTCCTACCAGGTAGCAACCGACGAGAAGGAGGCGTTCTTACTACGCCAGTGGGACCAAAACTCCTTCACAGCCACCACAAAGTCAGAATCACATAAAACAGAACAATTTAACTTCCAACGTCCAGGACCACGAGGAAGAAAGGAAGGCGGGGGACACACAAAAACAACGGCTGAATGGTCAGAGAAAGGACAGGGAACTATAGAGGAGGACTGGGCCGAGGCCAACCAAGAGGTGGGACAACCAAAGAGATCAATGCGGCTGGAGACAGAACCATTCCATCTCATCCAGGAATAGCCTCTCTGGGTGGGATTAAGATGACGCCAGATATCCGTAATACAGCAGTACCTGGAAAGAGCCCTCAACGAAGCACAACTGTCATGGGAATGGTCTAAAGGGTTCGAACCACGACGGTCAGTAGAACGGTTAAAAACGGCATTAACGTCTCCCCCCACCACCGTGGGGACTGCAGGATCAACCATGTCCTCAACGTAAGCATAGAAATCCTCCCTCTCCGGGTTACGATTGGGAGCGTAAACAGACGCCACCCGAAAAACAACATCCCGACATTCAAATTCTGCAAGTACGAAACGCCCCTCCCTATCGGCCCAAGAGTTGACTAATCGGACCTGAGGGCGAAAGAGGATGACCGTACCGCACGCATGGGCCGACCCAGGCGAAGAGACAACTTGATAGCCTGCCGCTGAAAACCATGACGACCCCTCCGTGCAAGACAAGACATGCGTCTCCTGTAGACAAACAAAGTCGGCCCGCAGACCGAGCAGCCATTGAATGAAAGGAGCCCTTTTACTGGCATCACGGATTCCATTAGTATTCACCGTTACAAAATTGAATTTACCAATTGGGGGCCAAAATAACTACGACGACGCACCCAAAGGGGCCCTAGAAGCACGCCGGGCCCTCTGTGGCCGAGGGGGCACATTGGGTTTAATGGCATGTTTAACACGGGAACCGATCTTTTTTTATTTGCCAGAGAGGCCACGCTCCTCGTAAGCCTCCCCCACTTCATAAACAATACAGGAGGGCTGAGCAGGCCCAGAGCCCTCCGACTCCTCCATCAATTCTGGACTTTCAATTTGGCCAACTACAGCATCCTGGGCAACAACACTATCAGCAATTTGGGCGACATCATTTGCAACATTTTGGTCAACTACATTATTTTGCACGTTACTTAATATACTTTGACTATTTCCACTACTTTCAACATTATTCTCATTATGAAGTAAATTTCCACTTTCATTGTTTGCAACTTCATTAGTATTACTTCCATAACTTTTCATTGTTTACGCTTATTACACTGTTTGCAGTGCTCACTGCATTACTTTCAATATTTACAGTACTCACTGTATCACTTTCAATGTTTACACTAACATTACGTTCACTATTAACAGTATTTACAACATTACTTTCACTGCTTACAGCGCTCGCTGTACTACTATCGCTAATTACATTATTGATAGGAGTTTGGGTGCTACTCCCCTGCACAGTGCCACTGTCAACATCACGTTCAACAATTCTACCATTGACAATCACCCGGGTGTCATTGGGGTCACTGGTGGCGTCCCCCTCCCCACCCGCCAAAAACCCCTGACTATTTAGCACACCACCATGCGCATACTCAAAAATTACCACCCTGTTAATGGGATCTCTTGTGGCATCCCCCGCTATCGCAGTTTGCGCCTGCACCTGACTATTCAAAACAACCTCAGCCGACCCCGCGGGCCCAAAGGAGTCCTCAAACTGGCCCGCATCAGCTCCCTCCACCCCCACACCCTCTACACCCTCAACACCCTCCATACCTTCCACCACACCCTCAACAGACTCCGCAGCAGCCTCGTCGGTGGAAAGTGGTACTCTCGCAGCGTCACCGGGCTTAGATCCAGGGGGAACAGACCCAGCACCCTCACCCGGCAGGCAGAGAGGGAAACTGGGCCTCATCAGGATAATGGACTTGAACATCCGAGATATTCGATGGGTTGGGACAGTTACGCGCGAAGTGCCCCTCCTGATGGCAGCGCCGACAGCGGTCCTTATTAGGACAGTTAGCTGATTTATGCCCTTGGACAGCGCAGAGATTACAGACTAGCGGCTGGCCGCGATACCATAGGCGGCAGAGATACCCGTCAACAGTAACCTGACGCGGTGGAGTCGATTCCAGGGCGATCGACACCAACCGCGTCCCCGTGTAAATGTTCGGGCAGGAGACATAAGCCTGTTTTTTTGACCCGCTTAACGTCCCCATAGCTTGCGAGAACCTCCTTAAGAACTGCATCCGATTTCTCGAAAGGATAATCAAACATATGAATCATGGTGAGGGGGGCGCCAAGAATCGGGCACCATAGACCAAAGAGACGCACCCCTGCTTGTTCCTTCGCCACTTTTAAGTCATCCTCTAACCGGAATGTGACCCGAATGACTTCAAAGGCGACTTGCACGCATTCAACACCCTTAAAAACCTTCAGAATTTCTTTCAAGATATCTTCTTTGGTGTTGCCGCTCAATTTTCGGCCGCACTGCACGTTCAACGTGCGAGGAAGACGCATAATAGCAAATACGAGAAATAAATGAATAAACAAAGGCCAAAAAGACCCGAAAAAAACGAAAACACGCGAGAAAAGGCGCGCGAAGCACGCCCGAAAAAAACCGAAAACACGCGAGGAAAAAGGCGCTCGAAACACGCCCCAAGCCGCGAAAGCGAAAAAAGAAGCCGAAAAAAGCCGACGAAAAAACAGCGAGCCGAAGAGAAAATAAACCACAATAACAAAGTGCTATTGCAGTACAAAAACATGGAAAACAATAACCAGAGGTTATCAGTGATAATTGCGAAAATTGAGAAAACAACAAAAGCCAAACGCTTTTGATATAAACACACAAAGCACAATAGCCAAGCTAAAAGTGCTAATTACAAACTAATATAACAAAAGCCTAACGCTTTCGTTATATCTACAAAATGGAAAAAGCAAACACAATGGCCGAACGGCCAATGTGCAAATTACAAAGTTAAACCACAAGTTGCAAAACAGAATATTTAATGGCCCGAACGAAAATCCAAATCCCCCAAAACACACTCAATTTAGGGCCAAAACCCAAACCAAAACGATACCAAAAAAGAAAAAAAAAACAACACCACCCAAGTATCGTAAACGAAACCCCAAGAAAACCCGAAAAAAAACCCAAACCCACACCCGAAAGCCCCGAACAGAAACAACAAGGGGAAACAAAGAAAATAACACCACGGATCACAACTAAACCACCCGAAAAGTTTTGAACCCAAAAAACAACCAGAAAAACCGCAAAATCAAAAAACAAAAACACCAGCTAAGGAGCACGAAACCCTTTGCTGAAAGAATATAGGAAAATTTAGGACTTACTGCCTCGATTAGCGCAACAAATAGCCGAAAGAGACACAGCTCCAAAAGACGCGTTTATTCCCAACTGAGCTATGAAGCCACTGACGTTGGGAGCAGGTCAATTGTAGGTTCATATGTTCCCGTGAAAGGCGTGAATGTGAATGATATATGTGAAATAAATCATATATGAACTGCGGAAATGAAATCAAATGAAGAATGATCAGTGGCTTCATAGCTCAGTTGGTAGAGCATCGCACCGGTATCGCGAGGTCACGGGTTCGAACCCCGTTGAAGTCCTGAATTTTTTTCAGGCTTCTTTTCGCAATTGCTTAAATTGCGTTCACAACTGCGAGGATCAGTCTTCATTTGATTTCATTTCCGCAGTTCATATATGATTTTTTCATATATATCATTCACACTCACTCCTTTCACGGGAACATATGAACCTACAATTGACCTGCTCCCAACGTCAGTGGCTTCATAGCTCAGTTGGTAGAGCATCGCACCGGTATCGCGAGGTCACGGGTTCGAACCCCGTTGAAGTCCTGAATTTTTTCAGGCTTCTTTTCGCAATTGCTTAAATTGCGTTCACAACTGCGAGGATCATTCTTCATTTGATTTCATTTCCGCAGTTCATATATGATTTATTTCATATATATCATTCACAAGATAAGTTATATATTTAACAGTTATAGTGCTCAAGCTTGCGCAATATCGCCTGAATTTAGACAACTCGGCCTACGGCCTCGTCGGCTAAGTATCTGGCGATACAGCGCTTCGTTTTCGCACTATAACTGTTAAATATTGCCTTATCTTGTAGAGCACAACTTAGGCTATATCTATTAAAGGCAACATATGTTCCAAATTCTTTTAACACCGCAAAACCCAAGGGGAGAGGCGGTTGCAGCCACCTCCACTACCCCCCTCTTGTACCACCGTTGCAGTTTAATTATGTTGCGTGTACGTCAAGGATAAATATACTGTGCAGGTCCCCCTCTACATAATGTAACATGCTAAGTGATGGGTGTTAGCTCGAACTATGAGCTTTTGTGTTTAGTTCCGTCCCTTGTGTAGCGGCTTTCATGTGCTTCATACCAACATGGCGTTTTTACCTTCTCTGTCACTTCCACTTACAGTTCAGCTCCGCGAAATTTTAATACATATCTTGTAGAACTGACAAACAGAATTTCATTTTATACACGGGAGACCATGGAATCCCTTGCAGTGGATACGGACTACGCTGCTAATAGCACTAAGTGTCCTGTTATGTTTCTTCCTCTAATAAAAAAACCCAAACAAGTACAACAAAGCAATTCAAAACAAAACGATCCAAACCGGACATTACACAAAAAAGAAAAGATACATGTAGGACGGTCATTGCCCTCATCCCTCGAATTCGTAGTTACCACACTTAAGTCTAGGTGCCTTTAATTCAACAGCAATCTTTAAGGACACGCCCATAAGGCAAACCCTTATAAGTGGGACGTCAGCCGTCTTAAAATGTAGTGCCGTGGGAACACCGATGCCACAGTTTGACGAGTGGAAGAAGGATGGCAACAAAACTCTTGATGCAGGTAGATTCACACAGATGTCTAATTGGAACTTGCGCGTCTATCCCGTTTGGCCGGAGGATCAGGGAAACTACACGTGTGCCATGAAACAGAATAAAGGAATGGAAAGGATCACCACTAAATATCGAACCATTCACGTTTCTGTAGTAGGTACGTAAAGTAGAGTAGAAGAGGGAGCTATCTAAATGTACTTAAAAACTGAACAATTTGCAGTCGCTGTACTAGGTCCTATGATAACTACCACTAGAACTACAGTGCTCAAGGTACTGTATTGGTGATAAATGAAGAAAGATGGGAAATGTTAAGCTCGGTAATGAAATGGGAAAGATGTGATGTTTATCATGGGACGAGCGTGGGACAAAGAAAAAAATCTAAGTCTCCGACAGGATGATAAACCTATGATCTTCCACGCATCGGCCGGATGCTCCAACCACTGAGCTACAAGAAACTAGTGGAGTTCTTGGCCATATACTACTGTATGAAAACTGAAAAGAACTTTTAACTACTCATAAAATCAAAACTATTAACGACATAGGGCTAAGACATAGTCCGCTAAATGATAATTCATTAGTCTTGCTTGTGTCAATGTCAGAGGTTAAAACGTTCAAATTGACGGATTATTACAAATGTATAATAATGATCAAACGGTAACGGTTGCGTGACATAAAGTCCGTGAAAACCTCGAAATACATTGCACTCTAAACGGCCAAATATTATTACATAGGAAAGCGTTTTAGCAATGTTACGTTATAAGTTAATGTTAATACGTGTTATTACTGAGTTCAATAATAGTTTTCTGGAACGACGCTTCCAAGTGCAGGTCGACGAAAAACATCACGTAGATGGACAATGAACGTGGATCCGAAACGAGAAAATGTCGTTTAGGAGTAACTTGACTTAGCTTTCAATGATATACTAACAACACAAGCAAACAGAAAAAAACTTGAAAAGTGAATAAAAACGATTATTGGTATATTTATTATCTCTGTGGTAACGACCTGTCAAACTTGCGTGACCTCGCATGAGTACTTCTGCCAACATTACTCCACAATACTCCACACCAAAAAGCACTCAAAAATAGCTTTTAAAAGGTCTTTCATTTCGATTACGGTGGATTGTTTTTTTTTTAATTTTATTTGTTTCCACAATCATGTATTTACAACCCAATATTTTAATTTAAGTTAGTAAAAATGTAAATAATTAAATAACTAGCAATAACAGTTACAGTTTATAAAGCACATTGTTTAACATAATTGTGGACTTATTTATTTAAAAGATTCATTTCCTCAAACATTCTCCATTTTTTCCTAAAGAAATTCATATTATTCGATTTAAAAGAAATATACTTTTCGGTTTGATATTAATTTTTATTTAATAGAATTCTTTCAAAGTGGCAAAAAGATGGTTTCGTTTCTTTACACCGGCAAGTCCACAAGTACGTTTTTCCTAAAATAAGAATATAGTTTTGCAGATCCATCTCCCCCTTTAAAAACCCTAAAATAATCTCACGATATTCTAACGAGAGGATTGCGCAATTCTTAAGTTTGTTTAAAATTGTGTCACAAACTTCATTCCAAAAGGAAGACGAAAAAGAACAGTCAAAGAAAATATGAGGTATCGTTTCTATAGTCTGATGACAGAAGGAGCAGTTGGGGTTAGAAACATAGCCTATCTTACAAAGTAGTTCATTTGTATATAGAATAGCATTTAAAACTTTATACTGAAAAGAACGTAAATAAGGTTCATTTGCAACTCTCAGTGGCATCACAAATGCCTCCGAAAGTTGCTTGTCCTCTAAATGAAATTCTTCTCTTAACTTAGCCCATTTATTTGGTTTTTCGTATTTTTGCTTTATAAGATAGTGATAATAGTCACGACACTTAAAATTTTCTAAATCAAAGATAATCTCGAAGGTAGGTATGTAAGAACGCAGTTTCGATGGAACTGATTGCCTCAGACCTGTCCATACTAAAAAATTGGAGTTCTTCAATCCCGCATCTCTGACGACATTAAAGGACTCAACATTTGTCATCTCATAAAGCAGATGAGTTGTATATGTGATATTATTATCAAAAAAATGTTTATAGAAAAAACTTTTGCCGTCAATCTTTATTTCTTTGTTATTCCATAGAATATACTTATATATGTTTTCGGGATCCTTGACTTCTCTTAATTTTGACCACCAGTCCAATAGTTCTCGATAGAAAGTTGCTGAGATTGTTAATTGTTTGACATCGTAATTACACTGAATTAAAAATAATCCCCCTTCGTTCACCAAAAGATAATCAAGATATGACTTCCAGAAACCAGAGTAATCTGGGTCGACTATTCGTTTTAACCAGCTTAGCCTTAAAGCTTTAACCATGTTATCATAATCTAACATTTTGAGGCCACCTTGGTCATAGGGTGCATATGTAGAGAGTCGGGTAACTTTGTCGTTACCGTTCTACAAAAAACGAAAAACCAGACTATTAAATTCTTTTATAACTTCGGGAGGAGTACATAACACGGAACTAGGATAAATTAATGGATTGTGGTTAAGAACTTAAAAGCTCAGCAGAGGACCCTGTTATAAATCTCTAAAGTAAAGGATTTTCCTTATTTTGAACAATACTCCATTGGGAAACAGTTCTTAAAACATAAATCTAATTATCTTGTTTATATTTCGTACTTTTCGTGGAGTAATGTTTGATTTCTACTGAAATGAAACCGAAACAACTGGATTATTCATTCCAACAAGCCCTCATAACAAAGACATTAACATTGGCCATTTTTCTTTCGTTTACATTGCTTTCAACAGGTATAATTCACCATTATATATATATGAATGGAGTAATGTCGCACGTTCGTGGAGTAATGATGCACTCGCACAATTAACGTCGAAAACCGATGACTGATAATTAAATTACTGTTTAGCTTAATAACTGGGCAACACAGTGCCCATAGGGTACCAAGTGCAATTGTTCTGCTGGAGGAATTTGCCCCCAGAAATGTAGACATTTCCATCTTACATTTAACATCTCTGTATTCAGGATTAACTCGACTAACAACGTTCTTTGAAGGTCTGAATATTCAATTTTAGCTTAATTATCCTGTTCTGTCCTTGACCAAAGAAACTACTTATAGTTCGATATTCATGCTAGACACAATCACAAAACATTTCATACTATGATAATGTATTTTACGCCTTAAATTGTTGTAGAAAAAGACGTTATCCGTAGACCACACCCAAGTAATCTTCAACACAACCCAAGACAAAATTAGTTGGGAAGGCTTGTAAAACGCTAAAAAAATGACACCACCTTTGGGTTTCAGCTCAATTAAAGGCGCGCACAACGCTTTCTATAGCCCCCCTCTCCCCCAAATCCAATGTTGAAGACGTCTATACAAAAGACAGTGTAAGTTAAGTATTTGCGTTAACAGCAACTTTGAAAGAGGGGGGACGAGGGGGGAGGGGTGAGGAAAACAAGGAACCTTCCCAACACTTTTGTCTTTGGTTGTAGGTTAATGTATGGCATGCGTCCTATGTAATGCTGGGATCAGCCATGTCAAAAGCGCCATGTGAGGTGATAAATATATCAAAAACATGGTAAATATTAAGTTCGGCAGTGAAATGAAAAAAATGTGATTGCTCTTAATCCATTCACTCCTGAGAATGTTTGCGTTTTTGAGTGATTTTCTGGATACACACGCCCCATGGGCTTTCATGACTCCATATTTAAAGTTACCATGGAAAGTGCTGCTGTTCTAAAACACTGAAGGCTCGAGTTTTCTGGAAACGTCATTGTGACGTCATTTTGCTTCGTTGAATTGCAATAAAGGCTGAAATATGGTGTATCTGCGATTTTTGGTAAGTTCACAGCCACTTCTCATCTTTAGTAGCTGCCTGATGAGCATCATTAAGCTTAAAGGTAGTTCAGAGTCCACTTTCTCAATGAAGCGAGTTAGGTGTTGTACTTCGTTTACGAATTTGGCTCGTTGCTCGTTGAACTGGAAAAATGGACGCCACGAAACGAAGTAGGCTTGACACTCGACTCTGGATGAATTTCTCGACCTACCACAGCATATTTTGGAAGTTGCGACCAAAGAAGAACACAACAAGCGCGAAATTGCGGTGGTAGGTCGGAGTGGCTGTAAACTTAGTATAAATATGAAATATGTGGGGGACCTCGGCAAGGCCAGGATGCACTAGAACGAGAGGCTGTAGCTCGGCCCGGGCAACGAATAAGAGCAAAAAAATCTCTGATCTAAGGTAAGACTAGGACTGAATTTTGCTGTGAATTTTGAGTGTTGACTTTTGGGTTTGCAACGATGATTTCAATAAAAATCAACGGGCTCTTAAAGCCATCTCGTTAATGTGAGAGAACGTAAGGTTAATAAAAAAAGAATTGATAGTCAATATGGTAAAGATGTTATTTGTTTCACTTATTCCGCTATAATATAAACGAAGCGTTTTGAAATGTCCATTAATAGGGAATCCCGAAACGTCGAGTTGGACATCGAAGTGATCGAGTTAAAAAATTAAATATTTATATGAAAAAATATAATCGATAAAAATCGACAGAAATTAAGTAATTGTCGATTTTATCGACGCTAAATTTTTATGGGATGTTATGTTTTGAGAGTGATTGTGTAATAATCTGCACTTGGTGCCTTAACTGCGGTCAAACGAGAGAAATTTGCACAAGTTAAGCAAAGTACTTAAAAGTTAAGGTTGTCATTTTCACTGTTTAAAGTTTAATATATTGCCAATACACTGTCAAATTACCAAACGTTTTGAAAGTTTACCAAAAAAGTTCTAAGCGTTTAAAAACTGAACTGCAGAATTGTCGGCGCCATTTGCCAACATAAGTTTGATCAGACGCAAAGAGTTTTGATCAGTTTTCAACGGAAAAAAGCTCATCATTTTGAAAAAAATTAAAAGATAGTAACGTCAACTATTTTTTTTATACATCCTTGCCCATATTTCCATTTAATATTAAATAAAATCCCACTAATTAAAACGAAAAACGCCTCGGGCGTTAAACCGCGGTGGACTTGGTGCCTGGGTAGACGGCAGCGATGTGAAAAATGTAAATAATAAACAGCAAAAACCACGACTGCAAACCGATGAAAGCAAGGTGCCGGATCTGTTGCCAAGATTTGGATAAGTAAATCAAACGGCAGAGTGATCGTTTTTTACTTTGTCTTTCTCTGTCGTAAGTATCTGTCTGTCGTTAAATTTATCTGTGAAAAATGGCGGGAAAATGGTTATGGCGTTGTCTTTTTGTCATTCACGTGTGCTATGGCTGAACTTATACAGAATATTGGGTCCGGACGGGGTATTACAGGATACTCTTCCCAGTGGTCAATTTGTTAGTCTCCCTAGGCCCTAAGATCGAAAGGTTCATGACAGGCCTATAGACACTCCGCTATGTAGTCCTTTCCGTGGGTGTTTTGCGCCTTAAAATTTTTGCTCTAACAAGCATGTCTTTAAGTGACTTTCCTCTTTTGTACGAGATTATAGGAGGGTCTTTAAAGATGTCTTTTAGCAGAGGCTGTTTTTGTATTAAAAACCAGTCTCTCATTAACATGTGTTTGAGTTGAGGTACTGATGGTGTGTATTGTGTGACGAAAGGCAGGATGTTTTTTCAACCTTTCGCTTATTATTTAAAATCGACTCCAAGTCTTTAAAATAAATATTTGACAGGGTGTTGTTTATAAATTTTTGAGGATAGCCTCTTTCTTTGAGGCGTGGTTTGAAGTTTTTGAGGCTCTCTTCAAAAGTGTTTTTTGAAGAGTTTGTTCTTAGAAGCCTTAGAGCTTCTTCTTTTATAAAGCCTCTTTTCATGCCTACTGGATGCGATACCCTAGAGAAATGCTAAAGCTAATATTACAAGAAAACTCTTTCCAATTCAACGGAGAGAATTTCTTGCAAACACATGGTACCGCCATGGGAACTAAAATGGCAGTTTCTTTTACCAATACCTTTATGGCGAATATCGAAACAAAAATCATTAGCCAAAGCATAAATAAACCACTTGAGTGGAAGCGATACATTGACGGCAATTTTTTTTCTCTGTGGAACACAAAAAAAAAAACACACCGGAAATTGAGATGTTTATCGCACAAGCTAACAATTTTCATCCTTCAATTAAATTCATGGCTGAAGTTTCAGAAAGTGAGATCACATTCCCCGACACTGTAAAATACTCTTGCATTATCAAACCGAAAGATTTATACTTACCTAATCAGCAAAATCTCACCTCTCTTGCATACTGTTGCATAATCATGAGATTTCAACATTTAGAGATTCAAAATTGAAATAACTAATTACTGCTTTCCTAAAAAATCAAGACAGTTTCGACACACAAAAAAACAAACTTGGGGAACAAAATTTTACTGGAAAACGAATGCAATACGTACGTATATTTCACTAAACACAAAAATTCGCTCTGCGCGAGAATTGAAGGTGACATAAGCTATTTATACTTTACAATCTGTCTAATCTCTCAAAAGTGTTCAATAAATTGGATATTATATTTCGTTATTTCGCTGAATCGATTCTAGCTCAATTTATTATATTATCGCTCATATGAAAACACAAACGTTCCCCTGCCATTTACCTTCCTCAAAACGTCTCCATTCATTTTAAAAATACACCGTGAAATTCTCAAACTGCGTTTCCCAAAAACACACATTTGACCTTTCTTAACCTTCTAAAGGAGCACTAATAGCTTTACGACAAATGATTGACAAGAAAAACACAAATTTCTTGAACCTTTGAAGATTAATTTTTTAAGTGGCGGTATGCGACGCCCTTCTTGAAATCCTAACCGGTATTACCAACCATATCCTTAATGCACTTATATAGCTTGTATAAAGAACTAACCCCCCGGACAAAAATTAACAAATTAACAACTTTTATCCCTTTTTTTCTACTCACACCTATATCTCGTTTGCGCATGCGCGCATTAACGAGATAAAAACTGAAGGCAAAAACATGACTTTTGTTGCTTTTCTATGACGTTAAAAACGGTCAGTTTTGTTCTTGTCCAAATTCAAACGCTGATATTCTGCAAAAATGACTGACTTTTTTGTGTTTATTGGGTATCTCAATTTCAGGGACTTTCTAGTCAATGCTCACAACTGATAGTTAAGGCAATGTTCGCGCGATTGACAAAGTTGCAATTTTTTAAAGCAGTGGAGTCTTGTACGGCCGGTTTTGGCCGGTGTAGGAGCGAATGAGTTAAATACACTAGATTAAGCCTTTATCTCTGATCAGTGAGTAATCTTTGATTTTCAGTTGATGGTTGATCCTATTCTCAATGTCATAGAGATACTTGTTATGATGTCCTTGTTATCTTGCCTTTTCTAGTTCCCCCAAATATCCAGGTGTCAGAACCAATACTAACCGTACGAGAGGGAGAAAATGTAAGCCTGATTTGCATCATTAACGAGGGTACAGCGCCAAAAATACACTGGTATAAGGATGAGTCCCACATAGATGAGAAGACAGTATTGCATCTCACAGAGGTTACAGCTGAAGACGAGGGATGGTACACCTGTAAAGCAGAGAATGAAGGAGGTTCCTCTAATGACAGCACATTTATTACTGTTGACGGTAAGGTTTAGCCTTTTGTGTGAATCTGATCTAAACCAAAGATAATTAACCCTTGTGAACCCTGAAGTGATAAGCGTAATGATGATAGAGAACGAAAAAGGTCTATATGTGCTTTTGTTTAGTGATTACTGTATGACGTTAAGTATGATGGAGATTATCATGTGACGGAACGTATCAACTGGATTGATCAGTAAAATGTTTGTAACCAGAATCACTGTTAATCCTCGGACGTACAGGGAGAAGAAGTAAGAGAAATCTGTTTCTAAATTTCGTTGACCGCCAGCCACCTGTCAAAAACATGTTACCTCAGTCTTTTGGAAAAGACTCTAAAGTGGTGCCAAAGGATGTTTATTAATTTTCTGTTCAGTAATCCTTATTGGCTTTTTTTTGTCCCATGCAATTAAAGTTATATGTGAAGTATAGACTCCTTTCTTGAACATACATTTTTCTAGTCTTCCTTTCTATAGGCTCTTACCTAAAAAAGAAGAAGCGATAAATAGGGGCCGCTGTGATCTGCAAAGTTTCGCTACTCTCGATTTTCATAGCAGCTTTGAAATGAACAGAAGTGAAATCGACATTGCACACTTCGAAAAAACTATCTGAGAAAGAAAACGGATTCATTAAATCTCTAGTTTTTATACGGTAGATTTCTTCGCTCGGATTACGTTTATTTCTAAAATGTGCTATCTTTTTTAAGGTTACTTTTCTAAAATAATTGGATTGTGCGAAAGTCGAGACCTTGCCTTAGGTTTATACTATCGCCTCGAGTAACTCTTGCGCTTTCCCTGGGCTATCCAACCTTTTAGCGTGCATCCATCAACTCGCTATATACGCACACTTAGAATGCCAAACAGCAGATTCACTTTTTTCCTTTTTTTAGTTCCACCTAAAGTGAACCCGAAAATGATGAACAAATCAGTTTCGTTGAGCTCTGCATTTGCAATGGAATGCATTGTGGGCGGCAATCCTTCACCAAAGATCAACTGGACAAAGAATGGAAGACATCTTTCGAACAACAACACTACACTGCGCATCAGTCATTTGACTCTCGACGATGCAGGCCAATATGAATGTAGTGCAGAAAACAGGGCAGGAAAAATCCGCACTAGTTTCTGGATGGATGTAACAGGTAAAGTTAAAAGACGTGTTTCTGTTTTCTCTTTAACCCTCGGACGTACACGCAAACTTATACCCCCATCGTTTTTGCACCCGTTTTTGCGGTGTTACAATATTTATATCTACTAGATTGCTTGTGATGTGCTCTACAAGATGAGGTAAATATTATGGAACGATTTGATAAAAAAGCAAGGCTGATAAACGGTACGGAAACAACTATGTTTGTAAAATATCCAATATTTCGAAAGGCACAGCCTTTCTTCTTCAGTGTCTTACAGATAATAACTCGTAAAGCAAAAACGTTACAATGTAATTTGAAAGGGGGCGGGGGATTAAATATGATACTATAACAGCATAAGCTGATTTACGCTTATTTACATTTACAGTACTTTGTCACTTCAGTTTATGCTGTTATAGTATCTTATTTAATCCCCCGTCCCCTTTCAAATATAAATTGTAACGTTTTTTGCCTTACGAGTTATTATCTGTAAGACCCTGAAGAACAAAGGCTGTGCCTTTCGAAATATTGGATATTTTACAAATATCGTTTCCGTACCGTTTATCAGCCTTGCTTTTTTATCAAATCGCTTCATTATTTTATAGCTGATTAGATCCGGTGCTTCTATTTCGTTACGGTGGTCTTTGCAAATACAGTTACGTGCTTAAATATTATCGGTTGTAGCGCTGCTGGGGGTCCGTGACGTCATCCAAAATGGCTGACGATATGGCCGCCATCTTGGATTTTAGTAAAAATTCAACTTTATCGGCAAAATGCGGAAATTGCAAATATTTTTTGCTAGAGTTTTGCTAGATGCAATTAAACATTTTCTGCTTTTGGTACCATTTTATATGTTTTTTTTTTTGTTTCTCACCGGAAAAAGGTGAAAAACACGCATTTTTTTCAAAAATGGCTTGACTTCATGCTACTTATAACGTCATATCTTGTTACCATAGCAACCAGTTGTCGCCAAATTTTACCAAAATGTGTCAAAAGGATAAAAGAACAGCTACTGAAGACGGCATGTGCCAACAATAAATGCTCTTGAAAAAAATCGGAGAAAAACCTATAGGGGGGGGCATCCACCCCCCCCCCCCCCCCTTGTACGTCCGAGGGTTAAAGCTCTGATGGCGCCGATGCCAATTTCCTTTTCGTAAACAAGCGATGCCATTTTCAACGGTCGATACCATCATTAGCATTCATTGGTAACCAGGCCTTTTGTAATGGTCGATGTCATTCCTCTCTTGTTTGTGCCTGGATTGGGATGAAAGTAGGCTATCATTATTAGATAAAACTGGGTTTAGGTAAAGCGATTATTAGATCTAAGCTAGATTGGCGGTTAAGTACGATTTAGGGTTAGGGTGACCCGTTATTGATATATATTAAGAAAAGCACCTTTTATAATTAAAATTTTCTTGGGTTTGCCGGATCAACCCAGTGGTCTAGTGGTAAAGGAGAGATGCTAGCATGTAGAGGTTCCGGGTTCGATTCTAGGTAATTTATTGCATTTTTCTTTTTCTGATAAAAAAATTTCTAAAATTGGTGAATTATGGCAGTCGTGTTTTCACCCTATTCCAAAATGGCGGTCAATTTATTATTCTTTCTTATGCATGTTAATTAGCCCTCTTGGCCTCTTTTTCGCTTGAAAATTCTTTTGTATTTTGCACATGCTGACGAGGCCAAGAGGGCTAATTTACATGGATAAAAAAGAATAATTAAATGGCCACCATTTTGGAATAAGGCGTAAGGTGTAAGTCCAAGCTTGAATTTATGCATTGTGTGGAGGTCTGAGCCACTCAGACTTTTGACTTTTGATATAAGCTGTCGGAATTAATTAATGATCAATAAAATTAAAGTCATAGTAATATTTATTAATAAATAAAAAGTGATTTAAATTAATATTATTTTAATATATAACTTGAAGTGTTGAATCCTTTTAGAAAAAGTCCGCCTCTTCACTCTCCTCCCAGATACAATCAAAAGCTCCGATGAGTCAACTCGTGAATACGAAACGCTCTAATAAAATATTCTTCACCCATACCTCTATATTATGGTTTATGGAGGTATACACTTGAGGAACAGATCCATATTAAAGTTGACTTTTAGTAGCGTCATCGCGGTAAATGACTGAAATGATAAAAAAATTGCTACAGATTTTTTGAGTCGAATGTTTTGGGTCGCAATTTTAGAAATAAAGTATGTACTCAAATTAAGGTTGTCAACTTCATCAATTAAAATTTCCGTTAAAAAAATAATTTTTAAAAAATCGACTTTACCAGGATTCCAACACGGGCTAGCGCTTCCGGTAACACTGGCTAAGTAGTCCGTGTTTGTATTGAAAAATCTATTTGAAGCCCTCAGATCGGTTTTAATTTTTCATCATAGGACCAGACTGGAAACATCAGCATATCGTGTTCATAATGTCCTCTTTTTCGGCGGTCGAGCATTCCCAATCTATATATTTATTTGCATTTGGAACGCATAAAAGGCCGCACTGGTCTGCGGAATTGCCAATTAAAGTTCATAGCCAATGGAAGGTGTGGAAATTTGTATATTTGTCCCGGTCTGCGATAACTCGTTCATTCACTAGGTCCCACGAAATGTTACTAAACAATTCCAAGGAGTAATCCCAGGTTGAGTAGCATCTGATCATTGTCAAGCTCAAGCTCTCTTAGATTAATTATTCTTATGTATCATTTTATGTACATATACATTTGACAATAGTGTCTCGAAGATACGGAAACGTCGACCGGTAATCCCTAATTTCTAATCAGTAGTTTTGTCTC
>JAJGOT010000116.1:1607500-1785626 GCA_022457155.1 Cladopsammia gracilis | reverse complement strand
ACCAAGTAGTTGAATTGCTTCAATAAAGAAAACCACACAAGAATCAAAATGCCATTACGTTGTAATAATATTTATTAATAAATTTACTGAAAATTATTCTAAACTTTTTTTCATTTCCTGTTATATGTTTTTTATTGCTTTTATGTCTGGTTTATACTAGATTGTGTCTGGTTTATACACTGGTTTATATCTCCTCCATATCCCCATTCCCATCATATCCTCATTCCCATCGTACCCCAGGCCCATCATATCCCAAATTTACACCTGTATGCTTAAAAATAAATATGACATTAGAAACACAGTTTTTAATATTAAGACAGCAATACAGTCACCCCCAAAATTTCCCCTACTTTAGATCTGAAAACCAACTAAATCATCTAGCCACTAAATCATCGCGCCCCCACAAAAATATGGTATGGATACATACAATACAACTTTTATATTATATAAATCAGATTAATAGTGGCGGGGGGGGGGGGGGGGTATTGAAATTCTTCCCCAACAGAACAGGGGGACCTGAAAAAATCCAGATTCACTAAGGGGGGACATGAAAAAAAATGGAAAATTTGTTAATTTCACCCATCCCCCCCCTTCTATAAATAATGAACGGTCCCTTGTGCACAGACACACAACTGAATTGGTTGTCTATAACAATGTTGAAATTAATTTGTTAATTTATGCCGTCAAGTGCGAGTTTTGATAATTTTAAGGCGTTTAATTCCAGCTGTCTTCTTTTTCCAAGCACTGTATTAAAATTAGGGTAAACCACTAAGTAGCCTGTGCAGTGTTGGAAACAAGCTACACGTGCTCCTGCAGTTCGAAAATATTGCTTGGATCTACTTCGTTATTAGCGCTTTGATTAGCCTGCGAGGTTTTCTTGACGCGGGATGCAGAGATCTTGTCTACTGGACCAAGAAGTCTTTGTATTCTTCTCATGAAACGTGCCCTTATCTGTATGAAAAAAAAAAGAAAAGAAAAGAACAACAAGGGCCTTAGTAGGTATCTCCTGGATTTTATCAGTGAAATACCCATGCAACTTGAACACCTTCTTCTTCTCGCTTCAAGCCATTATTTTTTTCAAATGTTGCTCTAATTACAAGCCACGATAGAAGGCAGCCGAAGTGTAATGTTTTTTCTTAACGGCGCGTGTGGTCGCCATATTGTCCATGACGCACCTGTGCGGTCTGCTAAGCAAACAAACGGAGTTTTCCGTCGCCTTTCGGTTCAAACAGGATAGAACACTTTATTTACTTAGAATCCTTATTGATTAAAAAATTCTTCTTTTCATGAGAACTTATTACAATATCCGCCAGCAGATTGGGATATTTTTAGTCTCCGTAGGTTTCTTTGTTGAATATTCATTTTTATTGCAGGGAGAACTTCCATTGTTAGGACGGAAAACAAATTATTGGGAATCCTTATTGATTCCAAAAAAAACCACTTCTTTTCCTGAGAACTTATTACAATATCCGCCAGTTGATTGGTATAGTTTAGTCTCCGTATGTTTGTATGTTGACTATTCTTTTTTATTGTAGGGAGAAATTTCATATTGTTAGGACAGAAAACTTTAATTATTTATTCGGAATCCTTATTGATAAAAAATGCTTCTTTTTATGAGAACTTATTACAATATCCGCCAGTAGATTGGGATATTTTTATCAGTACGGCCGCATATGTCTATTTTGACTATTCATTTCTATTGTATGGTGAAATTTCATATTAATAAACCTTTGGATATAAAAAAAAAACAGTTATGATGATGTGGTTGTCTGCCTGTCATAATGCATGTTGTATTTTCACTATCTTACCTCAGTATTTCTCGCGCAATGTAAGACGAAAATCCAGAAACCCTGTTAAAATAAGTAACAGACAAAATTCTCACATAAACTCCATATAATTTGAAAAAAAAACTTTTTAAAGCTGTTGCTTAAAAAATACTGCTTTAATTATGAAAATACATGACGATCTTTCAAATTCCCTGTACAATTCGCAGCCAAATGGAATCGAGAGAAAAAAGTAGATAAAGTTAGATTAAAAGTAAACTAAGTTTCTGAGTAAACTAAGTTGCTTCTAACTGATTCATGCATAGTTAGTAGCATAATAAAAGTAAGCGATATCTTGGTACCTGTGTGGAATTTAGGATGATAAAAATGTAGTAGGCAAACGCTTTGTGTAGTGGCGTCAGAAGACCAACTAACCACGTGACTCCCAACAGAGGAATCAACACCGCGCATGCTCTGATGCTAAGTCTGGAACAAGTAAACATACATCTGTCAATCATTCATTCAATCAATCAATCATTCATTCACTGAATCAAACAATCAATAAATAGTATAGCGTACAGCTGCAGTATTTTGGCAATTCATGCACGAACACTATTTTCTGTTACCCTTTATAGAAAACGTTTCAACTTTGCTACACTGATTGTAGTGTTATATGCAAAAAATGATGCTTTATTAAAAATATTTCGGATTATTTAATTATTTCTCACTTGATCTGTTCACTCTGTTGGTCCTTTACATGTTGCATCGATGCCATTTCTTTGATAACTCGCACGAGAATCACCACGTTCACCTTCAGACAGAAATCAAAATGAAGCCCTTTTAAATGAATTGTTTGTTTTCAGTTGAATTTGTAGCTAAAATCTGATTATGCTGATAATTTCATATTGGGTTCACTGTTGTGTTAAATATTGTTATAAACTTAATTGTACTTCCTAACTGAAACGTCTGTTTTGATTAGGTGACAATGTGTTCAGTAAAATTCGAAAGGCAGAGATGATTACTATTGATGTCTGCTATGAAATCGTGATTATAACCTGATTTGAGTTTCAAACTGAGATTTGGCAAACAAATGTACAAACGCACGTGCAAAACTGTTGTGTTGCTAATAAAACTACTCAACCCGGGCTCAATGCACGTCCAGATCAGGTTACACGTTTTGATCATTTGTAATTGCGCACGTACGTTCTCTTTGCCCTAATTATATTTTTGAGTTGGAAAGTAAAACAAAACCGCAGTTGACTGGCTCCACGCACGGGAATGGTGAACCGGGGTCTCGGACAAACAATATCACTGTTTCCGTAATGGGATCAGTTTTAGTTTTTCGTCTCACAATGTACTCCAGCTGTACTGTCCAGTTCTTAGAGCGGTTTTCAATTGAGTATCGTAAGTAGTTTTGCAATTGTTTTGGTTTTGCATTGATATGCTTTGTGATTGGCTAAAAAATCTCGCGCCTCTTTCTCAACCAATCAGAAGTAAAAACAAAACCAATTATGACTTGCTAATGCACCCGTTTTCCCGCGCTTGGCTCCGGCTACCTGCATTTGATTCGAGTTCTGATTGGTTCATTGGCTCGTCTGCGTCTCTTTTGATTGGCCAAAGCGATTACTTTGGTTTTGGTTTTACGACACTCAATTGAAATTTGCTCTATATCGACTCTGTTACTTACAAGCTCGATCAACAGGACAAATGACACAAATATCCAGATGAAACCGTTAGAAGAAGACAGCCAGCAGCTTAGTGTTGAAATAAAAGAGAACATTCAAAGTAAATTTAGTTTTGCTGTTTGTACTGGCTGGCTTATTAAAGAGATAAAAAGCAGTTTTAGCTTACTAGTTATCGCTGACATAACTCTCGACTCCATCTTTTCCTGCAGCAAAACTCAGCGATATGGCAACCACAACAGCAGGAATTCCTAATAAAAATAACACATGAAAACAAAGTTGCCTCGTGTTTTCCCGTGGTTTATGGATACTAATTATAATTATGTATATTCTTAGTTATTTTAAATTCACTTGCAATTATACGAGCCTCGGCTCATTTGCGATATGTGGTTAAATAAAGTTTACCTACCCAGGGCGTATCCAGGGTTTTTCTTAGGAGGGGGTGCATAAATGAATAAACCACGTAGTTTTTTTTTTCTTTTCTTTGCAGAATACTAGTTATATTAGAAAGATGCAGGTCGCCTCATGGGGGTGCGCACCCCCTCTGCACTCCCCTAGATCCGCCCCTGCTACCTACCTTACCTACCAAGCTGATGTTAGAAGAACCCTTGTCGAAGAGCTTGGAGTCCTTGAGATCTAACGCATTAAAAGTACGACGTTTGCTAATCTTTCACTAATTTTTCTGTTATTGAAAACAATTTACTGCTGACTATTCTTACCCCACGACATGCCATGATAAAAAGTCATTTTGTGGCTGACGTTGTAAACTTTAACCACGAACAAGTAAAGGTAAATCCCCTCCACGAGCATCCAACAGAAGGCCGCCACGAAAAAGTACTGCATAAGAGCGGCTGCTGTTACACAGGCTCCCTGTTGTGGACGGAAACGAAATGCGGTTGGTTTCACTAGTACAGACCCTGGGATGTTTTTTTTTTCGGGCAGCAGGCAACTTTGAAACAAAAGGGAATACCCAAGTAGATACTCTAGATCCTGGGTACCTTGATCCCAGATACTCTAGTCTGAAACATATGCCAATTTTTATACTTTAAAAGGTTTAATTATTTAGATGTGTAATAAATTAATGTTTATTTACCGCAATATCCATTACGTGGCGTTTGAGCGTAATTAAACCAAAGAAAAACCAGCCAGAATGTCATTACGCACTAAACGGTGAAATTATATTTGCTATCATCCTTTACCCGAGAAAAAAATCCTTAAGTAGGCTCGACTCAGTTTCTTTTTTGCCATGGCGTGTATGTCTTGAAATCAAAATTTCGCAAATAATTTGCATATTTTCAAAATGCACTTATATATTATTTTAAAACTGCCAGCTGTTAAAATAATGATTGCAAAGTAAAGGACAATGATTATTTTTACGGCTGGCTGTTTTAAAATAATATGTATTTTGGAGGAAATATTTTGCTTTACGACACATTAAACTTTGATCACACTTCATAATTAAAACTTGGTGAAGTATGAAAGCAGTCGAAGCATGCATATCCCTGCGAAATTTTGAATTCAAAACATATAACCCACGGCAAAAATTAAAGAAACTAAGTCAAACTAAGTGGCATTCTCCACACTCCGCTCCCTCCCTCCCTGCATCCCTCCCTCTCTCCCTCCCTCCCTGCATCCCTCCTTCCCCCCTCCTTCCCTCCCTCCCTCTCCCTCCCCCTCCCTCTCCCCCCTCCCCCTTCCTTCCCTCCTTCCCTCCCTTCCTCCCTTCCTCCCTTCCTCCCTCCTCGCATCGTCACTTTCATGTCCGAGCTAGTACCCCTTAAGCTTTTAATAAGCTGTTCAGTCAGGACACGAAATAATAATTATTAAAAACGATAAAATTGCCAAAGTTTCTCACCATGTTTTCTGTGGCATCAATCCCAGCAAGAAACGTGATTTGTCCTGCCGCGAGGGAAGCGACTAGACTCACACGAATCTGAGATAAAGGAGCGTGCTTATCTCTGGGAAGGACGAGTTAATAAATTAATCAATAAAAATGATAGAAACAAAACACAGGCAGAATTAATATAGTTACTTTTCACATAAGGCAATGCAGACACTGCATGCCGTTTCAGATTGAGATTATAAAGTCAGGGACAAGAAAATGAATAAATTTAAGCAAGTAGCTAACTTGCTAAATTTACAAGATATAAATTAATGATAACAAAATAATACATAAAATGTCGATTATTTTTAACGTACGTAAGAAGGAGATAGCAGATTATTGTAATGACAGCTCCTAGAAGAGATAAGGCCACACCCACGTAGGTAAGAATCGACTATAAAAGGAAAATTGAAACAAAACAAACACATTGGTAAGAAAGAAAGAAAAAAAAAACGCATCAGCGCAAATGTTTGAGAAAGTAAGGACTATCTAAATGTAACCTCCATATCAAAAGGAATAAACTAAAACTGCTTATAAATCAGGAATGTAATGGTCTCACTCATTTTGCGTATTATCATGCATCACTGTGTGTTGTTGCAATCTGTTTCAAAATGTTGCAAAAAAGGTTGATAATAAACGCGCAGCTTGTTTCAAGTTGTTCAGCTTTATTTTGTTTTAAAAAATATACCGTAATACCAAAGCAGAAGAGAGATCTCCGATCATAAATACATTAAAATTGGCACACCATGTAAACACAGAAAGTTTTTGTGAGATACATATCCATTCAAATCCTCATTGACTCTCTCTCCAAATTTACTAGGCAGAGTTTTAGACGATCTACTGCGATTTTTATTAACAGTACGTAGAATATTTAGACTTACAAGCACCGAGCTGTCATTGTAATCATCACCAGCACCACACCACCATCATCATCGTCGTCCTCGTCATCATAATAATAATCCATAAGAACGGCAAAGTGCGTCAAGTGATTGCAGACGCACAAAGTTTGTGAGCTGTTTATTGACGTGGTATTACAACCGTTCGTTGACCATCCTTCGGAACTATAGAGAAATAATCATTCTCCTAAGTGATTGCTACACATTTCTTTATTGTTATTATTGAGAATTTGTATGTATATCAATACAGTATTTGAGTGAAATTTGTGATCCTCGCAGTGTGCTATCAACTTAAGCAGTTGAAAAAGCAACCTGAAAAAATTCAGGCTTGAACGGGATTCTAACCCGCCTTGCGATACCGTTGCAATGCTCTCTCCACTGAGCTATCGAGCTAGATGGATAGATAGTCAATTGTGAGTTCCTAATATGCCCGATGATAGTGAATATATATGAATATAAATATATTAAAATCATATATGTGAACTGCGGATAAACATGAGTGAAATTTGTGATCCTCGCAGTGTGCTATTAACTTAAGCAGTTGAAAAAGCAACTGAACCTAGCACACTTGTTTGGTCTTCGAGTTTCTGGGAGCGAGGGGAGGGGGGAGGGAGAGCCGGATTTCCCGCTCCCTCCGTAACATCAGGAAGATTAAAGTTACGACTACGAGGAGGGTTTATAGTACGTCTGTCTAAGTTAAGGTAAGTCATGTGACGAAATGACGTCATATGAAGCAGGAATTGCGTCATTATTCTGAATGGCCGCCACCTTGGATCCGCCATCTTGGATCCGCCACCTTGGATCCGCCATCTTGGATCCGGCATCTTGGATCCGCCATCTTGTATGTTAGGCAAATCATCAAACCAGCGTTTGAAAATATCGTTATCATGGAGACATCACATGTCATGAACACAAATTTCAGAAAAAATCACGAAGTTTGGTGGGCGTATTCAGCTAAATGCTTATACAGTTATCAAAGGAAGCCGATACTGGAACATATACTTTAACGTCAAGACGCCCACACCTTGTGTTAAACAGGCTATGGAGTAGAGTAGCCCCCGTGTCCGAATGATCCGGCATATAGTTTACACAAATGCCTGAGTTGTCTGAGATTAATTATTAGAAGATAACGGTATGCGTTAGTGCAAATTGAAACTTTCAATTTATTTTGAAATAAATTCGCTTACCAGACCACAAAACGAACAGGGAGCAGATCAGAATTCTCTATTTGTGTGGTCTGTAATAGCTGGCTATCATTCAATAGCATCTTCAGATTGCTCAAGATTTTCTTACAGTTGTTCCGAATCCAGCACGAAAAGTGAGCCAGTATTCTGGAAATATTTTGCACCAGAGCAACCAAAGAAACAGTTACCAGCTGCGGGAGACAGTCACTGGAGCTGAAGTATTTCTTCTTAACATTTTGTTTTAGGGAGAATTAAGCTTAGGGTGAAATAACTTGCTTACTTGTCTTCTGAGTAGTTCCAATGTACACATTTTCTCCTGTTTCCTGCAGGCTGAAAGATAGGATTTTACATGGCTCCTTAGCAGTAGTAAATAGTGAAAACCCAATATCACTAAATATGTGGTGTTCGTTCGGGTGAGGTGGCCAACATTTCAACACCCAAAGCTTAAGTCATCTTCAAAGTCAAGTAGTAACTGCGCCGACGTATTTTGAGCCAAAGGTATTTAAAAAAGAAATCAAGTAAGCTCCATTATTGAAACACAGAGAGGGCTGAAGACAGTTCATTCATTTGTGTTTACAAATTAAAACCTATATTACCTAAAAAAGTGAGAATAACATCGATAATCAGTTAGTATTTTTTTAGAATCAACCAGTCATCAAATCAATATTTAATAATTACCGTAAAATGCCCGCGGGTATAAGCCCCCGGATCATCAGTTTGGAAAAGCGGACACATTATTCCGGTTGTATCCCCTGCTATATATAAGCCGCTACACCACAGTTCCTTAACAGCAATTCTTGCACCAAATTAACTAAAACAACCGGCTTATTTATCAAATATTTTTTTGCTTGCCAGCCAAAAAAAAAAACCCTTACGAAGTTGTATAAGCCAAGAGCTAATAAATTATAACCGTCATTTTACGGTAAATTAACTTCTCCAGTCCATTCCTGTTTATTAATTTGGAATGATTGTTTCTGATACCTTAATGTTCTTGAAGACCAAGGTGATACTTTTGTTCAGTGCTTCTGTCGGAGGGTATATTGCGGCTGACATTATTATTGTGTTTAATTCCCTGAAATGTGATATTTCATGTCATCGGGTTAAACCTGAAATTATTTATACATATACTTTAAACTAAGCTTATGACTATTTGAACTCAATGAAATTAAGGTGTGTATAGAGCGTTTAGAATCACGTTACTATATTTAAGGCAAATTGTAACTTTCAGGCCATAAGTATTCGTTATAAAGAGATTCGCATGAGATTTTGTTGTTGTAATTGTGTTTTTCTCTTTTTTGTAAGTTGCAACTTAGTGTGCGTTTGAAGCAGAAACACAACAAACCTGGTTTTCTTTGTTGTATTGAGCTTATTGGTCCGGTTTGTCATAAACAGCTCATGAAGGTCTTTGTACATCACTCCTAGCACCACAGAGTCTGATAGAAAATAAACGTTCGAACACTTTTTGTTAGCAAGGACAAGGTAACTTAGGCATTTAACCCTCAGACGCACAAGCAAACGTATACCCCCACCATGGTACAAGAGGGTGGAGGAGGGGAGAAGGGCGGGACGTGGACGAGGGGCGGGAGGGGGGGGGGGGGGTGGGTGGTTTGGGGGGGCGGGGTAGATGGGGAGTCGACGGGGTGGGTGCTTCACCCATTGGGCTTTTCCTGCGCTACAGTTTTTTAAAAAGATATTACCTTGAATAGATAGCTTGTAATGTGATTTACGTGATCAGGTTAACATTACGGATTATGGCGCTCTGCTGGGAACTCAACCTCTTAAAAATTATATGAGGGGGTTAAGTTAGACTGGCAGCTAATTGATGATAAATATGTAGAACTCTCCTTTAAAAAATATAGAAAATGTACTAACCGTTCTTTACGAAATTTTCCACAGGAACCATGATCGAGTTTTCCCCTTCGGTGTCACTGAGATAAAATTCTTCCTTATTGTAATAAAAAACTCGCCGGACTTTTACATCTAAAATAACAGGAAAAAAAAAGTATTGCTAGCTTTAACGTGACGTCATCAAAATTATCTTATAAATTCTTTTCGTATTGACATTAACTTTAACTCACAATCAACTGACATTACCTACTAGATGGTATCGTACTAAGAATGGTATGGTATCGTTTAATATACGATATTATGGTATTATGGCAATTAATGTGGTTTAATATGGTATTGTATTACTAATGTTAGGGCTTAGTGCGGTATAAATGTAATTAAAAATTATTTTCTGATATGATATGACAAGATTATATAGAGCATGTTTGCCTGTAAGTTTAGCCGTACGTTTCACGTTTTTGAAGTTACCTCCTAGATAAGGTAACAAAGTCTTTTTCACTAACATGGCTGACCCTTACTAATTGCTGAAAACGATACTTACTACTAATAAATGTGTCGCCACTTGTACATTAAATAGGTTCAAACATTTTAGATAAGAAATTGACGTCATCGATATGTTCAAATATGGGAGATGGGAGATCCTCGATATTTAATATGCCATGGATTGAAAAACAAAGTTACTTATCTATCCAAGTACCTGACTAAAATCTGGAATTAAAGTGCACTGACCTGCTGATCTATCTGTGACATTGGATTGGGGATTGGACTCATTCAGTTGTTCTTGAGCAAATCTCACAACAAAATCTTCAAAAGCAGTTGTCGTGAAATATACAGTTTCTCTTATTAGGTCAACTTCATCTTCATCTGTGAACGTTGTGTTCGCTTGTTCAACGATTGCGTTCTTAAAGTCTTGGATGATAGTTTCTAGGTGAGACGTTACATTCTGAAAAGAAATTGTAAACAAATATTCTGTGAAATAAGCTTACGGTAGATTATGTGCTTCTGGCATTATTTAATTTCTCCAGTCTTCTGGGGCTTAGGGACATATTGTAAACCGAACACAGTGTTAAAATACCAACTTCAAAAGAATCAGATATAGTCTGAAAACCGAACACTCTTAAACTGTGGAGATGACTGACTATACGTCATTCTACTTTTGGGAGTAGAATAGACACGGAACTACAGCATTCTTTTAAAAGTTATTGGCTCATTTGAACAAGATCGCCGACTTTTTCCCGTACGTAATCGTATTTCGTTACAGTCCCAAACAATCATCATCATGCATCGGCCTTCTATCTGGAGAGATCGATTAAAGAGGAGTGCAATTTCGATAAATAAACCTTGGTGTTTTTCTTAGATTTAGAGCCTGAGTTCTAGACCTTGTGATTACTTTCATGCATTTGCGTATTCGACAAGGTAGCAAGGCGGGAGCGAGAATTCAATAATTCAATTTTATAGTGTTTCGAAATTATAACGTATTAAAAACGTATTAGCTTAGTTTATAATGACTTCGAACCATACAAGTTGTTTGAAACACATAAACACATGAAACGTACTCTTCATCACACACCAATAACTAATTTACCTAAAAGGGTTTCAGTACTCTGAAAAGTACTGATAAGAGACTGATAAAGAAAAGGCAAAATTGCAACATGCATTTACAGCGAACAGAAAATGGACGGAACGGTGGATCTAAGGCTACTTTCAAAAAAATAATGTCGATAAAAAAAGGAAAGCCAATTTATTCCAAACAGCATTCAGAAATTAGATCACGACATACCAACCTGTCATTGAAGTATTACCTGTAAGGCGTTTTCGTCCTCAACGTATATTTCTTCGGCGAGGTAGGTACAGAATTGTACCATCTAAAAATTACATATAATTCCTGAATGTTTAAAAAACATCTTTCGAGACTAAGTTTTAAAGTACAAAACAATTATAATATAATCCTTCTTGTCAGAAAAAAGAACTGATACGGGATATTGACTGATGGACGACCTACTTCCTGGAACTATTAATAATATAATAAATGTTTTGAGCAGCAGAGCTTGCTATTGTATGTCAAGTGAGCAGGTTACAGGATTGGTTTAAAACGAATATGCCGTGTAGTTTATAGTTATAACTGTTCATGAATAATTCTTACTTCTGTTATAAAGTGAAATTCTTGTTATGTTAGTGTTTCGTAATTCTAGACACGCTTGACGCACGATTGTGTTAAATTGGCATGTTTAGTTCACGCTATAAATTTAGCAATCTTGACTGTGCTGACTTAATGAGATCAACACAGATGGGTGCATTTAATCTTGTAGTCAGCTGCAAAGCAGTCGGCTAAGTTTGTAGCTCGAGTTGTACTTTGAGAAACAGGTCTAGCTATATAACCGGCAGCATTAGCGCAAAACCTCTCGCATAGCTTGTTATCAGTACATTTAACTGTACAAAGATCTATAAACGAGTGGAAATCCATAGATTCCCGGTTTGCGCTGTCATCACACTTCCTTCTCGCGTCATGTCACTGAAAAACGTTTAGTGGCGTTCTATTCGTAACACTGTATCATGATGTGTTTGGACGTCAGCTATTTACAATGTAAGCAATTTACAATGTAAGCTAGGTGTCATCGTCCCATTTTGCGGAACACAGTTTTCTGCGTACCATGCATGTACCCTCTTAGTATCATTTCATAGCCTTAATGCTTTTAACGTTACGAAGTGCCTATCCCCCCCCCCCCATCCCCCTCCCCAGGCCCAGGAACTCCAATACTGAAAGCCCAGGCTAAATACAGTTGCTAAAACTAAATTTACATGTTTTATTTCCCCACCGACGCAGCACACACAGTTTCTTTAGAAACTAACCCCTTTTTATTTTTACAACTGTGTTGTTCCAAAGTTCTTACCGATTTCTCTGATGAAGTAAGGTTTTCTGGTTTGTGCAAGTCTTCTTTACCTGGCTCGATAAACACCAGAAAGAGAATGAATAAATAAAAGCAAGAAAACTGTTCTAATAAGTTACTGGCAATAGGAGGCTTGCAAGATGATTGATTGATTAACTGTACCGTATTCAATTGAATACACGCCCAAGGCGTTTAATACGAACTCATTTGCTCACATAATACGGACTTGAAGGGGCAATTTAAACGAGATGAGGCGTTTATTTGATTTAATACAGGTTATTTATTAGGCTTATGTAAAATTCCGAGAAAAAGGCCTTACATAAAGCAGCCCCACAAGCAAAACTCCTGTAGGTCCTCCGAGCTTCCCTGCACCCCACTCCCCCTCCCCCCCCTCCTCCCCCCCCCCTTACAATGGAGTCTGTATCCGCCACTGATAAGTCCGTGGTAAATCGTACATTACTAAGAGACTGTACGTAGAACTCGTTTTGATCTTTTGGATTGGAATTGACGTCTACAGATTAAGTCTGGCTATGAGATCAAGACGTAATCTGCAGCAAATTGCTTGTTGTATTCATTTTATATTCACGTTGTTTCTGTTAAATTACAAAACATTTCTTTAATTTAGCTACATGAATGATCAAATAGTTTGAAGTGCCCTCTAACGAGTTGCGTCATCTTTTATGCTGCAGATTGATGCAAGCCTGATCGGCATTTTGAAACACAAAATCCACTCCACTGACCCGAGAATGTCCTTTGCAGATATAACGTAACCCAAGTTTATTTTTGGAACTGAACTGCTGTTACAAACAACAAATCATTGCTAAAACATGGGCTATCACTTACGGATATTGTTGCATGAACAATTCTCAATCCTGCCCGAGTAACCACATGACCTGAAGAAAATCGACCTCAGGAATGGAAACTGATCACCAGCAAAGATGCAGTTTTCTAGAGTGGTATCAATCCACACCTTCTCGAGCCCTTTATTCCACAGGAACTTCCTGCAATACCGATGTAGATGACGTCTTTTTTGCCTTGTAAGCCGCTCCTGTAACGCCCCGGAATTAGTAGAACCATTGTGATATAATTTTGCAATTTGTTTTAATTTTTCACGAAGCTCGCGCCCCTCATATCCGTTCGGTGACATCCTGGGATGTACTGTTAGTCTGCGTTTGCGCCTGTTATTGGGCTTGTCATTGCTTGGAGGACCTGCTCCTAAAGAAAATTCCTCGAATTTATTTTGGTTGAATAGTGAATAAATAGAAGACGAAAAAATAGTCGAAGTAAAGCAAGCAAAGTAAGGACTTCTTGAATGGAAATAGCGTTTTAAAACACGACTTTATTGGAATCATCATGTCCATCAGATGGACAAGAACTTCATTAACCCTCGGGAGTACGAGAGAGGAGGGAGGAGAAGGGGTATTGGTTGCCCACCACTCTCATTTTTCTTAGAAATGTCTTTGTGGCTTTCATCTTGAGAGGGCAAGGCTTCCATTCTCTAGCTGTTCCGAGTTTTTCCTTAGACAAATTTTGATAATACATTCATGACTACCGTCACCAATATAGAACACTGCTTGTACTACTCTAAACAGTACTTACTCTATATACTGTGGTAAGTAGAGTTGCTGTAGTTGCTGTAGTTCGTGTAGTTGGGGCGTCACCAATATAGAACACTGCTTGTACTACTCTAAACAGTATTTACTGTACAAACTGTGGTTAGTACAGTTGCCGTAGTTGCTGTAGTTCGTGTAGTTGCTGTGGTTGGTGTAGTTACTGTAGTTGCTGTAGTTGCTGTAGTTACTGTAGTTAGTGTAGTTTGTGTAGTTGGTGTAATTGCTGTAGTTGCTGTAGTTGCTGTAGTTGCTGTAGTTACTGTAGTTAGTGTAGTTTGTGTAGTTGGTGTAATTGCTGTAGTTGCTGTAGTTACTGTAGTTGGTGTGGTTACTGTAGTTGCAGTAGTTGCTGTAGTTGCTGTAGTTGCTGTACTTGTCGTAGTTACTGTAGTTTGTGTAGTTGGTGTAGTTACTGTAGTTGGTGTAGTTGGTGTAGTTGCAGTAGTTGCTGTAGTTGCTGTAGTTACTGTAGTTGGTGTAGTTACTTTACTTGACCATACTTGGGGTAGTTTGTGTAGTTACTGTAGTTGCTGTGGTTGGTGTAGTTACTGTAGTTGCTGTAGTTGCTGTAGTTAGTGTAGTTGGTGTAGTTGGTGTAATTGCTGTAGTTGGTGTAGTTGGTGTAGTTATTGTAGTTGCAGTAGTTGCTGTAGTTGCTGTAGTTGGTGTAGTTACTGTAGTTGGTGTAGTTGCTGTAGTTGCTGTAGTTGCTGTAGTTGCTGTAGTTACTGTAGTTGGTGTAATTCATATAGTTGCTGTAGTTGCTGTAGTTGGTGTAGTTGCTGTAGTTGGTGTAGTTACTGTAGTTGCTGTAGTTACTGTAGTTGCTGTAGTTGCTGTAGTTACTGTAGTTGTCGTAGTTACTGTAGTTGGTGTAGTTACTTTACTTGACCATACTTGGGGTAGTTTGTGTAGTTACTGTAGTTGCTGTGGTTGGTGTAGTTACTGTAGTTGCTGTAGTTGCTGTAGTTACTGTAGTTAGTGTAGTTGGTGTAGTTGGTGTAATTGCTGTAGTTGGTGTAGTTATTGTAGTTGCAGTAGTTGCTGTAGTTGCTGTAGTTACTGTAGTTAGTGTAGTTGGTGTAGTTGGTGTAATTGCTGTAGTTGGTGTAGTTATTGTAGTTGCAGTAGTTGCTGTAGTTACTGTAGTTAGCATAGTTACTGTAGTTGGTGTAGTTGCTGTAGTTGCTGTAGTTGCTGTAGTTGGTGTAGTTGGTGTAGTTACTATACTTGGGGTAGTTTGTGTAGTTACTGTAGTTGCTGTAGTTGGTGTAGTTACTGTAGTTGGTGTAGTTGGGGTAGTTGCTGTAGTTACTGTAGTTGGTGTAGTTACTATAGTTGGTGTAGGTGCTGTAGTTGCTGTAGTTACTTTAGTTACAGTAGTTGTTGTAGTTACTGTAGTTGGTGTAGTTTGGTGTAGTTGTTGTAGTTGCTGTAGTTGCTGTATTTGCTGTAGTTGCTGTATTTGCTGTAGTTGGTGTCGTTGCTGTAGTTGGTGTAGTTACTGTAGTTGGTGTAGTTGGTGTAGTTGCTGTAGTTGCTGTAGTTGCTGTAGTTACTGTAGTTGCTGTAGTTACTGTAGTTGGTGTAGTTGCTGTAGGTGGTGTAGTTACTGTAGTTGCTGTAGTTGCTGTAGTTACTGTGGTTGCTAGATTGCTGAAGTTGGTGTAGTTGATGTAGTTGCTGTAGTTACTCTAGTTGGTGTAGATACTGTACTTGGTGTAGTTGCTGTAGTTGGTGTAGTTAAAAATTGCCCGGTCGAAAATGTAATTAAGGTATGGTATACTTTGCCAAGTACCGTGTTTCATATAGTGTTCCTACTTAAACCAAAATAGTTTTCGTTACTAATATTTGGATGTCTCTTTGTAAGAATGACCACTATATCGGGAAACATTTATTGAAGAAAACATGAACATTGAATTTGTACTGTTCTCTTACGTTACAATGGGTGATTTTGAGGTTAAGATATTCTGCTTGGGATTTTTGTGGGGATAAATTTTGGCCTGCTCGATTTTGTGTAATGTCACATTTTGTGCAGTGTCATCATTTGCTAATTCCGCGTACTTACAATACGGAGTACAACAGTAACGAAACAAACTAGGCCTTCTATACAGCAACTAAACTAACTACAGTAAATACACCAACTACAGTAACTACAGTTACTACACCAACTACATTAACTACTGTAACTACAACAACTACAGTAACTACACCAACTATAGTTACTAAACCAACTACAGCAACTACAGCGACTACACGAACTACACCGACTACAGCAACTACAGCAACTACGGCAACTACACCAACTACACTAACTACACCAACTTCAGCAACTACAGTAACTACACCAACTACAGCAACTACACAAACTACAGTAACTAAACCAACTACACCAACTACAGTAACTACAGCAACTACCGCAACTACAGTAACTACAGTAACTACAACAACTATACCAACTACAGTAACTACAGCAAATACAGTAACTACAGCAACTACACGAACTACAGCAACTACAGCAACTACAGTAACTACACCAACTACAGCAACTACAGTAACTACAACAAACAACTATACCAACTACAGCAACTTCAGCAACTACACCAACTACACCAACTACACCAACTACAGTAACTACAGTAACTACACCAACTAGTAACTACACCAACCACAGCAACTACACCAACTACACGAACTACAGCAACTATACTAACCGCAGTGTATACAGTAAATACTGTTTAGAGTAGTACAAGTAGTGTTCTATATTGGTGACGGTGAATAACTTTTGAAAATTGTCTTTGGTGTTTTTTTTTCCATTATAATTAATTTTGAATCAATATATAAAAGCAATTTTACGAAATTATCGACACAAGACCACCTTATCTTATAAAGAACACGATGGGCCATTTATTAATAAATAAAAGATATAACGACGTTTAAAATTCGTAACACATCAAAAAATCAAAGGGTATTTCAACCAGAACCCCCCCTCCCCCCTCTCCTTTGTACCACGGCGAGGGTTTCAATTTATACTTGTGCGCCCAGAGGACTGCACCACTATAGGCAAAGCTATTTTTGTAATAGTTAGTACGTGGCAATGGTATTACAAGCTTGTTATCAGAAACCCGTAACTATAATAATTTACTATAATAATTGAAATTGCTGTTCTGATAAAACTGGTCTCCAGAAACAGTTGTGAGTATCAGTTTTGGTAGCTTTCCTAAACCGTATAGTATGAGTGATATTTCGTTTGGAATCTTCAACTGCACTTCCCAGTTTGACTTGGCTACCAAGCCATAACGGCCACCACTAAACTTTAGGTGAATCCATACTTACGTCTATAGGAGGTAACTCTTACGCACTGCAAAAACTGCAGCTTACATACCATTATTCTTACCATCCCGGTGCTGCAGCTGCATATGTCTATTGAGATAAGAAAAATACCATTCCAGAAAGGTCTGCATGCCGGCTTTACACGAAGTTTCGTAAAAGACGGAGACATTTTGCCATCTTCAGGAGCAACAGTAAAAGACGGAGACATTTTGCCATCTTTAGGAGCAACAAGGAATCGCTGAGACATTGGTCGAAACTTTCTGGAGCACCACTTAACCCAATTTGCTTTTTCGGATTCTTCAGTAAAACAGCCGGCAAATAATTCGCACCATTCGGAACATTGAGGATTTCTATAGCCATTATAGAATGGTTCACACGTTATCAGGAACGTTTTTTTACTGCTGGATCCTTTAAGTAGCGTCTCACAGGGTATAATTCTTGCATTCGTGAGGTTTAAAGGTGTAACGTCAGCACCAAATTGTTTTCCTGGGCAAACTGAATATTGTAAGTAAAATAGGGATTGTAAGGTAAGTTATAGCTTTCATGTTATTCAGTTTTAAATTAGAAAGTTCACTTTGGAGAATGTTCTGTTTAACTTACGTTTCGGCCTTAGTCTGTCGGATGTGAGGTTCAAACCATTTACAACGTTACGTTTCTTTGCCCAAGAATTTTGAACACAAGCTGCTGAAAAAAATACATAAAAACATAAATTACCATTCTTTTAAAATGTATCACGACATTACGACCGACAGAATCTCACCAGTCTTTCAGTAAAGGGTGTAAAAAAAACAATGATAGACCCATAACGAGAAACTTTTGGCTGAATATTTCAGCCCTAAAAAAGTTTACGGAAAGGATTCTTATTCCCCAAATTTACTAGCTGATTTCGGCTTTCCGAAAATTTTGTTGGGAACTCCTGTTTCATGAACAACGTTAATAAATTAAATATCGAGATTGTAGATGAATTTGTTGAAAAAGTTTTACTGTAATCATGTTTGGCTTCAATATGGTAAAGATTGCAACGTGAAAATCAGTTATTTGCAATTGCCCGACACGTTGGTACATGTTCAACGTTGAGAAACCGAATGGTAGCCTTAAAAATAATATATATAGATAGGCTGAGCCTAACCGCGTAACTCTCTGAACAGAAAGCCGATGATAAACTTAACTGAGGTGAAAGGTCGGAAGCACAAGAATTAAGGTTGACGACCGGGGTATTTTTTAATTTTAGCAATTCTCAAAAACAGAATTACGTGACCGTCTGCACAGTACATTTAGACCAAACGTTCACAAGAAACCTTTTTCTCCGTCTAAAATAACTGTACGACAACTTTCCGAATAAAATACACCTGTTGCTTATCTAAAATTGCCCGAGAAACTGACTTGGAAATCAAAATTGCAAAAAATACACAAAGATATTTGCATAAGGCGACGCTAGTGAAGATAGAATAATAAAATCCAAGTCTTGTTTTGTTTACAAAAAATCGCTTTTCAATCTATGTATGAATGAACAAACACATAAAAATAGACAACACAATCTTCTTTTGTTTATGTTTAAAAGCAAAACGCGTACCATTTATAGCGCATCGAGTTCGAGCTGTCTTCAATGAAATTCAAGTAATCAATACAACTGAATTTAAGCACGTTTTATAAACAATTCTCCAAAACTAACAAGAACACAAAGAAAACGTCAATCACAGATTGATATCAAAATAAATTCCCATCGAAAAATGTAATGTGTTTTACCTTTAAGTTCCTTGACTGCTTGGAAATTCTTTAAATCTCCATTTCTTTGTTTCTGAACTCCGTAATAAAAACAAACATCTCCCCGTATAATGCTCCCGCATTTATAAAAACGTTTGAAGTTCCTCGAAGCAAGATTTTATCCCTGAAAGCTCTTCTTTTTCCACTAAAGCGGCTTCTGAGTAGCCCTTAATTAGTATCCCTGTCTTGAGCAGCAAACCGCGAAAATATGCAGGGAAATAACGACTTTATCGATGGAGAGCAAGTATTTGGAAAATAAAAAAAAATACTACTCCGCTAAACACAGCGAAAGATCCGACTATAAAAGTGTCTACCGACGGCTGTGTAGCCGCGCGAAAAACAAAGCCTCGCTTTGCTTTTAAAATTGTTAAGATCCCGGATGTTGTGTGGCGCCATACGCGCATGTTTTGTGACGTCATACGCTCCCGCGAGTTGGCCTTGCGCGACGCTCCGACCGACACACCGACACACATGTCACGGACGCGCGCCTGCGAAACATTCCGCTAGCCATGACCATGAAAAATGACGGGCATTGGTTCTATGAGTATGGGGCACCGCAGCGGACCTTAGTAGGTGGTAAAAGCAACTTCTGAGACACCCTCAGATTCCCCCTGAATTTCACACAAATATTCCCTGTAGATTTCAACAATTCACAAATTATTTTTTATCAGTCCAAATCAACAGAATCCACACAATTCTGATGAGTTTGAGCAGATTTGAAAAGTTTGTGAGTTGTGTGAAAACAGGCGGAAATTGTTGGATTTTTTGAGATTTGTTGAGTTTGAAATGTTTGTGTGAAATTCAGGGGGAATTTGAGGGTGTCTCAGAAGTTGCTTTTACCACCTACTACGCTAAAATGACCACAAGAAAAAATCTTGAAATTTGCCAATTTCAAGATTTCTCCGCTGAATTTCCACACAAAATCAAATCTTGAAATTGCCCATTTTCAAGATTTCTCCGCTGTATTTCCGCACAAAAAAATTCTTTTCAAATCCCAAAATCTCTTCCGGCAAGAAAATGTCTGATTCCGAAGAAGAAGAAATCGATTTCACTCCTGAAATTATTCGAGAAACCCTCACAACATGGCATTCTCCCAAAAATGACAGGCTGGAACATTTCAAAGATATCATTCGGCAAAATCAGGGGAAACATCAGGGGAAAAAAAATGAAATTCCACTCAAAGATCTCGAATTTTATGAAAAAGAAATTCTCTCCCAAATTCCCCGTGATGAAATCACAAGAAAAAAAGTCAGGGATTTCGTCAAAGCTTCCAAGTGGAAAAAAGTCAATGGCCGCGATCATGAAATTTTCAATCATATAACAGGTCACGACGGAAATGATTATGAGCATCTGGAAAAATTTCTCATCGACGACTTTAAATATTTTTCACTTGCATATAATGACCTTCATCTCAGCAGAGACAAGTTTCTCAGCAGAGACAAGTTTCTCAATTGCAATCAAGTTCTTTTCGCCCTGTTGAAGAAGAACGGTTTCAGCCCCAATGAAGATGATTTCAAACTGCTCAAAACTCCATCCAGACGGGCGGAACAAGAAAAAATAATCCAAACCATTTTCAAAAAATGTCATTGGAAAGAAAATGGATCTTGAAAAAGCATTTTCCAATGAAGCTGAGCGAAGCGAAGCGAGTGACCATGAAGATTGTTCCACTTGCTCAGAGGAAGAAATAAGAAGCGACGATGAAACCCCAACAACCTCTGACGAGGAATTCATTGTGTCTGATTCGGAGATGGAGGAAGCTGAGCGAAGCGACGAAATTGAAGACTCAATTGAACTCCTTTTTGAGTCATTTGTGAATCTCCAGGAGGAACATAAAATTCTCAGAAATGAACTCCAAAAGCAAAGTTGCCTCCTGTGGGAAATCCACCGGGAATTGAAAGAAAAAAAGCGAAGCAAAACGGGCCAAGCGAAGCGGAGTGAAGCGGTGTTTTGAAATAACAGACTTTGTGAATATTAATGTAGAATATTCTTGAAAGGGGGTTTTCCCTTAAAAAGCATTGTTGACATATGGTTACTATAGCTTTGGCTTTAATTTTATGCAAGACGCGTCTTGCATAAAAATGAAACTTCAGAAAAGTGATTAACGTGTTTTTCGCCATCATGAACAAGAAGAGATTACAGAATAATTTTGTCTAACGCGTTAGACAGTTTTTCGGGGGAATAAATGGAATTTTCCCAAGATTTTTTTCAGCGGAATATTTTTTCAGCGGAATATTTTTTTCAAATTTTTTCAGCGGAATATTTTTTTCAGAATTTTTTCAGCGGAATATTTTTTTTCAGAATTTTTCAGCGGAATGTTTTTTTCAGCGGAATATTTTTTTAGAATTTTTTTTCAGCGGAATATTTTTTTCCAGAATTTTTTCAGCGGAATATTTTTTTCAGAATTTTTCAGCGGAATATTTTTTTCCAGAATTTTTTTCAGCGGAATTTTTTTCAGCGGAATATTTTTTTCCAGAATTTTTCAGCGGAATATTTTCAGCGGAATATTTTTTCCAGAATTTTTCAGCGGAATATTTTTTTCAGCGAATATTTTTTTCCAGAATTTTTTTCAGCGGAATATTTCTTCCAGAATTTTTTTCAGCGGAATATTTTTTTCCAGAATTTTTTTCAGCGGAATATTTTTTGTGTCTAACGCGTTAGACACCAAGCTTTTCCACATCGCTCAATGGAACCCAAGAATTAAATTTGTCAGGGTAACTTTTCCATTTTACAAGCGCGAGTTTTCGCTTATTATCGCGGCGAATAACTTTTTCAATTCGAAACACATCTTGCGTTGTCTTTTGAAGTTCCGCTCGTAAAATGATCCGGTGATTGATTCTCCCAACAGATCACTAATTTATACGTTACAGGGTTTGTGTTCTTTATTTCGTCAATCACAAATATCTCCTCTGTCCAATTCGGGGTGAAACCTTTGTCAAATATCTTTCGTTTAAACTTTGAAATTCTCACCCTGTCGCCAACCCTGAATTTTGCCGGGTTGTGTTTAGCATAAATTAAATCTCCGTATAAATTAGCGAAAACCTTTTTCTCATTTTCCTGTTTGCTCGCCTCTGCGGGACTCATCCGAATGCTCGAATGAAAACGATGATTATATTCATCCAGTAATTTGCCAAGTTTGTCCCAGTATATTGTATTGTTGTTAGAGAAAACATCCGGAAGAGTTTCTCCTTAAAAGACCTGTTCCAGCGCTCAACAACAGATGCCTTTTCTTCGTTTTGTGTTGTGTACAATTTTACCCCATTCTTCAAGCAGATTTTTCATTGTTGCGTTGAAAAATTCAGACCTTTGTCAGTCCAAAGCATTTCGGTTTTCGCTTGAAATATATCTCGGAAAGCATCAGCCACTGTTTGACCTCGCTTGTCTTTCAGGGGGAATCCAACCGAATTTTGAGAAAACATCGATCACCATCAGGTATCTGATCCCTTTATTCCACCTCGAAAATTTCCCCATCTCGACCAGATCAGCCGCCCAGATGTTGTCAATCCCATATGCTATGACTCGCCTCTTTGGAAAGCGCCGCCTGATTGGCCGGTGTAATTCGATTTGCCAGATTTTGAGTCCACTGGCCTTCACTCAAAATCTTTTCCCGTTTTTTGGAGGCACGAGACCAGTTTCTGTTTTGCTTGAATTGTGTTTCTCGCCAAAGCATGACCCCACTGTCTTTCTTTCCAGGGAATGGCATCCAAAGCGGCAACCATTTTCCTGTCTGCTTCGTTCTTGCATTTCGCGGATCCGCTTTCTTTGCGCAGACTGAATAATCAACATCGTGCTGCATAGCAACTGCGTCTGTTTTTCCTGTGGGCTGCTGCATAATTTCGAGAATTTTTCCCTTTTCATCAAATCTGACTTGTTTTTCGAGTGGGTTCCAGGGGCCGGTATAATTATGTCCAGGCAAAGTGAAACCTTTCTTTGGTCTTGGCAGCTTCCCAATCAGGGAATGAACATCTAAAGCACCCCCATCCAAATCTGCTCGATCTGTTTATATTTTCTGTTTGGTCGGATCGCCGTGGACAGCTCATTCATCATATCAGCAGAGGTTTTGGCAAGAAATGGTTTCATCTTGTCCAGGGCAAAATCCAATGCTTTCTTTTGAGTGTTTTTGTTTCGCAATAATTCACTGGCTCCATAACGACCCATTTCAACTGTCTTTTTTCCCAACCAAGGCAGCGCATGCGCGACGCCAGTCAGCGCAAGTTCACCAATGCCCCACCTTGTGAGGGCCGACTCAGTTTCCCGATTTCGCTCCGCTCGCTTTCACAAATCTTGTTTTTTTGATTCCGCAGGAAGCGCAATGGCAAAACCACATCTTTCTGCCATTTTTTGCAGTCTGGAATCCAGTTGGTTTCACGCATTCAGTTTGTTTTTTTTCCTTCACGCAATATGATTTCATTTTCAATCGAAATATTCTTTTATGAATTTCTCATTCCCCCGTATCAGTCAGACTGAGAGGCTGGAGAATATCATAGAAATCTTTCCCCTGCGACCATTGATGGAGGAAAACAGGCAATAATACCCGCAAAGAACGCTGTTGATGTTTTGATATTGACTGCTGTTCCAAATCACCGGTTTGG
Organism: Cladopsammia gracilis; assembly: GCA_022457155.1. Classification (NCBI taxonomy): domain Eukaryota; kingdom Metazoa; phylum Cnidaria; class Anthozoa; order Scleractinia; family Dendrophylliidae; genus Cladopsammia; species Cladopsammia gracilis. The sequence continues at coordinate 1,762,184 of JAJGOT010000116.1, read as the reverse complement.
AACTTTTGAATTCCTGGGGAAATCCCATCCCAAAAGAGTCGAAATACCACGTGAATTTCTGTCCGGGGGCGCAGCACACCCAGTGAGTTCCGGCATTTTCAAGCGAATCAAGATTGATAATGCAGGGGCTGTGTTCTCGGGGCATGGCTTCATCCCTGGCGAAAATCCCTTTGAAATTGGGAATTTTCAGAAAATCAATCCACTGGAGAAGATCAAGGTTGCTCAGGGGTTTGTTCACGAATTTGGGTTTCACAATATTGCCCCGAGAACTGGGATATTGTTGAATGGACTTTTCGATCCCAGCAGAAGTCCCGTTCCTTTTTTGGATTTTTTTCCCATCCCAATTTTTCGTCCCCAGGTTCCGATGAATGGAGGCGGGCGTTGGAAGGGAGCTCCCAATCTTGGAGCGCCTTTTCCTTTGGGCTGCCGGACTCTAGGAGCGCCTTTTCCTTTGGGGCGCCAACTCTTGGAGCGCCTTCCTTTGGGGCGCCTCGCGCTCCCTTCCCAAACAAATTTTTCACCATGTCCAGCGCCAGTGGAATTCCGATGGAAGCCAGCACAGTTCCCAACAATCCACCAGATTGTTTTGCTGATGGTTTTATCGTCAGTTGTCCTCCTGATTTCAGGGCAGACAAAATATCCTGTTTCTGCTTATTTGTCAACAATGTTTATTGTCAATCAGTTTCTGAATTTTATCTTGGGGAATGAGAAATCCGCCCGTTTGCCCGCCTCCCTTCCCGCTTATTTTTTTCACAACTTGACTCGCTCCTTCACTCGCCAAACCAGCCAATGCTGACAGTCCAAGTGTCTTTGCCAGGGTGGGTGCCAGGGAACGAGCCAGGGGAACAATAGCAGAGAAAAGACTTCCCTTGCTTCATCACTTTTCGGATTTGCGTTTTTGATATCTTGATTTCAACTCCCTTTCCCTGAGATGCGGCTTTGGCAATTCGGTTCTTTTGATTGACTGTCAGCATCAGTTCATCATTTCCGCTGTTTGATTTTTTTTCAGCCTCAGGGTGATAGCGCAGTTTGCTTTGAATGCTCTTCCAAGCTTGCTTTTTTGCCCTTTCGACAGATTTACTTTATATGGGTGATATGTTGTCATTTTAAATGACAAGATATGTTTTTCACAGATCACACGTCACACGATAACCAGCTCATTTCCAATCTTATCAATTTTCACCAGTTCTTCATAGAGAACTATCGCATGTACATTGAAGTTTGCAGCTGCATCTGCGTTCAATCGATATCTGAATATCAGCTGCTTGGGATCTCTTGTTGGTTTTTCAGTTTGATAAGTCAGATCGAAATAGATCAATGGGAAAAGAGACTTGAAATTGGCCAGATTCAACTGTGTCCCTGTGTTGTAGTCATTTTTCCTCATTGCATAAGCCATGACATCCTGGAAAATCCTCACTTTGCTTTCACTGTCATACTCTGTTTCCGGGTAGAAAACTCCGTTTCCATATTCCAATCGACAGTTCAACAAGGATGAAGCATTATCCGCTGCATTCAGCTTGAAAGTGTCCATCAGATAGGGATTGCCTTCTGCAGGGACATCATTGGGTGGAGCGGTTCTTTTCAGCCAGACAAAAATATGCCTCACATTGTCGATGCTCGCTGAGATCTGGAAGAATCCTGATGATCTTGCGGGAGCTGATTGCTGATACATTTCCCTCAGATATTTCCATTGCGTTTCTTTCAGGAATGAGCTGACAAATTTGTCATAAAGAGAATCTTTGGGAGTCAATCTTGGCACCCAAAGCAAAAACCGGTTCACAACAACTCTTCCAGCATCAGCAGCAGCAGCCTTATGAATGAGTTCCCCATCATCATTAAGTGTTATCTCGAATTGGAGCTGCATAGGCACAAGCATCTTATCTTCCAACTCTTCGAAAAAGGAAAAACGATTCAGGGGAATGATCGTGTTAATGTTCTTTGCACCGCGGGTTCCATCGTCTCTCACTGCTTGAGATTGCACCCGCCGAGCTTCAAATCCAAGATTCGTATTAGCGGTTGTTGCATCAGTATCCAAATACCAGAAACTGTTCTTGGCGACTGATCTGCTGAAGTCGTCGGAGTATTCCAGCAAATTCTTTGCGAAACAGACTTTATGCAGATTATCAGTATCATAAATAATCTTTCCCGCAGATTTTATCGTCAGGTGTTTAATCAGGGAATGAGCGCCATTGATCACTGTGATTCTGTCAGCTGCTTCATATCAGGCACCATCCGCCAGTTTTTGAAGTTGAAACTGCACCTCGAAATACGCATTATACCAATCATAGAATGCGGATCGGTCATTAATCGTGAATTTATAACCACTTTTTTGTTGATGTTGAGCATTAGCTGGAGCTCGGATTGTGTCATCCAGCTGGAAGCGCACTAATTCATTTCTTTGAAGATATTCATTCGATCGAAAAGCCATTTTATATTATTTTTTTCTTTTTCGGATGCCTTGCCCAGAGATCAACCTGTTCAATATGGCATCAGAACTTTCTCCCTGCGGTCGCGCTCCCTGCGGTCGCTCTCCGGAGGTTGACGCAGGGGCTGATTGTGGTCGAGCTGGTGGCTTTGTTTTGCCTGGTGGCTTCCCCTTTCTCATATTTTCCAGTTTTTTCATGATCAAATCACCAGATTTTTCAACTGCTTTTTTGCCGAGTTTATCCCCAGCGTGAGAAATTCCTGATTCCAATGCTTTTTTCGCAATGGGTTTTGCGAATTTATTGAAGACGACTGATGCGACCTTCCTCATTGGTTTGAAAATATTATCTACAATGACACCTGTTCCTTTGTGCCGATAAACAAACCGTCCCAGCTGGGGGTGGAAAAAACGAGAGAATTCATAACTTTTCATTTTATTTGTTTTTTCAAGATAAGCGAGAACGCTGTATCAGCCCCATTCAAATCCACAATCCGCCTTTTCCCATCGGTGATATAAATCCGAATGGAGCTTATTCTGTTTTTATTCACAGGGCTGAACATCACTCTCATGGGTTCAAGGGTAAAACTATAGGAGGCCTGCAGAACAGATGTTGAAAAGGAGAAGATGATATCACTCTCTTCCCCATCCACAAGCGAATCACTTGTGAGATCGCAATGCACGTTCAACATATCAGTATCTTGACTGAGGTTTGGAACTCTGGGGCCAATGTTGACTTTGTCTTTCAGAATCTTTTTATCGAAACCAATGAGATCGCCAAAGTTGGATTTCTCGAGATCAAGTTGCCAATTTTCTTCCAGTGTGTTTGTTACTCTGAAAGTTGTGGGAGAGAAAGCAAGATTGATTGGGAATTTTTCATTCTTTCCTGGGGTGGATCCTGCGAGGGGGCCTGTTGCGTTTCGAATTGCCGCATTCAAAGTGGAATAATCCCAAACCCCAGCGGGAAAGGCGATATCGGAAAATGTTTTCCCACCGTCAGAGCTGAATCTGATCAGCTGATTTTTCAATGCCGCATTGATGTTATACCACGTAAAACTCATATTGATAATTCTGTTCAACCCAACAACATATTGGGAATTTGGATCCAAAACAATGGGCCGATTGAATTTTGTTGTGAAATTTTCTGGTTTGTTTCCCCCAGTCTTGACGGAAAAGGATGACAGGACAATTTCTCTTTCGATTTCCATTTTAGAGTTTGAAATACTTTCTGAAAAGCTTCTCATGCTGGGATTTGTTGATGGCGTTTTCTTTCAGGAGAAGATCAAGAATACCAACCCCGGTATTTCTGATGCCTGAATTCGTATTCCCAGCAAGGATGGAGCCAACAATGACCTCAAGTTTCTGGAGGAGATCTGCGGGGTTGGAGAAAAAACGGATGGATCCACCTTTTTTTCTTTTTTTCAACCCCGAACCCGACCTCATCTTTTCCTCCATCATCTTTCCCCCTTTTTCTTTATAATGATCTATGTATTCAGTCAGAACTCGGGCTGCGCGATCTATCCTTTGATGTTGCAACTTCTTTTGCTCTTCCGTTATTTCCCCTCTTTGGAATTTTTTGGACCAGGATGATTTGTAACCTTTCAACTGATTTCTGCGGAATCTTGCTATGTTCACAAGATCACCGAGATACTGGATTTTCCTCGCTGTTGTAACATTTTCCCTGAGAGTTTTCTCCACAGTATTGTAATCCGTGAGGTCCAGGTCTCTCAATATCTGATTGGTTTTATCTCCTTCCTCATCCTCTTCATCGCTCGGCGCAAGAGCATAATCGGGAGAGTCGTCTTCTTCATATTCAGGTGGATCTTCCCCCATCTCTTCCACAACTTCTTCATATGTTGGAGGAGCTGCTGAAATTTGCTTCTTGCGTTGGGATGGAACGGCCTCATCACACAGGCCTTCGACATCCATATCTTCAAATGGGTCGACTTCGGGGAGATAATCAATTTCTGCTGGTTTGGCTTTTTTCTTTTTCCGGGGAAGTGGCCGAAGCGGCCCCAAATTCGACTCAATCACCTCATCCAGTTTCGATGTGATGGGTTTGAATGTTTTTTCAAGTCCGATTTGACTTGTTTCTTCACCCAACTTTTTCTGGGTGATAGCATTGTGAACAAAGTTGATTTTTTTCCCCAAAGCAGATTTGCTTTTAGCCATTTCTTGCCATTTCAATAAACTCATTTTATATCCCAGAAACACAAATTTGGGGTGAAGAACAAGATAAAGAACGCCATGTTCATTAATAAAATGAAGATTCCAAATTATGATTGTCAGGATCCAATCACGAATTTCAAACAACTTCACCCTTTCATGCCGGATCGAACTTTCAGAATGTTGATCTGTGGCCCTTCAGGATCGGGGAAAACAAATGTTCTCCTGGATATGATCCTCCGCCCGCTGCTCTTCTACAATAAAATTTATCTCTATGCGAAAAATCTTGACCAAACCAAATATCAACATCTGCTGAAAACATTTCGCCCATTCAGCAAAGAAGCTGGGTATGACGTTGTGGAAGCATCCCCGGATGAAATCATCCCAGTTTCTGAATTGTCAGGGGAGAATCAAAAGCTGGTTGTTTTCGATGATTTTGTTTCCGAAAAAAACCAAAAGCCATTGATTGATTATTTCATTCAGGGCAGGCACAAGAAATGTTCTGTGATTTATCTTTCGCAAAGTTATTTCGGAACACCAAAAGATATCCGCCTGAATTGCTCGCATTTTTGCATCTTCGAATTCCCAAGCAACAAAGAAATTACGGCGATCTGCAGGGAGAACAATGTCAGCAAAGAAGATTATCGGAAAGCAACGCATGATCCGTTCTCTTTCCTGTATGTGGATAAGCCGAGGAAATTCATTGCCAAAAACTTTGATGAAAGCATTTAAAATGAGTTATTCAAATGGATTGCTGTCTGAAACAAGCACCTCCCAGGGAGGACGAGATGGAAAAGATGGATTGCCAGGAGTTGGTTTCAAGCTGACGCCAGCAGGGGACTTCGACCTGCAAAGGAAACGCCTGACAAATGTCGCTGAAGGAACGGGGAATTCGGATGCAATTACCAAACACCAAGTTGACACGCTTGCAACGCAATTGCGGGCAGATTCTCTCCAGGTGGATGGGTCTTCCCATATGACTGGGGATCTTGATCTCAGGGGACAAAAACTCATCAATCCCGGGGAAATAGAAATGAATCGCAAATTGATCGTCAATCTGGACACGGATGAAAACCAGGATTTGTCAGCGGTGAATATGGTCACTCTGAAAAAATTCCACCCTGCTGCTCCGGCTCACACTCATGAAGTCACGAAGGATACTGATTTAAAAGAACTTTTCAACGTGAAAAACTCAAAACAACAAACATGGCATGATTTGGGAGCGCATTATAACAACCTGGTTTCTTATAATGACGCCAAAAATATCTTTCTCAGCCGCAAAGAGACGTTTCCAATGGAGACGGCTTTGGATATGGGAAATCACACCATTTTTAACGTGAAAGATCCCGAAGTTGCCGATCAGGGCGCAAATATGCGATATGTGGATGCCCAATCCGCGAAAAAGCTTTCGTTGGAAGGTGGAACAATGACCGGAAACCTGGATATGAACTCGCAACAAATCAACAATATTGCAACGCCAACTCTGAAGCGACAACCCACGCCAAAATCTTATGTGGATAACCAGATAGGAGGTGTGGTAGCCCACACGATGGAATTAGAAGAGAAGATCAAAAAATACGTAAATGAATCGCATATCACGTCAACCTCTCACCCAAAGGACGCATTCCGCTATCTGATGGAAGATGTGGATGAATCCAGCTCTGAACATCATATGACAGTGACTGGGATAAGTGATTTTCCAGATTCGCCGCATCATTTCAACAAGAAGGCCTATGACTTGGAAATCACAAAAGATCTTTTTAATGAATACTCTGGGAGACTTGGATTCAATATGTACAAACTCCCAGAGGGAGAATACACCGTGTGCGTGGAATTCTTCCCCGCGTCAATGGATGGCGTGAGCGTCAACGTTGTGAGCACAAGTCTGAATATTAATCAGCAATCAACTAAGAAGTTTTCGGGGTATTCCAGATCCATCATCCACATGCACAAATGGAGGATTTCCCCACCTGAATTTATTTTCCTGGATTTGAAATGGCGAGGCACTGCCGAGTCAGCTGCAGAAGGATCCGCAAAGTTGATCATATATGGCATTGCTGGTTCCCAACCTGATGTTGAAAGCAGCGTCTTCGATTCCCCTTTCGTTTTCCAAGCGGGGAAGATGGTCATGGAGACTGACTTGGATTTGAATTCGCACTCCTTGTTGAATTTGCCGCTTCGCCCGTCAAAACACTTCATTTTTGCAAGATTTGTGAAAGGAAAACACGGTGATTGTTTGATCTTCCCAAATGAAGCGGAAGATGAAACAAATTATTGGCAACAATTTGGATCTGACTTCCGGATTTTGAATGTCACGGTTTTCATTCTTCAACGCGGTTCCAACCCAGTGAGTGGAGCAACCATCATCATGACAAGTGTTGTTAAAGGAGATCGCATCACTCGGAAAGCAGTCAGACCTTCCACTAATTCATTTGGTTCACTGCAGTTCACCTTCAATCTCCATGTTGGGCAGGAAGAAGCTTTCTATCTGGCTCTCTCGGATGGAAATGCCATTCAAAGAGCAAAAGCGACAATTCTGATTGAAAAATGATTTTCTCCCTGAAAAATGAGAGCGAGCGAGCGAAGCGAGCCGAGCCGCGCGAAGCGAAAACAAAGCATTTTTGCTTTCAATCACATCAACCCCGCAATTCGGGAAGAAGAACTGGAAGAGATCAAAAAACTTTTTCGATTTTATCACAAAAGATTTTGGTGCCTGAAACGAGCGCATGGTCGATTCAAGAAAATGAATCTGCTCATGAATTTAACCTCTTCCGGTCTGGTTGTAATCGGGACGATTGCTGGGGCAGCAACAATGAATCCAATCGTGTTGGGAGTGATTTCAGGATTGGGTTTGGTCGTCAAAACCGCGAATGAAATGAAGAACCTGAAAAGCAAAATTGAGATGGCGAAATTCGCTTTCACCACCTATGAAAAAACATTGAGTGATTTGCGCTTCGCTTTGCGGGGAGGAAAATTCGACAGGGATGAATTTTTGTTTTCAATGGAAGCGATTGATGGGATTGTGATTGATTTGGGGTTGGATTTGGAAAAGTTTGAAGCTGAATGGGAGAAAAAATTTGAGGGTTGAGAATTTTCATTTCCCGGAAATGAAAAATCACTTGAATTTCTTGATTTTATTGAATATGTCAACGTGAAATGTTCTTTCATTTTTCCTCAAAGATGCGACCATTTGAATTAGTTTCAAGGGTTGAAAATCTTTTTTTCCCATCTTCTCCTCCAGGACTATTCGGGCTTGATCTCGGTTCACCTGAAAAGCCACTCTGCAGATGATGGAAATGATTTTGATCAAGCAAACGGTTTCACCATTGTATTTCAATTCTTTTTTCTTCCAGTCCAATTCGAGATCTTCATCCGCGAATAATTTATTCGCAATCATTCGACAAAGTTCATCAAAATCTGGAACAGCGATCTTGAATTTGTCAAACCATTCCTCATCCATTGGGAGTGAAGAAAAATCTATCTGGAGAGAAGTTGATTCTTGTGCTTTTGGTTCGCCGAGATAGAATTTTTTCTTGTCCGACCTCCGGGTGATGGTTGAATTTCCTTTTTTCAATGCATTTGTGATGGCGCAATTTGAAATGTTGAACTCTTTCGCGGCGGAATTGATAGAGGAGAATGTTTTTGTTTTTTTCCCATCGGAGATTGAAAAATGCGTTGCTGATTTCGACATTTTTTATGCGGAGAAAAAAAGGAAATAAAAAATTAAAATCCCATTTTATCTAGATAAAGCTCAATTTTAACCATTCATTTCTCCAATTTAGTCAACTGTGATTTAGATGAAATGGGGCAGAAATTTTCTTGAATTGCCATTTTCCGCTGATTTTCAGCGAAAGATTTTCATCCCCGGAGAGATTTTCATCTCAAAATCCGTTTTCAGGGAGATTTTTCATCCCAAATCCATTTTTGTGGGCGTTTTTTCGTTCTGAAATCTATTTTTGGAGAGATTTTTCATTCCCCCGGACATTATTTCATTCAAAAAATTTGGAAAAAAATTTTTCCTCAAATAATTTGGGGAAATAATGTCCGGAGGAATTTCATTTCAAAAATCAGTTTCCGGAGAAATGTCAAATTCAACAAAATTCATTTTCCCTGAGTCAATTCAGGAAAAACATTTTCCAGAGGGGATTTTGAAAATCATTTTCCTTTTCCGGAGGGGATTTTGAAATTTCCCCTGAGTGGGTTTTGAAAAATTCCCCTTGAGTGGGTTTTTCAAAATCATTTTCCGGAGGGGATTTTCAAAATCATTTTCCGGAGGGGATTTTGAAAATCATTTTCCTTTTCCGGAGGGGGTTTTGAAAATTCAACAGTTTTTATGCTGAGAAAAAGGGGAATAAAAAATTAAAATCCCATTTTATCTAGATAAAACTCAATTTTAGCCAATCATTTCTCCAATTTAGTCAACTGTGATTTAGATGAAATGGGGCAGAAATTTTCTTGAATTGACAATTCAAGCTGATTTTCAGCGAAAGATTTTCAAACCCCGGAGAGATTTTCAATCCCCGGAGGATTTTCATCCCAAAATCCGTTTTTGGGGTGATTTTTCATCACAAAATCCGTTTGGGGAGATTTTTCATCCCCCGGACATCCCTTCATTCATAAAATTTGGAAAAAAATTTGGAAAAAAAATTTTCCCCCAAATAATATGGAGGAATTCTCCGGAGGAAATTTCATTTCAAAATCAGTTTCCGGAACAATGCTGAATTCAGCAAAATTTGAAAATCATTTTCCTGAGTGGGGTTTTTCAAAATTCATCCGGAGGGATTTTCAAAATTTCCCCTGAGTGGGGTTTTTCAAAATTCATCCGGAGGGATTTTCCAAATCATTTTCCGGAGGGATTTTCAAAATCATTTCCCCTGAGTGGGTTTTCAAAATCATTTTCCGGAGGGGAAAAATTATTTTCCGGAGGGAATTTCAAATTCAAATTTCAAAATATTTTCCAGAGGGAATTTCAAATTCAAATTTTTTCCCTGGAATAGATATTCAAAAATTCAATTCAAATTTTTTCCGTGGAATAGATATTCAAAAATTCAAAATTCAAAGTTTTTCCCTGGAATAGATATTCAAAAATTCAATTCAAAGTTTTTCCCTGGAATAGATATTCAAAAATTCAATTCAAAGTTTTTCCCTGGAATAGATTTCAAAATTCAATTCAAAGTTTTTTCCCTGGAATAGATATTCAAAAATTCAATTCAAAGTTTTTCCCTGGAATAGATATTCAAAAATTCAATTCAAAGTTTTTTCCCTGGAATAGATATTCAAAAATTCAATTCAAAGTTTTTCCCTGGAATAGATATTCAAAAATTCAAAATTCAATTCAAATTTTTTCCCTGGAATAGATTTCAAAATTCAATTCAAAGTTTTTCCCTGGAATAGATTTCAAAATTCAATTCAAAGTTTTTCCCTGGAATAGATATTCAAAAATTCAAAATTCAGAATTCAAATTTTTTCCCTGGAATAGATATTCAAAATTCAATTCAAATTTTTTCCCTGGAATAGATTTCAAAATTCAATTCAAAGTTTTTCCCTGGAATAGATTTCAAAATTCAATTCAAAGTTTTTCCCTGGAATAGATTTCAAAATTCAATTCAAATTTTTTCCCTGGAATAGATACACGTGGAAAAATCTGAAAAAAATCAAGAAAAAAAAGTTCTGCCCAAATTCACAAATATTTTTCCAGAATTGAATTCTGGAAAAGATTTTCTCCCTGATTTCAGCGAGATCAAACTTCATCGTCCTCATTCTTGTCCTCAAACTCATCGAATTCCGAGGCAGCCTGCACTATTTCCTCCACCAAAACTTCGTCCACAATGCATGTGATCACTTTCACATTTCCGCAGAAAAGATGTTTGATGGAAAAGACGACTTGCCCGCGGAGAGGACAGCCAATGAGTTCTTTTTGCTTCAAGATGGGTTTCTTTTTCCCATCCGCGCACAGCTCCCAAAATCTGCAGGAGAAATCCGTTGTGGGAATTTTGGAGGGATAGATTTTTGCGTAAATCTTTTCCTGCTCGGATTTGTCAGTTTTCACGAGAATGAAATCTCCCTCCTGAAATCGAGCAAAGACGGGGAAATCTCTTTGATTGCCTGCTTCTTTTTCATCGCAGCAGAGTTGAAATGTTTTTCCAGATTGTTGAAGAAACTAATGAACTCGCTCGGAATAGTGATGCCCATAGAAAACGATTCACCCTCATGAAGGAAAATCTTGAATTTGGTTTGGAGTTTCACTTTGAACCGTGAGTCCATGTGGAGGCAGGGGAGAAGGCAGAAATTAATTTTTCCAGAAGATTTCTTACAGGGGTCTCCGAGAGAGCAGTCGGGGATAGATATTTTCGCGGGATTCATTTTTTGGGAGGAGATAAAAAATGAATTAAATCGCGAAAATCCATTTTTCCATGAACTTGCGATCCTCTTCCGATCGGACTGGGAGAAAACCAGTGGCCATGTCAACCGCTTTTTGGAAGTTTCTTTCTGCGTCACACGCTTTTTCCCAGTCCGTTTCCTCTTTGATTTTTTCAGCCTCTTTCGGAGGAGTGGATTTGTTTTCACTTGACATTTTTTCTCCAATGAAGAAAAAATTCAAAACGCATTTTGCAAATCCACAAGGGCATCATCCATCTCAGCCTGGCAGAGGTTATGATGTTTATAAAGCCCTTTTTTGGGGTGCGCGTGCATCGCCGTTTCCAATGCAGCTTTCTTTTTCATGAGATAGATAAATTCTTGCAATCTGGGAGAAACCCAAGTGACTTCGTGCGATTTTTCCCCTGAATCCAGAAAATGAGTTTTTTTCTTGCAGAGTTGATTGAAAAAAACTGTGCGCGATAACCCAAATCGTTCCCGAATTTCCTCTGCGGTGAAAAAATCTTCCCCATCAATCTGGATGAATGGTGTGTCTTCTTCCTCCTGAATCCAGAACACTTTTTGGTCGGTTCTTCTGGTATATTTAGTGTTGCCCGATTTGAGAACTCGCAAAATCGTTTTGGAGGGAAGCCCCGTTTTTTCGCTGGCTTCTTTGAATGTGAAAAAAGTTTGCTTTTCTTTTCCTTCTTCCTGAATTGAAAACTTCATTTTAAATGGGGGAAAAGATTTTTTTTCTCCATTAAAAATGTCTTTAGCTGCATGGCAATCATTTGCGCGATCGACAAATTTGCGAGGTTGGTCGCGATTGAAGAAAAATGACTTAATGAAATTTTTAGTTGAAAATCTTTGGCAAGGAGGGGGAAAAAATCAGCCAAAAACTCGAAAAAGACGAGCCAACCTAGATGACGAAAATCCAGAAATTGATGTGCCTTTTTTGATTCCGGAAAGAAGAATTGTTCCCCCCAGAGTCATTCCCAGAGCGATTGAAGAAAATGTAGATACGGTTATCGATTGGACAAATTGGTTGGAAAGTGTGGATGACGCGGATGTTCGGAGAAGAGCCAATCCCGCAGTGGAAAGATTGAAAGAACAAGTCAGAAGATTGTGGGAACAGAGACTTGCCGTGGAAGAAGGGCAATCCGCTTTGCGAGGATTCGCGAGACAATTTTTTATTCAAGGAGATGATTCCATTTCTCCCCAAGAGTTTTTCCGGAGAGCAAGATGATTGGTTCTCAGGCTCCTGCGAGAAAATCCACAAACAAGAGTGAGATGCGTTTTGAATGTGGAAATGTCCCAAACCGATTTGGTTTCTGGGGAGGAAGTGATTGAAAATCCATTTTTCCATTCCCGGCAGAAAATAAATTTGGGAAACAATCCAGAGATTTTGGATGAAATGGAAAGAGAAATGATTGAAAATTTGGAAAATTTCAATCGCAGAGGATCAAATTGGGTTTTTGAAAGAGTTTTGCGTTTGGAAATTCATTTTGTGCGCTGGAACCCCCTGCGAGGATCTGGATGGATTGAACTGCCTGCTGATTTGGCAAACAAGAAAGCCGTGATCAACATGCAAAATGAAGATGAAATGTGTTTCAAATGGTGCTTGGGCAGAGCCGCAAATATGGTCAAGGTTCATCCGGAAAGAATCACACCGGATTTGCGAGAACAAACGGAAGAAATGAATTGGGACGGTTGTGAATTTCCCATGGCCGTGGAAAAAATCAAGTTTTTTGAGGCCAAAAATCCTGACATTTCAGTGAATGTTTTTGGCTGGAATGGATTTGTTTTTCCCCTGAGAATCACCAAGGAAGAAAAGAAACTTCATGTGGATTTGATTCTGCTAACAAAAGAATTCAAAACGCACTTCTGTCTGGTGAAAAATTTCTCCCGCCTTGCATCTTCTCAAGTTTCGCGAAATGGGCATGAAAGATTTTTCTGCAAAAGATGCCTCAATTCATTTCCCAGAATGGAAAGTCTGGAGAAACACAAAACCATTTGCGGAGACTTTGAGGCCGCGAGAATTGAACTTCCAGGAGGAACTTGTTCCTTCAAAAACTTTGAAAAAATGATGCATCTTCCTGTTGTTGGATATGCAGATTTTGAGTCAATTTTGAAACCGCTGGGAGGAACTCAAAAAACGCATGAACATATTCCCTGCGGATTTGCGTTTCATCTCGTTTCCCCGTTTTTGCAAATGGAACCTGTGTTGAAGAGAGCAAAAGATGAAAGTGAAGAACTTCCCAGAGAGTTCATTCGGGAATTGATTTCCAGGGTGAGAGAAGCTCACTTGAATTTACCGAAAAAGGAAATGATTCCCCTGACGAACCAAGAATGGAAATCATTTCGAGAAGCGGAGGTGTGTTGGTTGTGTCGAGAAGAATTTGGAGAAAAAAGTCTGTCCAAGGTGAGGGATCACTGCCACTTCTCAGGAAAATACAGGGGAGCAGCGCATCAATCTTGCAATCTGAAGTTTCAAAGGCCAAAATTTACCCCTGTGTTTTTTCACAATCTGCAAAATTATGACGCTCATCTTTTTGTGCGAGCTTTGGGGACAATGGATGAAGTTTTGAGCGTGACATGTATTCCCAACAATGAGGAGAAATATATTTCCTTTTCCCTGAAATTTGAGTTGAAAAAAGAATGGAATGAGGAGAAAGGGAAAGAATTTTCAGTGAAACATGAAATTCGATTTTTGGATTCCTTCAAATTCACGCTGGCAGGATTGGATTCGCTGGCAAAAAATCTCCCCAAAGAAGAATTGAAAGAAATCACCAGATTTTTTGGTGAGAAAAGTGATTTGATGCGGCGAAAAGGAGTCTTCCCCTATGAATTCATGACAGGATTTGACAAATTTGAGCAAAAATTACCGAAAAAAACCGCGTTTTTTTCCAGATTAAATCAGGAAAAAATCTCAGATGAAGATTTTGCCCATGCCAAAAAAGTTTGGGAAGAATTTGAATTGGAAAATATGGGCGAATTTCACGATCTTTATTTGAAAACGGATGTGCTACTGCTTGCAGATGTCATGGAAAGTTTCAGAAAACTTTGCGAAGAAAATTATGAACTGGATCCCGCGCACTATTTCACCACCCCTGGATTAGCTTGGGATGCAATGCTGAAAGTGACAGGAGTGAAGTTGGAACTTTTGAATGATGTGGAAAAGTTGTTGATGTTTGAAAAAGGAGTCAGGGGAGGAAACGCAAATGCATTCAAACGATTTGCAAAAGCAAACAATTCATATATGGAGAATTTCAATCCAAATGAGCCATCTCGTTTCCTGGTTTATTTGGACGCCAACAATCTTTATGGATGGGCCATGTCGCAGCCTCTTCCAGTTGGGAAATTCCAGTGGATGAATGAGGAAGATTTGGAAAACTGGGAAAAGTTTGTGAAAACAGAAGGTCAAGGTTGCATTCTTGAAGTTGATCTCGTTTATCCCCCAGAATTGCATGATGATCACAATGATTTTCCCCTGGCTCCGGAAAAACTGTCGCTGGGTGGGATTGAAAAACTCACGCAAAATCTGGAGGACAAAGAAGGCATGGTTTTACATGGGCGCAATTTGGCGTTTTATCTTTCCCAGGGAATGAAGTTGAAAAAGATCAGGAGAGGAATCAAATTTGAAGAAGCAGCATTTGTGAAATGTTATATTGATAAAAACACTGCCCTGAGATCCAAGGGAAAAACAAAATTTGAAAAAGATTTCTTCAAGCTAATGAACAACTCAGTCTTTGGGAAAACCATGGAAAACCTGAGAAATCGAGTCACGATTGAACTGGTGAAAGATGCGGAAAGAGCAGAAAAGCTGGTGAGCAAATGCAACTTCGCCGATGTGAAAATTTTCGATGAATTTCTGATTGCAGTCAAGATGAGGAAAACGCGAGTGGTTATGTCAAAACCCATCTTTGTCGGGATGTCAATCTTGGATCTGTCCAAACTTTTGATGTATGATTTCCACTATGAATATGTGAAGAAAAAGTGGAAAAATGTTTCTCTCCTTTATACCGACACAGATTCTTTGGTGCTGGAGATTGAAACGGAAGATTTCTTTGCGGACATTGCGGGGGATGTGGCAGAATGGTTTGACACAAATGATTTTTCCCCAGAGCATCCAGCAGTGTTGAATGGAATGCCAATCGTGCCAGGGAACAAAAAAAAGATTGGGTTGATGAAAGATGAATGCGGGGGTGCCATTCTGACAGAATTTGTCGCCCTGAGACCGAAACTGTATTCTCTCCTGATTGAGGAGAATGCAGAAACCACTGGGGAACAAAAGGCAAAAGCAGTGAAAAAATGCATGATCAGGAAAAGTTTGAGGCATGAAAATTTTGTGAAATGTTTGAGGACAAAACAAAAGCAACTCAGGAGGCAAACTATTTTTCGCAGCAGAGGGCATCATTTGTTTACGGAAAACATGACCAAAATTGCGCTGAGTGCGGAAGATGACAAAAGAGTGATTCAGAGAAATGGAATTGATACGCTGACGTCGGGGCATTGGAGACTGGGAGAAATATTCTCCCCAAATGAGCGTGAGATTTTGGAAAAGGATTGATTTTTGTGCAGAAATTCAGCGGACAAATCTTGAAAATGAACAATTTCAAGATTTAGTTTGGTGTGGAAATTCAGCGGAGAAATCTTGAAATTGGCAAATTTCAAGATTTTTTCTTGTGGTCATTTTAGCGTAGTAGGTGGTAAAAGCAACTTCTGAGACACCCTCAGATTCCCCCTGAATTTCACACAAATATTCCCTGTAGATTTCAACAATTCACAAATTATTTTTTATCAGTCCAAATCAACAGAATCCACACAATTCTGATGAGTTTGAGCAGATTTGAAAAGTTTGTGAGTTGTGTGAAAACAGGCGGAAATTGTTGGATTTTTTGAGATTTGTTGAGTTTGAAATGTTTGTGTGAAATTCAGGGGGAATTTGAGGGTGTCTCAGAAGTTGCTTTTACCACCTACTGACCTTCGGCCCAAGAGAGCTCCACCACTATAGAACAAGATTTTGCTGTCGTTATTACTGAAATCTTTATTGTTGCTATAATCTTTACTGAGTCTCGTGAACGAAAAGGATCTGAATAAAAAAGGAGAGAGTGGCTTCTCTTTCTTCAGTTTTGGCGGCTGACAACCATAATTTTGACAACGGTGGACTAAAACCTGATTAACTACCATATATGAAACGCGTATTCGCGCTCCTTTGAAAATTAGTTATCTATGCTGTTCTTACTTTCAGGCTGTTGAACAGATCCTAATCATAATGAAGTTAGTATTTTTTTTCTGCGAGCCGCCGGAGAGTTTTTAACTGAAATGGCCGCCTAGTCTGAAACGGCTTAGGGCAAAAAATCGAATCGCGAAACTGCGAGACCAATGGAGAGCCGCCGTCTTAAAACGAGACTGCCAGACCCGTGTAATGCGACTTAAATTTTGCGGCACCCACAATTTTAGAAAGACCATTAGTCAACCATAATTACAACAAGACTGATAACAGGCGTTTTGCATAGCTGAATTATAGGCAGACTTAGAAAAGAACATGATTATATATTTTGAAAAACTAATACCTAGTTTGAATTTTTGATTGTCATAAAACGGCCTTTGGAAAGTCCGTCTTTTGTATATAAATAGTCAATTGTTCATGTTGTTTGCTTCAGGAACGTCCAAGGCATACAAGGTGTTTATCACATTTTATGTTTTTTTTTCTTTTACTCTTTCACTCCCATAGTTAATTAATTATGGAGACATATGTCATATCGTGCAAATGAAACCTTTTCGGCAGTTCTTTTGCATGGTACCATTTGTTTTCCAATATTTTAGAAAATTAAATTTGGGATTTTTCTTGAATTTTTATATTTGGTATTCTTGGGAGTTAAGCAAAGAAATATCTTAGTTATAAACGACACCGTTATTAGCAAAGTTTAAAATTGATTGCACCTAATCGTGAATGTTTTGCAATAACCTTCATGGAAATTTCATATTGACGCGAACGTAATTATAAGTATTAAAAAAATAACTCATGGAAAAGCTTTAACTTCAAATCGCACTAAATGCTGGTAAAAGCAATCATGTAATTTAACGGCAATTTCTTAGTTACACAGTCAAAAACAGTTGTAGAATATCAGAAACGGCCGGCAACATTTAAAATTTACATCATTGCTTTTCTTGTCCCCGGGGCCTTCAGTTGCGAACGTTTCTACTTTGCGCAGGCTAACGGGAAAACTCACGCCGTTTGTCGAAGTTTTCGCGCGTAAAATAACAAACCATTCAGATGCATTTCATCATTTAGCCAATAAACAAATCAGAGTGAAGTCTGACACAAGTTTTCCCAGAGCTTCGTCCTTAGGCACACGTATTTAAATGAGACGGGTACTCACTAAGGTGCACCTGTCGAGAACTAAGTCCGGGGTTCCGTATTAAGCGGGCTCCCAGAAAAAAAAGTCGGGACACATGTTTTATCGCCACAAAGGCTTAATCATACAATTTAAAGTAAAGCAACAGAACGATGTTTAATGTCTAAATGACTGTAACTAAGTCCAATTTGAAGAAATCCTACGCTCATTCAAATACACAATTCAGTATAGTCATAATGAAATTACGTTCTAATTCACTACGTTCAAACGAACGTAAATTATTTTAGCCTTAAACACCCTGTAAAACAGACATAAAACAGCAACAAGAATATGGTTGGATTCTCCCAATGACTTAAGAAAACATCTTGTAACACGTGAAAATACATTTTCTCTTGTTCCAAATGTAACAACATTATCATTTACATGTATAATCAGTAGTCAGTGACTTAGGTCTGTACTCCCATGTCCCATTTTTAGTTTTCGGTTCAGCCAAACTGACTGAACGTTAGACAAAACCTTCGAAAGACTGTTGGCCGCTTCCGTTACAAAACTTTTAAAAGGCCAAGAAAGTAAAACTTTTGTCTAAGGGTCAAACAGTGGAAGAAAGACTAAACAGTTGTCAAACATGTCCCCTTATTATGCTACAGTACTGTAATGCTTGTAATGAAATCGCATTGACCTGTAGAAAGCTTTTATCTTCTAACAGGGTACACTGATTAACACATAATCGTGACAAATTGAAGTATACAGTTATATATCCGTAATGCAGGGTTAACTTTGTAATAGAGCTTGTCACTCGGGTCACAGAAAAGTGTCCGTTGTCCGTATTAACCGGTGTCCGTATTAAGGTGGCTCGACTGGGTTTTTGAGCGACGATACCGTTTAGCTTTGAGAAACGTGTGTACCACCACAAACGATCCAACGGAAAATTGATTGCCACAGCTGTACTAGATAAAGATTAAAGTTTCAGATGAGGTTAGTTTTTTGGAAATCGGAGTTGCCAAAGCAACGTTATGACGTCACTTCCGGTTTTACATAATACCGAATTACTTGCCATCAAGAGATAATTTTGGAAAACGCTCTTAGGATCTTCGACCTGACGTACATGTCCTTAGGTCTTCAAAATTTTGCAAATTTCTATGGAAGCGTTTTCGAGAAAATTTCGAGTGAAGTTTTAAGGTGTTAAAATACAACAAAAACAAAACAATTTTGAAATGTTATTAAAACTTATGTCTACAGGGCTTGATGAAAAAATTTTTTGGTCTTACATGAATTTTATACCATCCAAATACCTAAGGTGAAAATCTCAAGGAAATCGCTCCGTTTGGATTTCAGAAATATTACCTTGAATATGAACTGGCCTGGAGTGTTATTTCTCTTTTACATAAAAAATTGACCCTACATTTATTAAAATTGTCATGAATTAAAAAGCGAATGATGAATTTTTTTAAAACTTAGTCCTCATGAAGATTAATTAATGTTTAATACAATCTCCAAGTTTCAAATTCATTGAAACATTCTAAGGCTGTAAATTTTTAGCGCCAACTCAGGAAAATATTGAGCTGATTTTCGCGCTTGTGGCTTGTTGTTTCATTATGCATCTCCATTGTCTCAAATAGCCGTGGAATTGTAGCTTTCAGTACATCATGAATTCATGTAACACTTAAAACAAAGCAATGAAGTGTTTATGAAACCATTATGTACTGAAATTTACAATTGCATGGCGATTCGAGACAATGTAGACACATAATGAGATCAACAAATCACTTTCGTGAAAATCAGCTCAATATTTTCCTACGTTGAGGCTGTAAATTGACAGCCTTAGAACGTTTCAATGAATTTGAAACTTTGTAGTTGTATTGAATATTAATTAATCTTTATGAGGACTAAGTTTTAAAAAAATTCATCATTCGCTTTTTAATTCATGACAATTTTAATAAATGTAGGGTCAATTTTTGATGTAAAAGCGAAATAACACTCCAGGCCAGTTCATATTCAAGGTAATATTTCTGAAATCTAAACGGAGCGATTTCCTTGAGATTTTCACCTTAGGTATTTGGATGGTATAAAATTCATGTAAGACCAAAAAATGTTTTCATCAAGCCCTGTAGACATAAGTTTTAATAACATTTCAAAATTGTTTTGTTTTTGTTGTATTTTAACACCTTAAAAATTCACTCGAAATTTTCTCGAAAACGCTTCCATAAAAATTTGTAAAATTTTGTAGACCTAAGGACAAGTACGTCAGGTCGAAGATCCAGAGAGCGTTTTCCAAAATTATCTCATGATGACAAGTAATTCGGTATTATGTAAAACCGGAAGTGACGTCATAACGTTGCTTTGGCGACTCCGATTTCCATAAAACTAATCTCATCTGAAACTTTAATCTTTATCTAGTACAGCTGTGGCAATCAATTTTCCGTTGGATCGTTTGTGGTGGTACACAAGTTTCTCAAAGCTAAACGGTATCGTCGCTCAAAAACCCAGTCGAGCCACCTTAAGCGGGCTAATTTAAGAGGAAATATACGAGCGTTTGGTCGGGACATACAAAACTCGCCGTAATAAGCGGGTGTCCGTATTAAGCGAATGTCCGTAACTGAAGGGGGTTCCATTGTACCTCTCCTGTTAAGTAACGAAACACTACATTTGTCAAAATGTATAGTTTTGCCATTAAAACAAGGTTGAATTGTGAAATTCTAATAGCAAGCATTAAATTGCTACGGAGAGAGTCATCGAGTAGTTCTTCTTAAAACCTAAAATCGTTATGTTATTAGCTTTCATTTTTATCATCAGTACATTAAAGGGACCGTGCCTCCGCTGATATATCGTGTTTTCATCGGAATATGACCAGGAGTTTGCTTTAAGCCTGCCTTAATTATAATCTCTTGGTATTACTTATGGGTCTTTATGCGAGTATTTTTGTTCCAATCTTCGATTTTTATGAAACGGCTTTTGACAATCCCGTCTCTAAGAAAAGAATCAATTCTTTCTAGCTTTTGCATTAGAAATTAAAAACTTCCAAACACGCGTCATGTTTCATACAAGGTGTTGCCACATGTGACGTTAATTTGTTTTTCCGTAGTGCTGTCCAATTTAAGCGAAAATAGCTTAAAATGAATATTCATCTTTTCCATAAAGACGGGAAGATATAGACTTTCAACTACCTTGATACTAAATTAGTATAGCAGTTTTAAACGAAACCGTTTGAATTAATTAGAAAATTAATTGATTTGGGCATCAAAGTTTTCAGGAGCAATAAGCTGTATATTGATGAGAATGTAATCATATTTATCAAAACAATTACGCATGCTAAGACAACGTTTATTCGGAATTCGAAAATAGCATGAAAAGGAGTTAAATAAACTATAAATGTCATCGAAAATTTCTCTCTTTTACTAACTATAAATTTAACAAACTATACAGCAACTCTATCCCCTAATCGTTCTCATAACAGCCGGTCTTTTTTGTAATGGAAACGGGCGCGACTTCGGCAAGGAAAAGCATATGTATAAGCGCAAACATAATTATGTCGCGGTGATTCGTGTAGTAGAAACCATATAAAAATAATGCGTCTGTTCGTTCAGTTTGGTTAACGATCCTTATACTCGCGTTGCTGATGTTTTCATCAGAAATTAGTACCTTCTGCTATGCTTTAACGCCGCTTTGCTTCCGATCTTTACCATATATAGAATGGTGTGTGTAATTATAAGAGATATTCGATATAACAGCTAAGCCATAAAATTAATTGCACCAGGTATATTGACATTTTATCGTGGTATCACTGCACTAACTGTGTATTAATATTATTTATTGCCTTGTTGATGTTGTTCAGCTTTGGACATCTTTTCCATTTTGGTAATAGTAAAGTAGAGAAAACTACTGCATTGCCGCATTTCATCGATAAAATAGTGACAGAAAAATATATTAGAATACCATACTCACTCAAAATGACGCCAATGAAAATAATTCCGTATGAGACCACAGACTGTTTCATGGTAATTAAAGATGACTTATTCAGCACATGTTGTTGACCCAAGATACACCAAATTGAAGAAACGTTGTCGGGTGAAAAGCATAAACCATGAACGATGCGACCCAAAGGTTTACTGGGAAGTTGGAAAATTTAATCTTCGTGTGTGACAGAATATACATTATATTAACACTAATACATAAATCATGCTCTTAAATGTCTCAAACAAAGACAACGTCTTGATTATCAAGAAATACAATATAACTAGTAGCTTGCCAATGCTGCCTACCCAGAATCCCATCCGGTCTCATCGTTCATGGTTTATGCTTTTTTAAATGACAACGTTTCTTCAATTAGGTGTATGCCGAAAACCAGTACGACAGTTTAACAGCTTTTATACTACTTGCTTATATATAGCTTCCACATTTTAGGTGATGTGCACCCTTTCTTTGAATATGGGTTCATGTAAGGATTACATGCTAAAACTGTATCTTAAGAGCCCCCAGTTAAGAAGAAAGTAAGTCGTTAATGCGCACGCTCCTTAAATTTATAGCTAAAAGATGGATGTCATGTGAATCATTAAAACGATGCATATTTAAGTTGTAAAAAATTACATTGCAGCAGTAAAGCTGGAGCATATCTATTTAGGGTAACAGCTCACTGGATAATGTTCATGTTTCTAGAATGATCTGAATAATTTCACAACATTTGTAGAATATGCCACTTAAAATATGTTGTTTTATCTCAAGTAACTTTGTATTTTTTTTTTCTTTTGTTTCATTCCATATAAGCTGCTGGTTGTCATCCTCAAACGGTCCCGTAACGTTTACATCATAATATTTGGGAAAGTTTTGCGTTTTTACAGGAAACCGGTTTAGACATTAATCGAAAAAGGATCTGGGGTGGTTACCAGGTGAAAACTTTTGAAAAATACTAAGCAGCGGTTGTTACCATTTAGGCGTAGATCAAGATGGCGGCCCCTGGTGGCGGCCAATCACATGCTTTACACAGTGATCAAAAGTGACACGCCTAAACAGTTCCCGCCAAAATTTTGCAAACAAATTAACTTAGAAATGCCGATTATCTGTGAAAAAATGTAACTATTAGACACAAATCTCACCATGAAATGCCAGTGAGCGCCTAACCAGCTTTCTTGAGTGTGTTGCTTAGAACTGGGATGAGTCGGAGGAATATTCATAATGGTGGCGGTAAGGGAGGTATTTCAAAACACTCAAGAATCAGAAGAAAACAGGGATATATACACAAAATGAAATGGTGTAGAAATGAAAGACACAGGCCATTAAATACAGAACTGACAGTAAGATGATTATTTTATTGTAGTGTCGACATATCTTGACTGTTTGAATCAGCTTGAAACAGCATCACACATTTATCCAATAGCTCCAGTGTTCAGGACTCTGAATAGTATTTATCATTCGATCATTTTTGCTTGTCAGATATTTTAATAGTTATTTATAGTTGTGAATAGGCCATTTGCACGATGACGTCATATGACTACTACTACCAGAATTCATTTCGTTTTTCCTTTCTTATTTAAATTTTGTAATCCCAGTGCGGTTTAAATAACAATAGCCCTAATTTGCACTACAAAAGAAAATACTGAAGGATTCTGGTAGTAGTAGTCAAATGACGTCATCGTGCAAATGGCCTATAGTGGCATTTTTACTACAGTACTCACCCTAAAATATTTACAATATCCTCACGCTTTCATGTTTTCCCCAAAATTTGATTGCCTATAACTTCTCTCAAAATAAGAATATGGCCTTGAAAATGCATACAATGGCCCAATTCACACTAGAAGACGGACAAATCGTCTGGACGGACAAGTCGTCCGACGATTTGTTCGTGTAATGTGAATTCTAGACGGACAACTCACCTTGTGTTGGTCATCGTAAATTCATATCTGAACGAACAAACAGACGATTTTGAAAGCAAGGGGCCTGGCACTAACAGGCTTGGTTACCTTGCTTTCTATCCGCCATTTTGTTTTTCCCATAAACCATCACTCCCTTTACTAGTTCCATTCCCCTTAGCGAGTACTGGGACCGAGATACAACTGATTTGTTCGTCTGGTGTGAATTTAAGTGGGACTTTGGACGACTTATCCGTCTAGACGAACAAATCGTCCACGAAAAATCGTCTTAATAGACGGCCAAATCGACGGACAAAATCAGACGACTTTTACGTCCAAAATTTTGTTCGTCCCGTTTTCTCACTAAGACGACTTGTTCGTCTGAGACGACTTGTCCGTCCAGACGATTTGTCCGTCTCTAATGTGAAAACGGCCAATGACTTATTTTTGACCTGATCTTTATTATCATTCAATTGCTTTTCTTTTCTTGAGAACCTGTCCAAACAAAAAAAAAAATGTTGGACGGCCATATTTGTATTCTGTGTATAGCATTGTCGTTTGATGCATGTACACAATTTAATTTAATGTCAGAAAGAGTTGATTTCTTAAAGATGGAAACAGATAACTCTATTTTAAAAACTTCAACTAGAATCCATCTTACGCATTCAAATGGGATCCTAATATAAAGATAAGAGAAGGTCTTTCAGTCCATTAAATATAGTTAAACCAGAGAGGCACTTTTATTTTGTGTTAAATCAATCTAATGATTTGCTGCATGAGCTTGGACCCGAAGTTTATGGTACAGACATTCCTTTTGATGTTTACTGTTTTCTTGAGTTAATCGTACGTAACGACGAAGTCTGTAAGAATTTTGAATTTTGAAATTCATTAAAGGCTTTATTTTTTACTTGTTTTCAAATTAGAACATTATAGTTAACAGTTCTGTAGATATATTCGAAGCCCAATATCGACACTAAACTGCAAAGAATTCTATGAAGATTTTGAGAATAAGCACTTATAACTCCTGCAGTTCGAAGATATTGCTTGGATCAACTTCCTTAACGGCGCTTTGATTAGCCCGCGAGGTTTTCTTGACGCGTGGTGTAGAGATATCTTCTACTGGACTAAGTCTTTGGACACGTCTCATGAAGCGTGCCCTGATCTGTATGGGAAACAAAAGAAACAAGGGCATTAGTAGGTATCTTGTGGATTTTAAAAGCGCGCCTACCTGTGCGCATTGTAGTCCTCTTTCGACCAAAAGTAAGAACAAGTGACTATTTTGTCAATTTTTCCTGTATAAAAGTCAAGGGTCTATTGAGATAACCAACAGCATTCCAACAAAAGTAGCTGTCGGTCGCCTTTTGTAACACATGCATGCACGAAAATGTTATTTCTGTCGGAAACTTTGTTAACTGACTTAAATATTCTTCTTTTCCTGCGGATTTGTTGCGATATGCACCAGTATATAGATGGTAAGTGATTCTTTGTGTGTACTTTCAAAATGCACTGGTATTGTAACGTTCCTAAGTTGACTGTGTTAGATAACTCACTGAGCAAATTTATTAAATTTGCTTGTGTTCTAGTCACAAGACATGTCTGCATGGAATAATAAATTCAGTCAATCAAATCTTACCTCACTATGTCTCACACAATGTAGGACGAAAATCAAGAAACCCTGTTAAAATAGCAAACAATTAAACTTTAATATATGAACTGGCGGTGAAAAAAGTGATTTCAGATTAAAAACAACAATATATATATATATATATATATATATATATATATATATATATATATATATATATATATGTATATATATATATATATATACCTCTTACTAACCGAGTTCGAGGGCCGTACTGTAAATTACGGCCCTTGTTTTTCCCCTTCGATTTATGGCCCAAGCGCTTCGCGCTTGGGCCATAAATCGAAGGGGAAAAACAAGGGCCGTAATTTACAGAACGGACCGAGAAAACGAGGTTAGTAAGATATTTATTATATCTCTAAATCGGAAAAGGAAAACCTTTCAAGTCAAAAGATAGACGGCTTCATTTGACTGACGTACGTCACAAGAAAGCAAAGAGCAAATTTACTTGGCTTTCAAAAATAGTGTGATCGGTCCTCGATTCGGCGTGAACTTGCGTGGCTCTTGAATGAAAACTCTATAAACGAATTAATTTAATCTTCCATGTGTTCGGTAGGACGACGGAAACCTGACATAAGGTAGTTTTCTTTGAAAAGGATTCTTAGTTACTGGCGAAGACAAGCGAGGAAAAGAAGAATGAAAACGCCGCGATAAAATCGCCAAAACAAACGTGTTTGTCAAACGGGAAAATGTGGCAGCACTTCGGTCT
Source organism: Cladopsammia gracilis (assembly GCA_022457155.1). Lineage (NCBI taxonomy): Eukaryota > Metazoa > Cnidaria > Anthozoa > Scleractinia > Dendrophylliidae > Cladopsammia > Cladopsammia gracilis. Next base: position 1,736,680 of record JAJGOT010000116.1, on the reverse strand, counting down.
ACAGCGGTGAACGAAGAAACTTTCAAATTTCTAAACGGACACTGAAAATATCTCGTCATCAAATACTGCAAGTTGTTTTTGGCTTTTTGTGTGCTTTAGTGGCTTCATGCCGAACTTTGTGCGTCGATGAGTTTGAATTTCAATCGCACCTGACAAATTTTCATTGGAGCTGCAGCAAGAGCGTATTTGCGAATACGCAAAATTGTTTTCATGGACTCCACTACAAGGACAAAAATTTCGCTGAGGAATCAAGGTACACTTTTAGCGTAATTTTGTAGCTTCAAGTATGTTCTTATTAGAGCCACTGCCACAAACGATAACTCTGAACTTAAGTTTATAACCAGACAAAAACTTGATCAAACTAAGTTAAGCTTAATTTGAGTTTTGCCGATGGAAGTCGTTTCAAGTTGTTTTGCAGCTTTATGTTTTTCATAGAGACATTTTCTTACGAAGAAAGACTGTTTTGTTAATGCTTAATTAAATTGTAAGAGTTAAACGAATTTGCCGTGTTACTCGAGTTTTTATAACTTACAGCCTAAAACCTAAATACCAAAACAAAAAAGCTTTACTCGAGAAAATTGTCAATGCTTTTTGATTCGCAGCTAATCTGTTTTTTGCTAAAGTTATATTTTAATTTCATCGGAGAGTTTTTGTAACCTGGCATGTTAACCCACTTATAGCTTCAAACGTTTCCTCTGGATAATTTTTAATGTAGAAAACAACTTTTGTTAGCGTGTGTTAGGCCTGATGCTGAGACTCTCAAATTTAGCGGGCCGTACTGTAAAATACGGCCCACTAAATTGACCAATCACAGCGCGCGTACTAACTAAGAGATATAATATATATATATATATATATATATATATATATATATATATATATATATATATATATATATTTAACTATTATAGCGCGAAAGCGCGCGTGATATCGCCTAATACTTAGCCGACGAGGCCGTAGGCCGAGTCGGCTAAAATTAGGCGATATCACGCAAGCTTGAGCGCTATAATAGTTTTATAATTCAACACATTGATAACAAAGCATAGTTTGAAGAAAAAATATCGCCGACAAGCCTTTTATTTAAAAAAAAGCTTACAGATGTTTTACTTCGCGAAACTTGCAACATCACACAGTTCATGAATGAAAGTGGCGCCTTTGTCAATATTGTGCAAGCTTGAACACTATAACTGTTTTATAATTCAACACATTGATAACAAATCACAGTTTCGAGAGAAAAATCATTGAGATTTACAACCTTTCATTAAGTAAAAAGGCTAACTACAATATTTTACCTCGCACCATTTCTTAAACAACAAGCAGTGAATGCCGAAACTTTTGCCAAGCTAAAATTAATTTAGCGTACACAATCAGTTGACAGTTTCTACGAAGAGCTTTCGTCTGCTCAAAGAACGGGACAGAGTAGTGACTACAAGAATTAAAACACAGTAAAATGACATAGAATGTCTTAGTTACAAGTGTTTCGTATCTTGAAAAGTTCAATTCAAAATCAAAGCAAATTGAACAAACACACGGCTACGAACCTAAACATAGCGGCGAAAAGTCGGAAAGAACTACAGCGTGGACAGTAAGCTTACAAAAATTCACAGCTAAAGGATACAAGAAACGGTTAAAACATCGTACCTGTAGTTGATTTGGCTTTTTAGTCCCTTCCATAAGCACCAAATTTTCAAACATCGAAATACGAGCTGAGTCGATCAATGTTGTTTACAAACTTGGAATGCTCATTTTTTAGCTCCCACAGCCGTAATGACGAGATTAGAAACTTTTCTGAGGAAACATCAAGTCTATATCATATTCCAGAGGTGATTACCAAAGGAATTTCACGAAAATTGTGCTCCTACATTCACTTCTTGTCGAGCGGTTAAACTTTGAACCAGTTTTCATTCAACTACGCCAAGAAACACTGCGACCGCGACAACGCGAAAATTTCGCGCCTTTTTTGTCCAATCATGTGAACAGTATTTTTCTCTTTTCTATTCTTCTCTTTTTTCCTTTCTTTTCCCTTTTTTAACTAATAGTTCACGCACTTTTTCGCCCAAAAACACGAAATTGCAGGCAGCAGTCATTTTCACTTTCCTTCAAAATGCGAAATTTACCGCCATCGCTGGTTATATGTCGTGTAGACATAACGTCTATCGACAACTTTTTTACCATATTTGGGCAGTGTATCAATGTGTTGAATTATAAATATATATATACGTTTATGGAGGAAAGAAACAAATAAACTACGCTTTCATCCCGACAAGCCTGTTTCGTGGTTGCCCACTCATCAGGGGATTCAATAACAATATTCCTTACCGTCGCTTCTTATATACAAAATAATTTACATAATAACAATAACAGATCTATGCGGCGCGAAGTTTAACAGTTCAGCTGTTGCGTAGAAGGGCTTTGTTTCTATGGCGGCAAGAAGACACGAGTTCATTACGTTTGTTAAGTGTAGAAAGTTTCGGTCGGCAAATGATTAGAAATTTTTCCTTTAGGCAGAGGTTGCATCTTTTGCTTGAGCTGTTGTACGGTGAATGCGAAGACAGAATGCGCCATGAAATATAGTGTTCGATGTTGTTGTCTTTAAGAGTCCAGATGTACTTGCTTAGTTCAGTTGAGTTTCTGTGTTTAGAGTGGCGGAATGATGCGGTGTGGTTTCGGTACCTTGTTTTGAAGTCGTTTTCCGTGAGTCCGATGTATGTTTCTGTTGTGTTGTTGTCGTTGCGCGTGACTGTAGCTTGGTAGATGACTGATGATTGTAGGCAGTTTCCGTCGAGTGGGCATGTGTTCTTTTGTCGGCAGTTGCATGTCTTCTTGTCTTGAGTAGTATTAGAGTTAGCTGTGGCGGCGTCGTTGGCTTGCGTGGATGACTTTAGAATCTGCTTATTATGGTTATCAATTATCTGTTTGGCGTTATTCATGCAGCTGTAACTTATTTTTATGGTGTTGCGGTTGAAGATTTTTCGGAGCTTGTGATCTTTAGGGAAGTGCTTGTCTATTAGGGCGAGGAACTTGTATCCGATGTTGGTGCTGGTGTTTTTGCTAAATGGAGGGTTATACCAGATGATGTTGTTGCGTTGTCTGTTTTTCCGTCTGTTTGTTGTTGGAGGTTCATACTGTAGCGTGTATTGGTAGCCGCTTTCGTCGAGTGCTTTCTGGTATGGAGGGACGGCTTTGTCAAAGGATGCTTTGTCGGAAGATAGGGATGAAAGGCGTTTGTTGATGCCGGCGGGAATGTTCTTTGCAGTGATGGGCGGGTGATTGCTCTCGCGGTGGACGTATTGAAGTTTAGTGTTCGGTTTAGTGAAGGGCTGATAGGTGCTTTGGTTGAGGTTAAACGTGACGTCTAGGAAGTTAATAATTTGTTTGTTAGCTTCTATGGTAATGCGTAGTCCGTTATTATTAAAGATGCGGCATATTTCTTTCTTGGTGTTCTCTGTGTCTCTGGGTGAAGCGTTAGTAATGGCTAGTCCGTCGTCTCGGTAAAGTCCTACGTTAATATTTAGGTGCTGGAGTTGAGATAGGAGGAAGCTTCCCACGAGTTCGCATGTTTCGGCGCCGTCGAAGCTTCCCATGGTGACGTCGAATGTCGTGTTGCCTTTCTTTTGCCAGGGTTGGTTCTTGTGGATTAGGATGGAGCTTTTAGCGTGGATTATGTTTCTTTCGTCGGCGGTGATGTTATCGTAGTTAGAGGCGAAGTCGAGTGCTTTGTTAAGGAGGTCTTGGCTGATGGAGGGGTAGAACTCTTCAATGTCGAAGCAGATAAAGCTGGAGCGTTGTTGGTTTTGAACAGATTTGAACCAGTTAATTACGGATGCAGTGTTTTTCCATTGGTTGAAGTTGCATGTTTTTGTGATGTTCCTGTTAATACGGTCGAGGATGTCTTTGCTGACTTTGCCTATCTCGGATTTCGTGGGGTTGATTAGTCTGCAGGTCGGTTTGTTTGCGAAGTTTGGCTTGTGGTCTTTAAGTGTTATGAATGCGTCTTTGCTAGCTGTAGCGTCCACTCTGTCGTCGATTCCTAGTTTTGTCGCGATGTCTTTGTTTTGTTTATGGATGGCTTGTGTGGTCTCAGGTTGCGCTTTCTTGTAAGACTTCGTGATGTTCTTTTCTAGTAGGTCGTTGTACTTGGAGGGCTCTAGTTTGTAAAAGTTCGTAGTTTTGTCGGCGGCGATTAATAGCTTGCCGGCTCAGTTTTGATGGAGTCGGTGTCTTCTTTTAGCTTGTTAAGGAAGGGGTTGTTAACTTGCTTGAATTCCGAAATTACGAAATCCGAGATAGGCAAAGTCAGCAAAGACATCCTCGACCGTATTAACAGCAACATCACAAAAACATGCAACTTCAACCAATGGAAAAACACCGCATCCGTAATTAAGTGGTTCAAATCTGTTCAAAACCAACAACGCTCCAGCTTTATCTGCTTCGACATTGAAGAGTTCTACCCCTCCATCAGCCAAGACCTCCTTAACAAAGCACTCGACTTCGCCTCTAACTACGATAACATCACCGCCGACGAAAGAAACATCATAATCCACGCTAAAAGCTCCATCCTAATCCACAAGAACCAACCCTGGCAAAAGAAAGGCAACACGACATTCGACGTCACCATGGGAAGCTTCGACGGCGCCGAAACATGCGAACTCGTGGGAAGCTTCCTCCTATCTCAACTCCAGCACCTAAATATTAACGTAGGACTTTACCGAGACGACGGACTAGCCATTACTAACGCTTCACCCAGAGACACAGAGAACACCAAGAAAGAAATATGCCGCATCCTTAATAATAACGGACTACGCATTACCATAGAAGCTAACAAACAAATCATTAACTTCCTAGACGTCACGTTTAACCTCAACCAAAGCACCTATCAGCCCTTCACTAAACCGAACACTAAACTTCAATACGTCCACCGCGAGAGCAATCACCCGCCCATCACTGCAAAGAACATTCCCGCCGGCATCAACAAAAACCTTTCATCCCTATCTTCCGACAAAGCATCCTTTGACAAAGCCGTCCCTCCATACCAGAAAGCACTCGACGAAAGCGGCTACCAATACACGCTACAGTATGAACCTCCAACAACAAACAGACGGAAAAACAGACAACGCAACAACATCATCTGGTATAACCCTCCATTTAGCAAAAACACCAGCACCAACATCGGATACAAGTTCCTCGCCCTAATAGACAAACACTTCCCTAAAGATCACAAGCTCCGAAAAATCTTCAACCGCAACACCATAAAAATAAGTTACAGCTGCATGAATAACGCCAAACAGATAATTGATAACCATAATAAGCAGATTCTAAAGTCATCCACGCAAGCCAACGACGCCGCCACAGCTAACTCTAATACCACTCAAGACAAGAAGACATGCAACTGCCGACAAAAGAACACATGCCCACTCGACGGAAACTGCCTACAATCATCAGTCATCTACCAAGCTACAGTCACGCGCAACGACAACAACACAACAGAAACATACATCGGACTCACGGAAAACGACTTCAAAACAAGATACCGAAACCACACCGCGTCATTCCGCCACTCTAAACACAGAAACTCAACTGAACTAAGCAAGTACATCTGGACTCTCAAAGACAACAACATCGAACACTATATTTCATGGCGCATTCTGTCTTCGCATTCACCGTACAACAGCTCAAGCAAAAGATGCAACCTCTGCCTAAAGGAAAAATTTCTAATCATTTGCCGACCGAAACTTTCTACACTTAACAAACGTAATGAACTCGTGTCTTCTTGCCGCCATAGAAACTAAGCCCTTCTACGCAACAGCTGAACTGTTAAACTTCGCGCCGCATGGATTGGTTATTGTTATTATGTAAATTATTTTGTATATAAGAAGCGACGGTAAGGAATATTCTTATTGAATCCCCTGATGAGTGGGCAACCACGAAACAGGCTTGTCGGGATGAAAGCGTAGTTTATTTGTTTCTTTCCTCCATAAACATATATATATATATATATATATATATATATATATATATATATATATGTATGTATGTGTGTGTGTGTGTGTGTGTGTGTGTGTGTGTGTGTGTGTGTGTGTGTGTGTGTACAACTGTCACTGGAAAAGTTGAAAATTTACATACTATGTAAATAACATGTAAATAACATGTAAATCACTGAAAATAGACTGTAAACGATAATTTACAGACTATTTGGACATTTACATGTTATCAATAATCATGTAAATAACATGTAAATATTATAGCTGAAACATGTAAATAATAGTGAATAGGCTGTAAATTTTGAAGGTATAGGAACAGAGACCATGTAAATAACATGTAAATTGGAAAAGGCGACTTTGTACACAGCATGTAAATTTAAAAAGAGACTGTAAATAACATGTAAATTAGGAAACGGAGGTTATGAAGACACTGTAAATAACATGTAAATTGAAAAAGGGGGGCTATCAATACCATGTAAATTGAAAAAGGGGGGCTGTCAAGACCATGTAAATAACATGTAAATTGAAAAAGGGGGGCTAGCAAGACCATGTAAATAACATGTAAATTGAAAAAGGGGGCTATCAAGACCATGTAAATAACATGTAAATTGAAAAAGGGGGGCTATCAAGACAATGTAAATAACATGTAAATTGAAAAAGGGGGGCTGTCAAGACCATGTAAATAACATGTAAATTGAAAAAGAGGGGCTATCAAGACCATGTAAATTGAAAAAGGGGGGCTATCAAGACCATGTAAATAACATGTAAATTGAAAAAGGGGGGCTGTCAAGACCATGTAAATAACATGTAAATTGAAAAAGGGGGGCTATCAAGACCCTGTAAATAACATGTAAATTGAAAAAGGGGGGCTATCATGCTAATAGTGAATAGGCTGTAAATTTTGAAGGTATAGGAACAGAGACCATGTAAATAACATGTAAATTGAAAAAGGCGACTTTGTACACAGCATGTAAATTTAAAAAGAGAGACTGTAAATAACATGTTAATTGAAAAAGAGGGGCTATCAAGACCATGTAAATTGAAAAAGGGGGGCTGTCAAGACCATGTAAATAACATGTAAATTGAAAAAGGGGGGCTATCAAGACCCTGTAAATTGAAAAAGGGGGGCTGTCAAGACCATGTAAATAACATGTAAATTGAAAAAGGGGGGCTAGCAAGACCATGTAAATAACATGTAAATTTAAAAAGAGAGACTGTAAATAACATGTAAATTAGGAAACGGAGGTTATGAAGACCCTGTAAATAACATGTAAATTGAAAAAGGGGGGCTATCAATACCATGTAAATTGAAAAAGGGGGGCTGTCAAGACCATGTAAATAACATGTTAATTGAAAAAGGGGGGCTATCATGCTAATAGTGAATAGGCTGTAAATTTTGAAGGTATAGGAACAGAGACCATGTAAATAACATGTAAATTGAAAAAGGCGACTTTGTACACAGCATGTAAATTTAAAAAGAGAGACTGTAAATAACATGTTAATTGAAAAAGAGGGGCTATCAAGACCCTGTAAATTGAAAAGGGGGGGCTGTCAAGACCATGTAAATAACATGTAAATTGAAAAAGGGGGGCTAGCAAGACCATGTAAATAACATGTAAATTTAAAAAGAGAGACTGTAAATAACATGTAAATTAGGAAACGGAGGTTATGAAGACCCTGTAAATAACATGTAAATTGAAAAAGGGGGGCTATCAATACCATGTAAATTGAAAAAGGGGGGCTGTCAAGACCATGTAAATAACATGTAAATTGAAAAAGGGGGGGCTGTCAAGACCATGTAAATAACATGTTAATTGAAAAAGGGGGGCTATCAATACCCTGTAAATAACATGTAAATTGAAAAAGGGGGGCTGTCAAGACCATGTAAATAACATGTAAATTGAAAAAGGGGGGCTATCAATACCCTGTAAATTGAAAAAGGGGGGCTATCAAGACCATGTAAATAACATGTAAATTGAAAAAGGGGGCCTATCGAGACCCTGTAAATAACATGTAAATTCAATGCTGTGTCTTCAAATGAAAAGCATTTTTGCAACACCATACCATAATTTGAAGACCTTACTGTTTAGATAAGTACAACTGTCAGTCTAGCAATGCAATTTGTTTCAATTTAATGCTGGTTCCTTTTGTCACATAAAATATTCCATGCCACAAACATGACTACAACTTTACAGTTTTAACCGGAACTTGCAAGGCAAGGCAAGTCACTTTAAATGCATACATGATAATGATAATAATAATCTTTATTGAGGATGCCAACATCACCAGTAGTGGTCCTCTCCTAAGACTATAAATTATGTTAATTATCTTTCACTTGTTGAAAAAAACATCATGAACATCTGTAGCCATCGACATAAAAAATAAGTTGCATCAATACCTTTTGTCCAATTCAATCAAGCATAGATTCTAGTTGACGCAAGCTTTTAATAGGTAACTTAAGATCCACGACGACAACATGGACGACGACCAGAAGTGAGATTCACGCAATTTTCCCACGAATTCTGTCGTCGTCCTCTCGTCTACAACGACCAAGCCAGTAGTTTCACATTGTCGTGCAAAGGAGTTTCATTTTTGCTTGTCTATTTTACGAAGCCAGCGAATTGGATTAAAAATTTGACTGTATACCATGTGTGTGCTTTCGTGTTGTTTACTAACTAGTGGCAAGACGAGGAAAAGGCGAACCAGTAAGTCGTAAATGTATTTTTATCTTTAAAACTTGCCCTTACAGTCAAAACAACTGGATCGAAAAAAAAAATATTCATGACTGCAAGCAGCTGGCCACAAGCCTTGAATAGAAGAATTTAATCACTTGTACTCTGGAATGTACGTCTCTGTAATATGTAAAAATATATTGAATCTTCAGCAGTGAACCGTTTCATTTTGTTACTTTTTTGCAGATGTGGTTATTTAGACTCACAGCCAAATACATTGTTTTTGCCAACTCTTGTAATTAATTGTGTATTGTGTTTATTTTTGGGGGACCAAACTTTGTATGCAATTCCGAACATGATATACTAATGTGCCGGGAACTCGGCAAAACACTCAGACTCGGCCATTTCATACAGCATGAACTTTCAATATTCTCCATGGGGAAAAATCAAGATTTTTGGACTCAAACAGGTCAAACAAAACTGGAAATTATTCGTTGTTAATAAAGTTTAATCCATGGCTAATCTCATCTTGAGCGAGACGTTTTCAACAAGCCAAGTCAAAATAAGTTGTCGTCTACCTGCCGGCCACATCTTAAGATTTCATTTTCCCACCAAAACCGATGTCCTAGGACCAGTCCTCCTGCGGTCTATAGACGTTGTCGTTGTCTCATTCATTGTAGATCTTAAGTTCTCTAATATCACTTAGTCAACCACTGCAAGTTATCATGTACATTGAAATGGCTTGTTTACAATTTGGAACAACTTGCATCTAGACATATACTTGCCAGTCAGTTTGGCCAGAACATAAGTGGGTATTTTTCTGCCCATGACTAAATAATATTCAAGCAAGTTTTCAGAAGAATTTGTCAAAATATATTTTCATTGAATTTTGTCATTTCCACACCAATAAGGTCAGCATTTACATGCAAACACAATGGCAGCTGACTATGGCATAGTCTTTTGTCATAAAAACTGGCATTTTATGCCTGACTATATAACTCATATCCTATTTTTAGTAGATCCTATATGGCACAGTAACTGATCATTTGTTTAGAATTATTTGTTTCTGTTTTGCATTGTTCCTTTCAAAAAGCTACATGTACACTGTACAGTGTACATTGACTACAGCTTTGGTATGTTTTCTGCCAGAGTTTGGCCATGGGGATGCTCTTGCTCTTGAAGCCTGCGAAACAAAACAAAAAAACAGCTGCAGTGAGCAGAAGTCTGTCTTGTAGTAGTCTGCCTGATAACTAAGGCAACTGCCCTTCGCATCCATTTTTTTATCAAAAGAAAAGTGGGCAGCACACAGCAGCTAGACCGGTTTCGTGATACAAATTTGTAAGAGTTTAATGGATGGTAAGCACAAAATGTTGCGATACTATACTGTCCAATTATTTCAGTCAGTTTATGTTCTTGATGTAAAGAATTGTTTTGGAGGAGAGGTGGAAGCTTACATTCAGAAGGGGTTATAACTCGAAGAATTTTGTGGGCCTATAACTGGGTGGGCTTAGGCTATGTTCCCACTTGGTGCCCGAGCACTAGTGCCTGGGTACCCGAACAAAATGGTGCTGTGTTCAGACACTGGGTACCCAAGATATTAACATGTTCACATTCTGAGTGTACAAGGGAATTGTGGGTATGCAAAGCAGTGGTTTGTGGGTGTAGTGCCTCGCAACTAAAGTAAAACACGTGCACACTGGGAACCAGTACCCACTTTAGTGCCCGAGTCCCGTGCCCGAATTCTGGCTTGGGTACTCGAAAAAAAAGTGTGTTCACATTAGTGCCCAGCGATAATCGTACTCGGGCACCATGCTCGGGCACCAAGTGTGAACATAGCCTTACATTGTATAACCGGGATTTTTAAGGTATGTATGGAAAATCCTGACCAGTAACAAGAAATGGACTTTGGTCTTGGATCAAAGGTATCCTATTAACACAGTGATCACAATCCAATTTTCCCAGAGAATATCAATAAAACACAGTTATGAGTTTCTGAGAATTAGGAACTGATAAAAAAATCAGTCACCAAGGGACAATGAATAAAATGCTGGTCCCTGAATAAACACCTGGTTCAAATTGTTCTGGGTTAACAAGACCAAGTTTTAAACAAAGACCATGTTCAACATTAACTCAAGAAAATACACAATGTGCCATACAATTACATGTAGCTGCAGTTTATCAGATTATACCACAAATGTTTGGCAGGGTAAATTAATCATGTCTAGGTCAAAAAGAAAAAAAAACAAAACAAAACCAAGTTATGTTACTCCATACAGTAGTCAACTAAATTGCTGATTTTAGATCAGACCTAAGGTTCCCATTTGAATGTTTGGTGCTGCAGCAAAATATTAACAAATTATAAAATATTAAGACAAATATTAACATGTTGGTGCCCATGTCAGTTACTTGGGTGCCTAATTGCTACCAGGCTCCTGTTAGAAAACAGCCTTAACATGTACATGGACATATAACATCAATTATTCTCTCACCATAAAAAGCTCTCCTTGAATCTCTTTGAATGATGCCATTTCTAATGTGAAAAAAAATGAGAAAATATGAAGCATACTCCCATATCACTGCTGCATTAAATTGTATATTATCCTCATATTACCAGTGAATAAGATGGGTATGGTTGATGTAAATAATATACATGAACATCGTCTTAAGAATGAAAACTGACTTGTAACTACTAAACGCTATTACATGGGTTTAGATGGGCATTGGCACATGGGATAAGTCTCTGCAGTTACCATATGGTAATAAGGCAAAATTTTGACCCAATTTTGTCTGCACTCTCGTACATGTAAGCGACCACCTCCCGTAAGCGACCACCTAGGCTTGACATTTTGGGTGGCCGCTTATGGGAGGTTCGACTGTATTCAAAAGAAATGTTAACCTATTTATTCTGTTTACCTTTACAGAATATTTTTAAAGGCTGGTTAAATTTCAAAACAATGCTGGCTTAATTAGAAGAAATATCTGTATATTTGCTTGCTTTGACTTATTGAACCTAACACTGGTGAACAGAGCCGGTGAAATAATTCCAGCTAGTAAAAATATAAAACAACAGCTACTCAGCTCAACTACTCAGCACACAACTGTCCTGCTGTGTTTGTTTATGGTTATGTTCTTTTTAATTCAAAATCAATCTTCGTTTTTCTCACAGTTTGTAGTTTGAAGACAGAACACTGTAAAGCATAAATTTTGCTTTTGTCTTGATGCATATTCACACTCTAAAATACCATGAACAACAATACATATAATACAGTGAAAAGAGAATTTCTTTGAATCCTACATTACCTAGCTTGCACTTCATATTGATACTAAAAATTTTAAGTCACAATGTAACCTACACCGCCGTACATGTATAAGAAAAACACCCTCACCTCTCTGTACAGTTACATTTACAGCTGTATATTTGGTTATTTATTACTTAACCTTTTTTGTTTTAACTGAATTAGAATATTTGATTTCACATTGGGAGTTTGAAAAGAATGATACAATCCATTCACAATAACAGTGTATAAACATTCATTTTGAATAATGTGCAGAGAGGCGACCAATAATTTTTAACTTTAATACTCCATAGTACGATGTACAACTCAAGTCAATCCCACTCTGACTCATCAAGACCAACCGGTTATTTTTATGTAAGATTACTGTCTTTAGGTGATCAACCAAGTTACAATCTTGGATGTTTTAAAATTCAGACTGCAGATTACAGACTGGCATAAGTGCATATTAGGTACATTTGTATCAAGTGCAGTGGGTATAAAATGCAGACTGAGACCAAAACTGTCACTTGATCCTAATTTATGACTTAATCTATCAAGCAATCTGCTGTAAAACTGTCCTACTACAGATGCAAGCCTTCAAGTAGATGTATTCTATTTTTCACAATCACACAGGATAACTGTGAACATATTTAATCTGTAATCATAGCTGCACACCGCTGTAGGCACTAAAAAATAGTTTTGGTCTTACAACTGTATATTAATATAGTCAGCATTTTATACTCAGTCTGGAGTCCAAAATCTTAAGTCTATAATGACTTTGATTTATAACACAACATAGCATTTGATGGCAAGAATTAGCAGCAAAACAAGTCTAATATGCCAAGTTATTATTTGACATAGCATTCAGAGTGCAAATACGCATCAAATTGAGTTCAAATATGACACGTTATTACACTCTTCTGACCATGCATTAGGTAAAGCAGTTTCAAAAACTTAGTTTTAGGAGGTTACTGTTGTATAATAAGTAAGTAACTGTTATTTAAAGTGCCCCTGCGATCAAATTTTATAATTGTTTTTATTTCATTTTTTGAAAGAAAATATTGTAATTACTGCCCAGTCCAAACCGTTTTTCAATCTGATCGCGGGAAAGCAGTTTTATTCGATTGTACTTTACTCATTTTCACGGCCGCCATTACATTTGCATGTTCCAGTAGTTTCAAGAGAAGCCAGAGAAAGTGACGTCAAAGACTCGCTGGCTTAAAATTGCAGTGTGTGAATACAGCTTATTTAGTATGTGGCACGGGAATTTTGAGCTTTCAGATTGCCAAACTCGTGTTTTGCATACTAAAGAAGCTGTATTCACACGCTGCAATTTTAAGCCAGCGAGTCTTTGACGTCACTTTCTCTGGCTTCTTTTGAAACTACTGAAACATGCAAATGTAATGGCGGCCGTAAAAACGAGAAAAGTACAGTCATAAAAAACCGCTTTCCCATGATCAGATTGAAAAACGGTTTGGACTGGTCAGTAATTACAATATTTCCTTTCGAAAAATGAAATAAAAAACAATTATAAAATTTGATCGCAGGGGCACTTTAAGCACGATGGGTATTAAAGCTAGAAAGCTTGTGGGGTCGTGCACTATATTACATTACGAACTATTTGCATCTATTTATTACATTACGAACTATTTACATCTAAAAATAATGAACTTATTCAGCAAAAAGTTGAGTAACAGCTGGGTATTTTTACTCGTCAGTTTTGATTTTTTTAAGCCTTGTAAAAATACTCAGCCATATTACACAGCTTCACGCTGAATAACCTTTATTTATTACACTTGTCTGACCAAAGCTAGGGTAAACAGTAATTTTTTTTCAAAAACTTAGATTTTGGAAAAGATGATTGCTGCATAGTAGTAATAATCTGTAAACTATATAATAACATGTACATGTATAACAAACAATTTAATCAGCAGAAAGTTGTGTAATGGGGCTGGGCATTTTAACTTGTCAGCTTTTATTTTTTCTCACCTGACATGTAAAAATTCAAAGCATATTACACAACTTTTCGCTGAATAACCTATATTATCATATGACCCGTACAGCCCTGCGAACCTTTCCTTTGCAAAACCATTGATGAAAGTCCCGTATGAGGGCCGTACGCATTTGCGCGAGCGAGGCCGGAAAAAGGCGTACGGCCCTACTACAAAAGCGGACGTCTGCGCGCATTAAAATTTCAAGTAATTTTGTCTCCAAATTGGTCATATGATGAAATGCTTATTGACTAAGTTAGGTCGGGCCGGATGGGAAAATATTTGGCTCTCGGTCATGGCGCACGGACCTCGCACGCCATGACCTCGAGCCAAATATTTTCCCATCCGGCCCTCCCACTTAGTCAATAAGTACATATTTATACTGACCAGTCACAATACAATCTGCAATACAAATACAAATATTTTCCCATCCAGCCCTCCCACTTAGTCAATAAGTACATATTTATACTGACCAGTCACAATACAATCTGCACATTTAAGCTTAATTTAAACTTAATGTTGTTGTTTTAATGATTTAAATATTTTATCAGTTATACATGTACATATAAGCTTACAAACAGCTTGAAGCATTCAAGGTATTTCCAAGTAAAGGCAACCGCCATGAGAACAAGCCCCCTTCATGTTTTGTAAAGCTTTGCAGGTATAAACTTATTGTAAATATCAACGAGCGTTCATGTATTGACATGTGTTCTTGTAACCCTCTATAAAATGTACCATGTGTATTTCTCAGATCTGTTTCGATTCATTTTCTATCAAGTTGTGACAGTTTAAAGTGAAATATCCCACAAATTTTATGAAACTAGACTGATTTGAGCATTTAGCATTTCGAAAATCAATTGAATCTGAACAAACATTGTGCACATTTGAGTTACAAGCAGAATCATGCCAGAAATGCACGCATGGTTGACTGTACAAATTAAATCGAAACGCTACCCAGCGGTAAAACATACCTGCAAAGATGCGTGGGTTCTTCTTCATTCTTTTACGGCGTTTTGTATTGAGATTTCCACTGAATAAAACCGTTTTAAGGCCCGAAGCCTCGCCAGAAGTCAAATTCGACCGCCATTGACCGTTGAAATATCCCGCCTTCGCTGCCTTCGGGTCAGCGGCCTTATATTAATCCGAGGTAGATGCGTCATGTATAAGGACATAGATTGTACCCTTTCATACGCCCTAAAGATTTTGAAGAATTAACTTCCCCGTTTTCAAGGAGTCGGCTGAGGAGAATCTTGCTTCTGCTTATGGAATTGCGCTCCTAGAATAACTGAAAAACCCCAGGATCGATCAGGATCCTCGTAAAGGGTAAACGTTTTCAGGTGCTGACGACATATCAGCCATTTACTCAACCCACTGAACCTGAACATTTGGAATAGAATACGCAACTTTTCAGACTTCTACGAATCACTCTTCGCAATTTAAAGTTGGCCTATTTTATTATTTTAGTTTTTACTTTATCAGTGCTGGAACAATTTCAATAAGGGGACCGCCTTGTTTTCCATGAGAATTCTGTCGCGTGTCACGCGTCACGCGTCACATGCGCGACATCATTTTCAAATAAATTATTCGTACTTTTATTATTCGTTAAGCTATTCTACCAATACCAAACGCTAAGTAATCTTAACGTTGGCTCTGTCTGTTGTTGCAGTTTTATTTCCCGAATGACGCCGGCAATCAACAATATGCCGGCCCGAGTGCACGCTCAAGCGCTTCTTTTACAGGGATTTATCCCATGTGTTTATCAATCTGCTCCTGGTCTCGCTATTTTCATTTACACGACTTTTAAAGGGTTACATGATTCATTGTTACACAGTTTCTAGCGTCTCCCTTTTACAATTACATGGTTTTTACATATATGGATTCCATAAATATGTAGTTCTCAATAAGTGCATTTTAAGCTATAGATAGTAAAGAAGTTACCATCGATAAAAGTTGGAGGTTTCGATGAAATCCGATTGTATGGCTTTTAGGGGAGCAGGGGTGGTGTAGTGGTGAGAGAACTCGCCTCCCACCAATGTGGCCCGGATTCGATCCTCGGTCCCGGCGTCATATGTGGGTTGAGTTTGTTGCTGGTTCTCTCCATGCTCCGAGAGGTACTACGGTTTTCCCCTGTCCTAAAAAAACAACATTCTAAATTCCAATTCGATCTGGAAAGAGGACCTGCATGGACCTTCAAGTTATTGGGGGTAACGAATAATTACAATAGAGTGAAGCAGGGGAAACAGCCTTTAGTTCTAGTTATCCAGAAGTTCGATACTGAGACTCCACAGTACACAGTTTCAATAGCCCTCCTTTTCTCACTTACTTAATTCACTATTTACGGTACATTTACATGATCCAATAAAACATGTAAATTTAATTTACAGGGTTTCAACAGCCCCATTTGTGGTAAAGACATTTACATGTTATTTACAGGATAATTCCAAACATTTACATGTTATTTACAAACGAAGATACTGTAAATCTACCTAAAAAAATTTACATGTTATTTACATGTTCTTCAAATTATAATCCCAGAAAACGACCCTGTAAATCACTATTTACAGTACATTTACATGATCTATTGAAATATGTAAATAACATGTAAATTGTTTTTTACAAATCCTTAATATGTTAATTACAATTTACAAATCATGTAAATCCAGATTTACATTTTGTAAATTGGATTTACATGTCCATGTAAATTTTCAACTTTTCCAGTGTGTTAACGATCTCTTAAAATACCGTTACATTTCGCAACCAAGTTTCTTTATTCATTAAAATCCTTGGTGTTATCAATTGAGTTGATAAGATTAATTGGCCACCGTAGAAAAGGTCGATTCAAAAGCTGACGTTTCGAGTGCTTGCCCTTCGCTCTGACGAAGGATTAGCGCTCATCGCAACGTCAGCTTTTTTAATCGTTTTACGGTGGACAATTTACCTTGTCAAATGACTTATAAAACTAAATTTCGTTTTTTTATTCCCCCACAGACGCAGCACCACAGTTTCTTTAGAAATTAAAAGCCTACCGTCACTCAAAAGACGTTGCGGTCGTTTGTTTTTGTTTTGAAATGCTCCATTGTTCATACGCGTGATCTGATTGGTTGCACGCATTCAAGCGTGAATTTCGTATTACACGAAATTCAGCACAGAAACTGATCACGGCGCGCACAGCATTTTGGGTGAAGGTTGGCCTTTAACCCCATTCAGCTGAATGGTTCCCAGTTTTTTCCTGCTGCTAAAAAGCTTCAGTCATAGCTCCGATCTGTTTTTAGTGTTTATTTTGTTAATTAAGTGATATCTTTATTTATACCTGTGTGGAATTTAGGATTACAGAAATGTAGAAAAACGCTTTGTGAAGTGACAACAGTAACCCAAATAACCAGGTGATTCCCAACAGGGGAATCAGCACCACGCATGCTCGGATGCTAACCCTGAAAGAAATAAAACGCAGATATATTAATCAAATCAGTCAATCTATCAATCAATCAATCAATCAATCAGTAGATCAATCAATCAGCCAATCAACCATTCAATTATTTAGTCATGTAGCGTTGGCATCATATATTGAAACAAAAAATATCAGTCTATACTTTATCCACAGTATATTGCATACAGCTGCATTGTTGCAATTTTTTCTGTTTCCCTTTCTTAGAATAAAATATTATCTGCAAAAGTACTGCTTGAAGCATCGCCAAAAATAGTGATCACCTGATCTGTTCAGTCTGATTGTCCTTTGCGTGTTGCATTGATGTAATTTCCTTGATAATTAAAACGAGAATCACCACGTTTACCTAGAAAAAATATAAATAATTAAAAATAAAATCGCTGGTTAGGTGGAGCTCAAAACCCGATTGCACAAGACAACCGTAAGATAAGGAGTTGTTTTGATGCAACCAATCCCATTTTCTTGCGCTCTATTGGTGGTTTTTTAGCCCCGGTTAATCGCTTTTGGCCACAAGTACTAAGAGAGCATTCGAGTCGATCGCTTCAGTTCACAAATTGCGGTTGTGTTATTTGGTAAGGGTCAATTTCCAGTCAAAGGAAACAAAGAACGTTTGTAAATTATATCATGATGGGCTCACTGACAGGTTAAATATTGATATTCTGTTGCCCCGTATCCAGAAGTAACTGAATTTTGCCGCACACGAGCGAGAAAAGTGAAAACAGGGGGAGTAGCTTTGCATCTGTTCATGCTGCATGCATTTCTTCCACAATCCCACAGTTCTCCCGACCTCAATAGAAAAATTGATTCACTGATCGAGGTCGTCTGTTGACTCTGTTACTTACAAGCTCGATCAACAACACAAATGACACAAAAAACCAGAAGGGACTGTTTGAAGGTGACAGCCAGCAGCTTAAGGAATGAAACGAAAGAACAAAATACAGAGTTAATTAAAGCGTATTGAGGGTGTTGGCAATGAAAGGTCTCGTTCGTGCCTAGTTCATGTTCCATGTACTAACATTTATGTGTTCTCAATTTTGAGAATGGTCATGTTTCAGACAAGAAAT
The DNA here is from genome assembly GCA_022457155.1 of Cladopsammia gracilis. Classification (NCBI taxonomy): domain Eukaryota; kingdom Metazoa; phylum Cnidaria; class Anthozoa; order Scleractinia; family Dendrophylliidae; genus Cladopsammia; species Cladopsammia gracilis. The sequence goes on along the minus strand of JAJGOT010000116.1, from coordinate 1,718,252 downwards.
CCTTAGACATTTGACATCGTACTTCAAAAGATACACTCTTGCAAGTTATATTATTTTCAAACATAAAATCGTCTGCGAGCTTGAAAAACATAAGTGTAACGTATGACAGGGGAAATATATACGCAGGGAAATTGCTCGTATATTAATGGATTTATTCAACTAAAATATAAAAAAGCAAGGTTTCAGCTTACTATTTATCGTGAGTAAAGCTCTCAACTCCATCTTTTCCTGAAGCAATACTCAGAGATATTGCAACCATAATGGCAGGAATCCCTAATTTAAAGACACGTATAAAAAGATAGAGACGATTGTAGACGATGTGTGAGAGGGACGATTTCCCGCCCTTTTTACTACACGGGAAAGCGGATGATGATGACGACGATAGAAAGACAAAGGCGCCGCGAAACGGCAAACGTCATACTATTACTTGCTTTAACTATAATTAAGTGCTTAAAGACGGGCTAGTCCTATAGTTGGAATCCTGATTGCCACCATAACCCCAACCCAACCCTCCCGCTAATTTGCGTCACTTGGAAAAAATCAATCGTTGGGAAAAACTCCCTGAAATGTCATTTTCTTAGACCCTTAAGATTACCCTTTGTTTTCAAGGTAACATTTACCTTACTTATCAATTAATGATAATTGTTAATTGCCCTATAGACCTTTTCACTCTGTACTTGGTTCTCTTGAGAATTGTTCGTTTATCTTTTTAATACTTATACATTCATAACATTTGTAAGAACCAATCTTCTACAGTAACAGCACAGTTCAGATGATCGCGTCATTGGGCGGTGACGTAAAGCCGTTGGCCTTGTCTCCTACAACTCCTTGCATTCTAACTGTAGGGGACGTTAAAGAACCATTGAGGACGTAACAAAACTCTGGCTGTGACCACCCCCAGTGTGCAACCTTTCCCCAGGGAGGTGGATAAAAAACAGAAACGGGGCCACAGTAATTGGCGGAAGCTGTTGTGGTGTCCCTGCCATGTGTGGCGAAGTTAATAAAATAAAAAATAAAAAATAAAATAAACAAACACGCGCAGATAAAATGGTCTATTCCTCTGTAACTGCAATATTTAACAATGTGTAACTGATTATCCTCACCCCACGATAGAACATGATATACGGTCATGTTATGGCTGATGTTGTAAACTTTAACAACGAACAAGTAAAGGTAAATTCCCTCCACGAGCATCCAACAGAAGGCAGCCATGAAAAAATACTGCATAAGAGCGGCTGCTGCCACACAGGCTCCCTGTAAAACATAATCGGGAAGCGATTGGTGTCGTCCAGACCCGAGAAGTGGCATGGAGGGATTTAGATAAAAGTAATTAAAGAGGTAACATTAGAGTAACAATTTACTCACGACCCGTGTGCAGGGGCAACCATCCCCCATCGGGCGCGTCCCCAGGTGGCGGATAGGGGAATGGCCTCCAGATATGGAGGTTAGCTGCGAATAAGGCGTGCGCCAAATAAGCAGTCGCGGACCAACTGGTAGTGGCCGCATCAGGGTGGAGTGAGATGTCAGGTGGCACCGGCTCCTCCGAGTAAAAACACTCCATATACCGGAAGATGCGGTCATCTTCAGGTGTGCCACTTTTAAAAGCCGTTGCCAATTTAGTATGTGGGTTACTAAATCACCTACGAGAGGAAAACTCTGATTTCAAACACGGGCAAATGAAGATGGTTAGCGCTGATATCGCCGTTGTCTAAGAAAAGGAAAACCCTGGTCCTCCAAGTTGGAGATTCGCTTAGGGCTGATAAACATCTCCCTATTATTACAAAAACCAGAAGCAAAGCCAATTCACTAAGTGGGGACACTGTGGCGCGAAGATAAAAGACATCAGGTCGCCCTCGTACCGACTAAACTACTCTGGCGTACCCTAAACACACCAAGAAGATTGGAAACTGGAATGTGCGAACATTGTACATCAGAGGCAGCAGAGGGAAGTCTTGAAAGTTCATTTGAAGTCCACATATTAGTTTTAAGCCGTATGCCTCCTTGGTCAGCGGAATAATCAAGAAACGTTTACAGCCGATTGATGGAAGGAAGGAAGGAATGAAAATGTGCATATTTGTCTCCGTCTGCTATAACTCGTTGATTACGCTTCGCGTATTCACGAGTTTAAAAGGCCTCCACCAGCCGAGCCACCGTCGCGGCGGTGAAGGGGCTCACACGGCCTTAGCTTAACCCTGTTTCTGCATGAAGCAATTTATATAATTGCATTGGATGATATGCTAGTCCTTCGCAGGAATAAATCTTGCTTAATAATGGTTGGCATGTTACCCATTTATTCACCTGGATAGACAGAAACACAAGGAGCAAACATTGTATTGTTTATTGTAATACGATGCAAGATATTAGTGACACGGGCAAGATCAACATCTGTTCTTACCTTGTTATCTGTGGCATCAATTCCAGCAAGAAACGTGATTTGTCCTGCCGCGAGGGAAGCAACTAGACTCACACGAATCTGAGATAAAGGAGCGTGCTTGTCTCTAGGGAATAATGGGACCAGGGGAAGTTATGAGTTTTTCTTCGCCTTATTAGTTCTTGTTTACTTGAGGTGCATAGCTACTCATTGTAAACACTAATATAAGCATAAATAAGAATTAACTTGAAGTCAACTGAACTTAAGCTCGAACTGACTGGGTTCTCCGATGTCGTGAATATACAAGCATATGATGCTTAAATATGAATAAGCCTTTTTTATACAAATGGGTAATAATTACTGACTTATTCCATAAGTGACCACAAAATGCATGGGAAGAAATTAGAAAAAAAATATACAACAACAGAATATGAATACATAAAATGTTGAATTGTCATGCGTACGTGAGCAGGAGATAGCAGGTAATAGTAATGACATCTCCAAGAAGCGATAGGGCCACACCCACGTAGGTGAAAATATTTAGAATTTTGATGTCATCTTGTGACTGTAGGGAAATTTAAAGGAAAAGAAATCGGAAGAATAAATGCATTAGTACTTAATTAATGAGACCCGAAAGGTATGATCTTTCAGAATTAAAAACGTCAGCAATCACATGGGTAAGAAGAAAAGTGAAATCCTGTTTTAAAAGACAAATCATTTTACGCAAAAAAGTCAACCAACATTGTTGGGCGTGTTTTAGACACTTTGCGTTGGGACTGGCAAAACAAAACGTCATGCATGATCGGTAGAAATGTTTCAGCATGCCTGAGGGTGGTCAAACAAGCCCATAAAGTTTGATATCTTTGTTGACAAAAAATGCTAGGATAGATCACTGCATGTATACGATCCTCCTCATGCAAGCGACTCTCTTGAATGTCGGCCAATGAAGTCCCACAAAAGAAAAAAAACCCGGAAATAAAGCCTTTTATTTGAAATATTTAAAAACTAATGAAATTGAATGATCTTTTCCGTAAGGAATTAAGTATGTTATAAATGCCGCCCAGGGAATTTATTACAGTAAAAAAAATGGTAAGACCATATTTAATTTTGGGAACGGCGGGGGGAGGAGGGGGGTATTAAGGCTATGGCTACGCAACTTGGAAGGTCTTTAGTACGTCCAAAACTGTCTATATGTTTAAGTTAGCTATGTCAAGTGACGCGATGGCATGATATGCCCCGGAATAGAATTGCGTCATCTTTCCAACTGTATTTATCATCTTGTGTTTTCATCCGGTAAGAAAAGCGCCAAATTTGACTCAATCAAATCAAAAGGAAAATGTTAAAATGATCTTAAATTGCAAACCTTCACTACAAAAAAAGTTAAAAATTTCCGTTTAAACGTTAATTTAAGCAGAAAATTTGTAAAAGTATAGTTGCCGTGGAAAAATCAAATTGCATGAACAAATGTCTATCACATGGAAATATTTCCACATAAATATTAGAAAAGGTCACGAAGCAATAATTGCAATTTGATGGGTATTAGTGAATGCTTCTAAAAGTGTAAAGTTGTTATAAGGTGTCAATAGGGAATTAGGGTAAAAGCGATTTGAGCTCAAAAACAGCATAAAGCCGGTCGATCGCCTCACTGAAATGAATTAAATGTTAATCCTAACAACATCATTTTAGGAGATGACAAGCTCCCTTTAAATTATGGCAGCATTTAGGTGAATTATATGATTAAACTGAGAAGTGAAGGATTCCGACTCACCAGTCCCGAGCCATCAATACTGTTAGTGAAATCCATGAGAACAGCAAAATGCGTCAAGTGATTGCAGACGCACACTGTTTGTGAGTTGGTTATTGACTTCACCGAACAGCCTTCTCTTGACCAACCTTCGGAACTAAAGAAATATTAATTATCCTACGTGGTTGCGACATATTTGTTTAATGTTGTTGTTGAGAATTTGTCAGATAAGTATTCTGTTAATTTAAACAGTTTTGTGCAAACAGCCAAAAAAATGCTTACTCTGAATTGTTCCAAAATACACATTCTCTTTTGTTTCCTGCAGGCTAAAACCAAACACTCGATTAGGAAATGGTTTGAAACTAGGAACATTCATTAGCATAACTTGCTTACATAAATGAACTAAAAAAGGAAGTATCTGGGTGAGGTGGTGGGTGTGGGGTGGGAAGGCGGGAGGTAAATGTTCGAGAACGCCATCTGGATGTCTTTTCTTGATCCTTCTTTAAGGACGGTGCCACCTATTGTTATTGCGCATACGTTCTGCGCATGCATTGCGCGATACTCGCGCGAGACACTAGGTTTTTTTTTAAACTTGAACGCGCGAGGTAAAGGCTAAGTTCCGCCCACTTTTTATGTCAAACTGTCAACTCCCTGGCTCAGTTTCTAAACTTACAAGATAAATAGAGTTCTCAAAAATCTATGAAAATGTGTTTATAGACCTTCTGCAGCCTAAAAGTGCTAAATTCTTTCTATATTTTACAAGGCGACAGAGCCTCGGTAATGAAACTATTTTGAGCTAATTGGCGATGCCACCTCGATCAGCTGAACGCGTATGTTGTGCTTTTCTTTACGAAGATTGTTTACACTGGCTCCTTTTCTCCATTCAAAATTTCTACAAAACTTTAAGTCAAATCAGACTAGTGTTTTTTTTTTATATAAATAAAACAAGCATCCTCGAGGCATACGATCCAAGGAAAGGCTGGCATGTTGTTATTTCCAATTAGCACAAGTTTTTGTTTTGGCAGCCAAACTCGCGTTGTTTGAAATTTTTGTTTATCTGCAAAAATCTTTTGCCAATGGCCATTTTTGCGAATAAAAAAAAGTATATAACAAAAGCCGAAAAACAACTGCTCCAGTTAAATCAAACAAACGTCCAAAAGGAGAATTGAGATGAGCAAAGCGTTTTCAAAAAGACCGTTTTTGACAATTGAAGATATAAAGACAAGGCTGAAGCCAGCAACTAAAGAAAACAGGCCGCTCCAAAGCCGGGAAGCACCCGACTAATAAAGTCTCCCCTCCCTTGATTGCTGGCAAGCATGGTTTTTGGTGTAATCATTCGTAAACACATTAGTGCATTTAGGTACAATTGATTCCCTTTATACTCTATTATAGGCAAGTGATGTTTTTCGAAGTTGCGTCGTGTCAGTTCTCAACTTCTTTGCATTAGAACAAATTTTTTGATAGGTGAAAAACGTGCCATGATAAACTGAAAAGAAATCTTGTCTTTTTGGATCAAATAAAGACGTAGACTTTGGCAAAAAAAAGTGTTTTATTGTTTCATGATTTTTTTTTTAATTAAAGTGTACCGACTAATTTTTTCCAAAAGTAACAGAGAATCCATGAAAACTACAGAAGCTTCACAAGAAAATAAACACGCGGCCAAATGAAATTACAAAACTCAAGCACTTTTCGACAAATATTTCTTACATTTTGACTACAAAAGACTAACCTGCCAATCTGGAGATTTTCGGCAGCCGACCTCAAGTTGGTAATGGATCGGAAGAAGATGCACACAATGTAAAGTTCTTGTGCCCGAAGGAACATAATAAATCCGTAGATCCACTGTAGATTAATGGAAGCGAACCGATTTTGCGTTTTTACTCCGTTACTGTACTGCTTGACCTTGAAATCCCCCAAAAATGTTTCTCAAAAGAGCAACTGACAGCTACAAATAGAATTAACTTTGAATTCTACAATGTTTGCCTTTTTGAAAGTAAAAGTTTTGAACGGTAAGCCGTCGAGTGGAAATCCCAGCATGCCTCCGAAAAAGACACGCACAATATTCAACTTACTAGGGAGGGGATAGGAAAAAAATGTCGCGGACCTTGAAAGCAATTTCGTAAAAGTTGAAAACATCTAAATATAACTTGTAAAAACGCGTGGTGACCCCTACTTTTTATCTTATAAAATGGAAGTGGTAAGCATATTAAGCACACAATTAATTTTTTGTTGTGGGCAAAAGTTATTTAGACTGTATTTTTGGCGAACGTGGTAAAGCTGTCAGGGTCGATAATGGCTCCGTTGTGATGATTTTGTAACTTAAAACACATAAACAGTAGTTGTTATGTTACCATTCGTTATGTGTTTGAGAGATTTTTAGAATTATTGTTGCTTTTGTGTATGTAAAGGCGAATTCTAAGGAAATCCGCGAAGAAAGATCTATTTTTCCTTTTTTCGAAAAAATGCTGATGTCAGCATTTTTTCCAGATTAAAGCTTAATTATCTCCGAAAAATGCGTGGTTACCCCCAATTTTCTCTTTGGATTCCAACAGCCCCTACTAAGATCTACTTTTTCCGCATAGTCAAAAACCTGGCAAAATACCTTGCCATTAGGTGGCACCGTCCTTAATACAGGCATAATTACTCCCGACCGTCGAGATAATGATCTAGTGTAGGGGTGGGCCTTAAAAGGACTGCTGTTTGTAATCTAAGTGAAAGTCATTTTAGAATAAAGGCTCCTGAAGTTAGTGAACGGGCATTACATCATAAATCTAACATATCATGCACTTTTCTAATATTTTTAATGAAAAGTCTATGTAATGAAATGAAAAATAACATAAAAATTATGATTCGCCTACCATGAAATCAATGTATTACAGATATTACAAACGTTTTTGTTGTTTTAATGGAGTGATTGTCGTTAATACCTTTAAGTTCTTGAAGACCAACGTGATATTTTTAACCAAATCGTTTAAAGGGTAAATTTCGGCTGACATTATCATCGTGTTAAGTTCCCTGAAATGAGATATCAAAATTTCCCCTTAACACTTAAACAAGATTCCGTTAAAGATGGATAAATGAAATCATGCATTTGAGAATGCATGATTTCAAAGACATGGTTTAAAGGGTTCGTCAAGTATGCTTCCTATACTACAAATTCATTTAAGGAGGCTAGACCAATTTTTTTTTTTTGCCGTGTGGTGTATGTTTTGTAATCAAAATTTCACAGGGAACACATGCTTCGATTGCTCTCATACTTCACCAAGTTTAGCAAATATGATCAATGTTTTATGTGTCACTGGTTACCAAGCGACAGCGGTTACTATTGCAACGCCAGCTTATTGCCCTTTGTTAATTTTAAGCAATGTCGTAAAAAATTTTGTCAGACACTTCAAAATGAAACTTTGACATTTTGTAATACTCACGTATCCCTAGCTGCAGACGAAGTTTGAAGAAAATTTTATGACTGTTTTCAAGTAAATCAAAATTAATTTTCAGGGCATGATAGGCAAAACAGTAAAAGCAAACTATTTCCAAAAATACCCTTACATATTATTTTAAAGCCGCCAGCCGTTAAAATAAATATAGCAAAGAAAAGGACAGTCGTTATGTTAACGGTTTCTTTTTTCTTTTCTTTTCTTTGGGGGAGGGGGGGATTCCCATATAACAGTCACAGGGTAAGACGTTGTCATAATTCATACGGGGGTTGAAAATTGTTTTCACTGACCACTGTCAGAGTTTATTATGATATCTTTCATGGTATTAAGCCAGAAATATACCAATTTATCTACCAATCATCACAAAAAATTCTTAGGAGTAAAAGCGGATTTCTGACCATAAACCCCGTCACCTTTATATGTGTGTCCCCCCGGAGTTTTTCCAGCCTGAGAACCCGTACAAACCATTTTTTCTTCGCTGCATTGGGTTCAGCCTGGTCTTCCATTAACCACAGTTCATGAAGGTTTTTGTATATAACTCCTAACACTACTGAACCTGGTAATGAAACAAAATAAAAATAACTCATTATGTGTCATATCATGTTTCTACCATGTGGAATAATAACAATAAAAAGCGCGAGTACTACATGTGGTATAATAAAAACAGGAAAAATAATAATAAATAGGAAGGAATAATGAAATAAGCACCAGCACAAGAAAAATGAATTGTTAAATTTATCTTGTGCTTTCTCTAATTAATTTTGGTGAGAACAGGTGAGAACCGCCGTGAATGAAACAGCGAGAAAACATGACTTATCAACATGTCGTGTGCCTACATTTCTTTTCCTTTTTGTTGAGAATTATTGACCAAGTTGCTGTTTGCTAGAACTTGGGTATTCTTGGACGTGAAAGGAGTAAAACATATAGGTTGAAGAATATGACAAACGTCGTTCACAGCTTCTATCGCACAATTTTTTTGAAATAACGAATCGCCTGTTAGAGACAACCTAGAAATGACAAGCTGTAAAACTTAATGATAAACCACATTTGAACTATTTTTAAGACAAGACGCTACCCGTAGCCTATACTAGTACCGGTAATATACGTTACTCGCGGGGAACACTTACGTAACACAACAACAGGCAAATAAAATCCAAATTTATAGTCTCGCTTCTGCTTGCATGCGTGCGTATTCTCGTACACAGAAAAAACAAAAACAAAAAGAATAAAAAGAAAAACGGAGGGCAAATTTTACCTTGCTACCGTAACCGTCACGAGTAAACAGCAACAAACAATAAAACCCAAATTGTTTCGCTTCAGGCTTGCAAAACGACGCCGATTACACCGAATCTTTAGTACCGTGGGCTCAAAATTTCTCGCAGTGCATGTGTGCGTATCCTCGTATCCAGATCTAACGCAATGCACAAACGTAGATACGAAAGCACGGAGGAAAAGGAGAAAAACGCAAGCCAATCCTTGACTCGTTGCCGTACCGGCACGAGTAATAACGTTCTTACCATTGTGTAAATTTTCCGCAGGAATCTTGATAGAGTCCTCTTCTTCGGTGTCATGAAAAGAAAAGTCTTTCTCAGTTTGGTGGAAGACTCGCCTAACCTTTAAATCAGCTAGAATGTATGACAGGTAGACAACAAACAAAATACAATAATAATTTACACGTGATACTAGTGAGTTCTGAAAAGAAGTATTAATACAGATTACCATGAGCTATAATCGGGACGGAGACCGTGACATCATGTCATTTCTTTAGAGCTGCCTGAACCCATCAGTGCTAAGGACAATTTGGACTATTTTTAGCAAAAATTATGCCATCGCGTGTGACACGCGCGTGTGTCTGCGCAGACGTCGCGTTTGAGAAATTCAAAGAAATGGCGTCCAAATTTTCACTTTTAGGTTGTTTTTAGTGAGAGCTTTTATAGATTAAGACTCGCACAGAGAACACGAAACATTCAATACTAGTTTAGGGAACGTTTGAGTCAAGACATATATCACATGACCCGCACGTTAAGACCGAAAGGCGCCAAAATTGTCGCGCTGTGTCACTTGAGTTGAATGAAATCAATGAAATTTGCGAAGGATTATTGTCTTTCCTGAGCTGCGATATTATGCTAATTCTTGCAGTCAATTCAATGCAAAATGGATCCTGTCAAATGCCATAAAGCTATTTTGTTACCCTGGATTGCTAAAAATTCTTTCAATGGACTGAACCTGCGTGAACTGTTTGAGAATGACGATGTTCTTGTTTATTTGTTCGTGGTGTTCATGTCGAATGAAATCAAGAAATAGTTTTTCAGTTTGGAAAAAAAAACTGACATTAACTTTAACTCACAATCAACTGACATTACCTACTAGATGGTATGGTACTAAGAATGCTATGGTATCGTTTAATATGTGGTATTACAAATAGTAATTAGTGTGGTTTAATATGGTATTGTATTACCAATGTTAGGGTTTAGTGCGGTAAATATGTAAAATTATTTTGTGGTATGATATGACAAGATTATATAGAACATGTTTGCCGGTAAGTTCAGCCGAACGTTACCTCCTAGATAACGTAACAAAGTCTTTTTCGCTAACATGGCTGACCCATACTAATTGCTCAGCTGAAAACAATACTTACTACTAATACATGTGTCGTCACTTTTTCTTTAAATAGGTTCAAACATGTTACATATAAAATTGACGTCATCGATATGTTCAAATATGGGAGATGGGAGATCCTCGATATTTAATATGCCATGGATTGTGAAACAAAGTTACTTATCTATCCAAGTATACCTGACTGAAATCTGTAATAAGGGTGCACTGACCTGCTAGTCTATCTGTGACATTGGATTGGGGATTGGCCTCACTCAGTCGTTCTTGAGCGAATCTCATAGCAAAATCTTCAAAAGCGGTTGTCGTAAAATGTGTAGTTTCTCTTATTAGTTCAACTTCATCGTCGTTTGTGAACGTTGTGTTCGCTTGTTTAACGCTTGCGTTCTTAAAGTCTTGGATGGTAGTTTCCAGGTGAGACATTACATTCTGAAAATAAATTGTAAACAAATATTCTGTGAATTAAGGCCCAGTTCAAACGTCGAACTTTTCATGTGCCGAACCTAATACCTATTTAGGTCGACCCCAACTATTAAGTTCGACTGTTGATTCAGACGGTCGAACTTTACATGTGCCGAGCCTAATTCGCTGGGAAAAGAAATATCATCCTTACTGCTTACAATAGGGAAATAAACCGAAAAAAAGTAAAATTCACCAAGCCTGGAAATTCTTGTTTTGATTTAATTTAGTGTGCTTTGTGTTCTGTGATGGCAAGGAGACAGCTGAGGAGATCCCCGGGGGGGGGGGGGGGTACCCAACAAAGTTTTGTACGGGGATGCTCCGCCCCGAGGTTCAAACCCTTACCCTTTCATATACCGTTTTTGACAGAAAAGGTACCCCTTTCATATACCTTTCATTGAAAATGGTACCCCTTTCATATACCTTTTAATGAAAATGGTACTCCTTTCATATAGCCTTTACGTACGTCTGTTTGATTTATTTTGAAAGGCCCTTTTTATTAGACTTAAATGGCAGTTTTCCCTACCTTTTTTATGCCTCATCGGCGTGTTTTCGGTACCCTTTCCTATTCTTCGTGAAATCCCTACCCTTTCATATACTTCAACTCGTGAAATCACGACCCTTTCATATACCTCCAGCCTCAAAAAGGTACCCCTTTCGGGCGGAGCATCCCCGTATAGCCCATTATAGGGAGTACCCCCCCCCCCCCGGAGGAGATCGTGATCGTGATATTTGGACAAAATAAAGTAACGCCATAAATATAAATTATAAAATACATTACGTTTTTTTATGGATATAAAGAAAAGCAACTTTTTAGTAGACCGATTTAATTAAGCTGTCCAGTTTCAGTCTAAAAATCTACAACGTGAATGATGGTAACCGTCGTTACGCTTCTGCGAGTTCTGTCTGCAAAGGCGCGAAAACCCACTAAATAGCCAATCAGAAGCGCGGTTATATTGAAAAATACGTTAACATAATTTATGCATTAGGTTCGGCACATTAAAAGTTCGACGTTTGAATCGAAGTCGCTCCTTAGTCGAACTTCCCATGTAGCCCACTCGAACTTAATTCTTGGGTCGACCCAAATAACACATGTCGAACTTAATTGATTCAAACGTCGATCTTTTCATGTACTTAATTGAAGGAATTAGGTTCGGCACATGAAAAGTTCGACGTTTGAACCGGGCCTAAGCTTACGGTAGATTATGTCTACTGGCATTATTTATTTTTTCTAGCCTTCTGGGGCTTAGGGACATATTGTAAACCGAACACAGTGTTAAAATACCAACTTCAAAAGAATCAGATATAGTCTGAAAACCGAACACTCTTAAACTGTGGAGATGATTCTTGACTAAAGTCATTCTGCTTTTGGGAGTAGAATAGACACGGAACAGCATTCTTTTAAAAGTTATAGGCTAATTTGAACAACATTGCCGACTTTTTCCCGTACGTAATCATATTTCGTTACAGTCCCAAACAATCATCATCATGCATCGGCCTTCTATTCTGGAGAGATCGATTAAAGAGGAGTGCAATTTCGATAAATAAACCTTAGTGTTTTTCTTAGATTTAGAGCCTGAGTTCTAGAACTTGTGATTACTTTCATGCATTTGGATTCGACAATGGCAAGGCGGGAGCGAGGATTCAATATAGTGTATTAAAAACGTATGGGCTTAGTTAATGCCTACGAACCATACAAGTTGTTAACAACAACAACGATTTATTTACAAATAATAAAACAAATTATATTAGCAACCCGCAAATAACTAAAGTTAATCGTAAGTTGTTTGAAACAGTAAACGCATAAAACGTACTCTTCATCACGCATCATTAATTTACCTAAAACGGTTTCAGTATTCTTGTCAGTCTTGTACAAGACTGATAAAGAAAAGGCAAAATTGCAGCATACATTTACAGTGAACAGAAAATGGGCAAAACGGTGGATCTAAGGCTACTTTAAAAAAAATAATGTCGAGAAAGGGAAGCCAATTTATACCAAACAGCATTTAGAAATTAGATCACGACATAGCTAACATACCAACCTGTCATTGAAGTATATATTACCTGTAAGGCGTTTTCGTCCTCAACGTATATTTTTTCGGCAAGGTAGATACAGAATTCTACCATCTAAAAATGAAATATAATTCCTGAATGTTTAAAAAACATCTTTCGAGACTAAGTTTTAAAGTACAAAACATGATTATTTATAATATAATCCTTCTTGATAGTAAAAAGAACTGATACGGGATTTTGACTGATGGAAGACCTAATTCCTGGAACTCAGTATTACTAGACTTAATAATATACTAAATTTTTTGAGCCGTAGAGCTTACTATTGTATGTGGGACTAATCACTATTCGTTTTCCTATTAGCCAAATGAGCAGTTTACAGGATCTTTTTAAAACGAATATGCCGTGTTGTTTATAGTTATAACTGTTTCATAAATAATGCTTACTTCTGTTATGAAATCAAATTCTTGTTATGTTTAGTGTTTCGTCATTCAAGACGCACTTGCACGATTGTGTTAAACTGACATGTTTACTTCACGCTATAAATTTAGCAGTCTTGACTGTGACCACTATAACCGGCAGCATTTAAGCGCAAAACCTTGCTTGATATCAGTACATTTAACTGTACAAAGATCAGCATTTAAAAACGAGTGGAAATCCATAGATCCCCGGTTTGTGTTGTCATCACACTTTTTTCTCGCATCATGTCAAAAACGTTTAGTGGAGTTCTATTTGTTACACTGTATCATGACGCGTTTGGACGTCCACTATTTACAATGTAAGCTATTTAGAATGCAAGGTGCTAGCAAGCAATGCGAACAAGCTAGGTGTAATCGTTCCATTTTGCGGAACACAGTTTTCTACCTACCATCCATATATACCCTTTTAGCATCATTGTCATAGCCTTAATGCTTTTAAAGTTACGAAGTGCCCCCCCCCCCCCCCCCCCCCTTTCCTCTTCCCCAGGCTCAGGAGCTCCAAAAACAAAAAGCCCAGGCTAAATACTGTTGATAAAACTAAATTTACATGTTTTATTCCCCCACCGACGCAGCACAACAGTTTCTTCAGAAATGCACCTCTTTTTTACTTTTACAACCGTGATGTTCCAACGAAGATGTCATAAAAGTTCTTACCGATTTCTCCGATGAAGTAAGGTTTTCTGGTTTGTGCAACTCTTCTTTACCTGGCTCGATAAACACCAGAAAAAGAGAATGAATAAATAAATGAAGGCAAACAGTGTTCTAATAAATTACTGGCACTAAGAGGCTTGCAAGATGATTGAAAGATTGAAAGCCGTAAAAACTTAAATAAAAAAATCACCTTTCAAATTGGCACTCTGAAACCCCACGGAATCAACGAACGCTTTTCATTCAACTAATTTACATTTGTTTCCACCAATAGCGTAGCTCCACCGCTTACTATATAAAACCACACACTACCCACAATCCCTTGATTCGCTCGACGAAGGGCTTGCGCTCGAAACGTCAGCTTTCTCGAATCTTTTTATGGTGGCTAATCAGTCGATGAAACCAAATTCTTGCAAGATGATTGATTGATTGATTGATTAACTTTACCGTATTTAATTGAATACACATCCAAGGCGTTTAATACGAACTCAGTTGCTCACACAATACTATAAACTAATTTCGATTTTGAGACGGCAATACTGCATTATATTGACGGCTAATTGGGAGAAAATATATTCCGTATTGGGCGGAGTCGCGAAGCGACGGAGCCCAAAACGGAGAATATATTTTCTTCCAACGCCGTCAATATAATGCAGTATTGCCGTCTCAAAATCGAAATTAGTTTTGTATCACGATTCAACTGTTTATCGGGCAAAAAGAAAGCAAAACTAAAGATAATTTATGCTGATCAAAACTGAAATTCTTACTAGTCACGAGCTGACGTACACGACGTTTTGTACGCGTTATCATATTTTTGTTTAGCAAAAAAAGTTTTAAAAGCACGGACTTTTCACGCTATAAATTGCTCATTGAAATCGAACAAATTTGATAGAACATCTTTTCGAAGTTTTTCAAAGTTACAAACGTCGAAAAAATGAGTAAATAACGCAAACTTGTCGAGGTTTTAGCCCAAACCTTTTTTTCAAGTTTCGATGGCGTGATAGCGCGCGCACAGCATAACTCAATGTAAACAAACCGCTCAAACGAACAAAAGCAGCTTTTAAATTCATCTTAACGTTAACTTTCGATAGAAAGGGTCGTTGCATTAAATACAGCGTTGTTTATCTGCCAAACGTGACAAAGTAATCAACACTTTTGCCCCTTCTTTGAAGATAATTTTAAATTTTGGTTTTCTACGCAAGGAACCCATTAAATTGCCGCAGGAAATTTTCAACCAATCACAGGCTGGTTTTTGAGACGACAATACGACTTTATATTGACGTCTCAAAAGCAGACAAAAGTAGCTGAAAATCGTGATACTTACTTAAAGGGGCCATTTAAACGAGATAAGGCGTTTGTTTGATTTAATACGGGTTATATATTAGGCTTATGCAAAATTCCGAAAAAAAACTTGCATAAAGCAGCCCCACAGGCAAAACTCCTTTAGTTCCTCCCGAGCTTCACTCCACCCCCTCCGCCTCCACCCCTCTTACGATGGAGCCTGTATCCGCCATTGATAAGCCTATGGTAAATCGTATATAATCACTAACAGACTGTACGTAGAACTCGTTTTGATCTTTTGGCTTGAAATTGATGTCTACAGATTAAGTCTGGCTTAACATTTATGAGATCAAGACGAAATCTGCAGCAAATTGCTTGTTGCGTTGTTCATTTTATATTCTGGTAAATTACAAAACAATTTTTTTAATTTCGCTACATGACTAATCAAATAATTTGAACTGCCATCTAACGAGTTGCGTCATCTTTTGTGATTGATGCAAGTCAAATCGGCATTTTGAAACACAAAATCCACTCCATCGATGAGATTACCTTAAACTAAAGACTTCGAGAATGACGGTCATTTGAACATATAACCCAAGTTTATTTTTGGAACTGAACTGCCGTCACAAACAACAAATTATTGCAAAAACATGTGTTATAACTTACAGATATTGTTGCATGAACAACTCTCAATCCTGCTCGAGTAACCACAAGACCTGAAGAAAATCGACCTCAGGATTGGAACCTGATCACCAGCAAAGATGCAGTTTTCTGAAGTGGTATCAATCCATACCGTCTTGAGGCCTTTATTCCTCAGGAACGTCCCGTAATACCGATGTTGATTGCGTCTTTGTTGATTTGTGAGCCTCTCATTCTGCCATAACGCCCCGGAACAAGGCAAACCATTCATTTTTGACCTGTTGTCGGGCTTATCATATTTCTTAGAAATTTCTTTGTGGTTTTCATCTTGAGAGGGCTTTTCCATGTTGATCTGAGTTTTTCCTGAGATAAATGTTGATGTGAATTGTTACTTTTTTTTGGAAATTGATTTTTACATGGCAGCCACGTTTTCATGCATGTAAGCATGTCGAGTTGAATTATTATAATTATTGTCTTTCGTGTTTTTTTTTTCTGTGCTGTCTTAAACTCCCTTTCAT
The DNA here is from genome assembly GCA_022457155.1 of Cladopsammia gracilis. Taxonomy (NCBI): domain Eukaryota; kingdom Metazoa; phylum Cnidaria; class Anthozoa; order Scleractinia; family Dendrophylliidae; genus Cladopsammia; species Cladopsammia gracilis. The sequence goes on along the minus strand of JAJGOT010000116.1, from coordinate 1,702,053 downwards.
TCATTTCATTAGTAACATACAGAAGCAATTTTTTAGAAATAATTCAAGATGATGGATTCAAGAAAGCGGCTCTACAAACAAATGAATTTTCACAAGGTCGTATTTAACGTAATTTTACACACTTTTACGTACTTATCGACACATGACCACTTTATCTTTTGAAGAACACGATGGGCCATCTGTTAACCCTCGGGGCGATGCCACCCCCCCCCCCCCCCCCCTTAAGGTTTTTCTCTGATATTTTTAAGACCATTTATGATTAGCACATACCGTCTTCAGTAGCTGTTTGTTTACCCTTGTAACACAGTTTGGTAAAGTTTGGCGACAACCGATTGCTATGGTAACTAAGTGATAAGACTTCATAAGTATCATCATGAAGTCAAGTCATTTTTAAATGAAAATGCGTGTTGTTGCGTGTTGCAACAACCCCCCCCCCCCCCCCCCCCCCGCCTGCCCCCCTTGTACCACGGTGGGGTATAAGTTTGCGTGTACGTCCGAGGAATAAAGAATAAAGATATAACGACGTTTAAATATCGCAACACATCAAAAAATTAAAAGGGATTTCAACCCCCTCCCCTACCCCTCTCCTTTGTACCACGGCGGGGGTTTCAATTTATACTTGTGCGTCCAAGAACTAACAATAATAATTGAAATTGCTGTTTGATAAAACTGGTCTCCAGAAACAGTCATTTTGGTAGCATTTCTAATTAAACATATAGTATGAGTGACATTTCGTTTGGAATAATCTTTAACCGCACTTTGCAGTATGACTTTCCAGTATAAGGAATGGCTATACCTAGCCATAACGGCCACCGCTAGTCGACTTTATGTAAACATGCATGTAGGCAAAAAGGTGAATACATACTTTAGGAGGTAACTCTTACGCACTGCAAAAACTGCCGCTTACATACCGTTACTATCCCCGGTGCTGCAGCTGCATGTGTCTATTGAGATAAGAAAAATGCCATTCCAGAAAGGTCTGCATGCCGGCTTTATACGAAGTTTCGTAAAAGACGGAGACATTTTGCCATCTTTTGGAGCCATAAGAAATCGCTGAGACATTGTTCGAAACTTTCTGGAGCACCACTTAACCCAATTTGCTTTTTCGGATTCTTCAGTAAAACAGCCGGCAAATAATTCGCACCATTCGGAACATTGAGGATATCGATAGCCATTATAGAATGGTTCACACGTTATCAGGAACGTTTTTTTACTGCTGGATCCTTTAAGGAGCGTCTCACAGGGTATAATTCTTGCATTCGTGAGGTTTAAAGGTGTCACATCAGCACCAAGTTGTTTTCCTGAGCAAACTGAATATTGTAAGTAAAATAGGGATTGTAAGGTAAGTTATAGCTTTGATGTTATTCAGTTTTAAATTAGAAAGTTCACTTTGGAGAATGTTCTGTTTAACTTACGTTTCGGCCTTAGTCTGTCGGGTGTGAGGTTCAAACCATTTACAACGTTACGTTTCCTTGCCCAAGAATTTTGAACACAAGCTGCTGAAAAAATACATAAAAACATAAATTACCATTCTTTTAAAATGTATTGCGACATTACGACCGACAGAATCTCACCAGTCTTTCAGTAAAGCGTGTAAACAAGCAATGATAGACTGAAAATCAGTTATTTGCAATTGCCCGTCACGTTGGTACATGTTCAACGTTGAGAAACCGAATGGCTGAGCCTAACAGCGTAGCTCTCTGAACAGAAAGCCGATGATAAACTTAATTGAGGTGAAAGGTCGGAAGCACAAGAATTAAGGTTGACGACCGGGGTATTTTTCAATTTTAGCAATTCTCAAAAACAGAATTACGCGACCGTCTGCACAGTACATTTAGACCAAAAGTTCACAAAAACAACTTTTTCTCCGTCTAAAATAACTGTACGACAACTTTCCGAATAAAATACACCTGTTGCTTATCTAAAATTGCCCGAGAAACTGATTTGGAAATCAAAATTGCATAAAATACACAAACATATTTGCATAAGGCGACGCTAGTGAAGATAGAATTATAAAATCCAAGTCTTGTTTTGTTTACATAAAATCGCTTTTCAATCTATGTATGAATGAACAAACACATAAAAATAGACAACACAATCTTCTTTTGAAAAATTTTATTCGAATCTCCATAAGTTTATGTTTAAAAGCAAAACGCGTACCATTTATAGCGCATCGAGTTCGAGCTATCTTCGATGAAATTCAAGAAATCAATACAACTGAATTTAAGCACGTTTTATAAACAATTCTCCAAAACTAACAAGAACACAAAGAAAACGTCAATCACAGATTGATATCAAAATAAATTCCCATCGAAAAATGTAATGTGTTTTACCTTTAAGTCCCGTGACTGCTTGGAAATTCTTTAAATCTCCATTTCTTTGTTTCTGAAATCCGTAATAAAACAAACATCTCCCCGCATAAGCGGCTTCTGAGTAGCCCTTAATTAGTATCCCTGTCTTGAGTAGCAAATCGCGAAAAAATGCAGGGAAATAACGACTTTATCGATGGAGAGCAAGTATTTGGAAAATAAAAATACTACTCCGTTAAACACAGCGAAAGATCCGACTATAAAAGTGTCTACCGACGGCTGTGTAGCCGCGAGAAAAACAAAGCCTCGATTTGCTTTCAAAATTGCTAAGACCCCGGATGTTGTGTGGCGTCATACGCGCATGTTTTGTGACGTCATACGCGCCCGCGAGTTGGCCTTGCGCGACGCTCTGACCGACACACCGACACACATGTCACGGACGCGCGCCCGCGAAACATTCCGCTAGCTATGACCATGAAAAATGACGGGCATTGGTTCTATGAGTATGGGAAACAGACCGCGAGAGCTCCACTATAGAACAAGATTTTGCTGTCGTTATTACTGAAATCTTTATTGTTGCTATAATCTTTACTGAGTCTCGTGAACGAAAAGGATCTGAATAAAAAAGGAGAGAGTGGCTTCTCTTTCTTCAGTTTCGGCGGCTGACAACCAAAATTTGACAACGGTGGACTAAAACCTGATTAATTACCATATATGAAACGCGTATTCGCGCTCCTTTGAAAATTAGTTATCTATGTTGTTCTTAATTTCAGACTATTAAACAGATCCTAATCATAATGAAGTAAGTATTTTTTTTTTCTGCGAGCCGCCGGAGAGTTTTTAACTGAAACGGCCGCCTAGTCTGAAACGGCTTAGGGCAAAAAATCGAATCGCGAAACTGCGAGACCAATGGAGAGCCGCCGTCTTAAAACGAGACTGCCAGACCCGTGTAATGCGACTTAAATTTTGCGAGACCCACAATGTTAGAAAGACCATTAGTCAACCATAATTACAACAAGATTGATAACAGACGTTTTGCATGGCTGAATTATAGGCAGACTTAGAAAAGAACATGATTATATATTTTGAAAAACTAATACCTAGTTTGAATTTTTGATTGACTGTCATAAAACGGCCTTCGGAAAGTCCGTCTTATGTATGTAAAAAGTCAATTGTTCATGTTGTTTGCTTCAGGAACGTCCAAGGCATACAAGGTGTTTATCACATGTTATGTTTTTTTTTCTTTTACTCTTTCACTCCCATAGTCAATTAATTATGGAGACATATGTCATATCATGCAAATGAAACCTTTTCGGCAGTTCTTTTGCATGGTACCATTTGTTTTCCAATATTTTATAAAACTAAATTTGGGATTTTTCTTGAATTTTTATATTTGGTATTCTTGGGAGTTCCACTGTACCTCTCCTGTTAAGTAACGAAACACTACATTTGTCAAAATGTATAGTTTTGCCATTAAAACAAGGTTGAATTGTGAAATTCTAATAGCAAGCATTAAATTGGTACGGAGAGAGTCATCGAGTAGTTCTTCTTAAAACCTAAAATCGTTAGGGATACGTGTTATTAGCTTTCATTTTTATCATCAGTATATTAAAGGGACCGTGTCCCCGCTGATATATCGTGTTTTTATCGGATTATGACCAGGAGTTTGCTTTAAGCCTGCCTTAATTATAATCTGATCTTGGTATTACTTATGGGTCTTTATGCGAGTATTTTTGTTCCAATCTTCGATTTTTATGAAACAGCTTTTGACAATCCCGTCTCTAAGAAAAGAATCAATTCTTTCTAGCTTTTGCATTAGAAATTAAAAACTTCCAAACATGCGTCATGTTTCATACAAGGTGTTGCCACATGTGACGTTGTTTTTCCTTAGTGTTCAATTTAAGCGAAAATAGCTTAAAATGAATATTCATCTTTTCCCTAAAGACGTTAAGATATAGACTTTCAACTACCTTGATACTAAATTACTATAGCAGTTTTAAACGAAACCGTTTGAATTAATTAGAAAATTAATTGATTTGGGCATCAAAGTTTTCAGGAGCAATAAGCTGTATATTGATGAGAATGTAATAATATTTATCAAAACAATTACGCATGTTAAGACAACGTTTATTCGCAAATCGAAAATAGCATGAAAAGGAGTTAAATAAACTATAAATGTCATCGAAAATTTCTCTCTTTTAGTAACTATACATTTAACAAACTATACAGCAACTCTATCCCCTAATCGTTCTCATAACAGCCGGTCTTTTTTGTAATGGAAGCGGCCGCGACTTCGGCAAGTAAAAGCATATGTATAAGCGCAAACATAATTATGTCGCGGTGATTCGTGTACTAGAAACCATATAAAAATAATGCGTCTGTTCGTTCAGTTTGGTTAACGATCCTTATGCTCGCGTTGCTGATGTTTTCATCAGAAATTAGTACCTTCTGCTGTGCTTTAACGCCGCTTTGCTACCGATCTTTACCATATATAGAATGATGTGTGTAATTATAAGAGATATTCGATATAACAGCTAAGCCATAAAATTAATTGCACCAGGTATGTTGACATTTTATCGTGGTTTCACTGCACTAACTGTGTATTAATATTATTTTATTGCCTTGTTGATGTTGTTCAGCTTTAGACATCTTTTCCATTTTGGTAATAGTAAAGTAGAGAAAACTACTGCATTGCCGCATTTCATCGATAAAATAGTGACAGAAAAATATATTAGAATACCATACTCACTCAAAATGACGCCAATGAAAATAATTCCGTATGAGACCACAGACTGTTTCATTGTAATTAAAGATGACTTATTCAGCACATGTTGTTGACCCAAGATATGCCGAAAACCAGTACGACAGTTTAACAGCTTTTATACTACATGCTTATAATTCATATAGCTTCCAAATTTTAGGTGATGTACACCCTTTCTTTGAATATGGGTTGATGTAAGGATTACATGCTAAAACTGTGTCTTAGGAGCCCTCAGTAACAATTGACAAATTTTAAGAAGAAAGTAAGTCGTTAATGCGCACGCTCCTTAAGATGGATGTCAGGTGAATCATTAAAACGATGAATATTTAAGTTATAAAAATTACATTACAGCAGCAAGCTGGAGCATATCTAAGGGTACCAGCTCACTGGATAATGTTCATGTTTCTAGAATGATCTGAATAATTTCACAACATCTGTAGAATATGCCACTTAAAATATGTTTTTATCTCAAGTAACTTAGCCTGTGACAGCCGCCTCCTCCCCTCAGAAAAAAAAATCGGGGAGAGAAGCGTCTGTGTAAGACGTGTAACGCCGTCGCTAATCTTGCTCCTCGCTCCGGGTGGCTTTTCCGGAATGCTGGTGACGTATCATGATTGGTTGTTATGCTAATCCTATTACGTAGGACATTTACCGTGTCTTCATTGGTTAATCGGTCATTTCTGAAAATTTAGCGCGACCTCCGAGAAACTTGCGGGAAAATTCCCACACAGGAAACGTCGATAGAAAATTTATTCGGGCCATTCGAAGCAAAATGTAAAGGCAATTCCCGATAATGTTTGCTGGCTCGATCGTAGGAAATAGCGGGGGTTGACAGGCCGCACAATCTCTACCGGTGTGAAACATTTGAAAACCTTTTATATTTTCTTCTAACGAGTATATCTCGTGTAAAATGGAGGTGGTAGGCCTGTACGACTTTTACAAAATGTTGTTAAATACCGTTTGCCACCTATATATGTATTTTAACGGCTATCATTTACTTGTGGTTTTGGAGGAGTTTAATGTTCACTGAAAACCTCTTAACCCTATTCAGACTGGGGGGGGGGGGGGGGGGGGGCTTTTCGAACCCTCCCTCCAGTAAAATTGTGATAAAAAAAACACATAAAATACCCGTAGACATTTAATAAACTTTTATTTTCTTATGAAATGATGAAACAAAGCAACAATGATTCGATTGAGGAAGTTTTAGGCGTTGTTAAAACCAAGCATTATGTCATGGCATAATGCTATTTATGTCGATACAATGGTCTTGTGTAGTCGTCTTTGCGCATATTTGTGCATCCGATGGTGGTTTATGATAGTTCCAACAACAACCAATCACAGTGCATTGCGTGTATTCTCGTGCGGGTATAAAAAGTGATCATTCAATACAGTATTTCCCTCTTGCTTTCCACCATCACAGCGATTAGATCTCTTGGGTAGAATACTTTTTATTAGGGGTAAACACTCTATAAATCAAATTTTGTAATCCTCTCTCTGATTTTCCCTGATTTTATAAATTACCATATCTCGATTAGGACAATCATTGTACATATAATAGCAAGAATGGAATTGTAAATAAACAACTTAAAAACAAAAAAAAAAAAAAAAAAAAAGAATACTTTTTACGTGCCACGTCTACTTGTAGGCAAGTCTTGTAATTGTATGATATATTCTTAATATTTATTAGTTTAATTAATGTCAGAGTTACGGGAGTGCAGTTTTAGGGATAATCCTAAAATATTAATCCTTGGGCATTCTTTCGTACGTCGTTTGAACCACTTTGTCTCTAAAGTACTGCGCCTAAATCACCAATTTTTCTTAAAGGGGGCGGCTAGGTTTAAATGGCACGGTGTTGGGGGTAGGACAGTCGCCACCACTCTAAAATATGATCTCCAAGTGGTGGCATCGTTCAAACCCGATATAGTCATTTTACAGCTGGGAACCAATGATCTCTCACAGTTTACCGCTTTGGTGGTGGGTTCAGCCCTAGAGGATCTGGTGCGCCTTTTACACGATTCCCATAACGTTAAAATAGTGTGTGTCTGCCAAACTATTTATCGGGAGGCCAACCCCGAATTTAACGAGCGTGCTCGTGCTCTTACAAAATTTCTTAAAGTTTTATTAGAGCCACTCCCTTATTCCTTTTTCTGGGGACACAGAGGGTTCTGGAATGCCACCCAGAGATTTCTCGCTCATGATGGTGTCCATCTTAATCAGTGAGGGCAATATAAATTTTATCGTAGCCTTAGAGGGGCTGTTTTAAAGTCGTTACGGCTTTTAGGCCAAACGGGTCAATAGTTTTTTTCCTTGCCATTAAGCCATTTCCTTTTTATATGTACAGTGTACATTTCATGCCAAGCCGCAGAATGTATTGATATGTTGCCTCGTGATTCAGCCATAATTTATTTTGCTGGTCTCAGCTTTGCTGTTCACGTTGGCTTATTTGTTGGCCCTGTGGGCCATATGATTGCACAGAGTGTGCCTTTGTTATCTCGGCTATGGTCATTTTCTTTGCTTGCAGTTGCCGTATGAGTGTACAACCTTTTTTTGACCGCCTGTAGGTGTGTCCAATGCACTCGGTTTACTGACAATGCAGTTTATTAACGGAAATGAGCTTATTCGTTTATTTTTTATCACATTGTTCAGCTGAATACAGGAATTTCCTGTTTTTTACCGGTCATTTTTGTGGCGGCCCCTCTGAGGTTTCCAAATCTTATTTAGGTGACTTCAAAATTTTCTATCAACCTATAGTTGTTAGTTTCTTTAGATTATCGTTTAGTCATGCCTCCCAAGAAACGTACTGCTGCCAAGCGTACTGCTGCCAGTGCTACCACGAGGAAGTCGAAACGCCTTCGTCCGTCAGAGCTGACAGAACAGGCGACCCCATCTACGCCAATCGAGGTTCCCAGCAACACTGTTCCCAGCAATACTGGGCTAATTCAGATCGATCTTCAAGCTTTGACGAGCTCCATCACAGTCGCAGTTTCACAGGTGGTGAAGGAAGCCCTACAAGTGCAGCGTCCAAGTCTGACGCCTCACAGTGATCCTTCCAGTCACGCTGTGGAAAACGTGGTGCGAAACGAGGTGCTAGCTTTGACCCAAGGTACCAACCAGAAAACTCCTGCACTAGACTCTGGCGATCAGCCTCGCCAATTATTTACAAGTATAGCCATTAATTTAGGTGCTAGAGTAAGCGATAAGTTAAAGGCTCGGATTTGGGCTAACGAATTCATTCACTTTGGGACGTTATTGTCAGTAGCTCCTCCTCGCGAAAAATTCGCATTGTCCATGGCGCCAACCGGGGGTCTTTCAAATCAACCCCAACTCACCCTTGAGCCTTGCAACACGCCAAAACGGATAACCCATATGGACCAATGGCTAACAGCCTTTAATACCTTTGTGTCGATTTACACGGAGAAAGCTACTGACGACGCTCCAAAACTAATGGAATATTGTGAAGTGGTGCGTGATCTTTTCAATAAGTCTGGGGATTGGCTTTTTTACGATGAGCAATTTCGGTACCTCAGGCAATCTGCCCCGGAATGTTATCCCTGGGATCAGATCCATTGGGAATTGTGGCTGCGCGCCATGGCCAATTTTCGCAGCAAACCGCAATCCGCCCCCAATAGCGATAAGCCCACTTCCCGAGCACGTTTTCGCTCCTCTACTTACCCGAAAGGAACGTGCTGGACATTTCATGCAGGTAGACAATGTAGGGGATGTCAATACGAGCATGTGTGCTTCAAATGTGGCAATAAACATCCCGCGAGCCAGTGTCAGGTCCCCCCATCCAATCAGCGAACAAATCTTAGCAAACCAGGGCCGTCAGCTCAAACTCCGAGTCCTGGGCCGCCCTCCGGCTACGCCCGTAAAAGTTGAACGGTTTGAGCATTTATTATCTGGTTATAACTCAGTTTTAACGCAATATTTAGTGGACGGTTTTCGTTTTGGTTTTCGCATAGAGTTCATTGGTGCCTTATCTTCGTTTGAATCTCCGAATTTACAAAGTGCGTTACAACGTCCGGACATTGTTTTAGCCAAATTGACAAAAGAGATTGAAACTGGCAGGATTGCGGGACCTTTCATTGCTCCACCTTTTCCTAATTTTCGTATCTCGCCTATTGGCCTTGTTCCAAAAAAAATGCCTAATGATTTCAGATTAATTCATCATCTGTCTTACCCCAAGGGGTCCTCTATTAACGATTTCATTCCTGACGACTGCGCGTCAGTCCATTATGCCACTATCAACGATGCCGTTAATATTCTTAAACGTATGGGACCGGGTTGTTATATGGCAAAAACGGATATTAAGTCGGCTTTTCGTATTATTCCAGTCCACCCACTTGACTTTCCCTTACTAGGAATCAAATGGGCCAATAAGTATTATTTTGATACTTGTTTAGCCATGGGTTTAAAATCGAGCTGTGCTCTCTTTGAGAAATTTAGTTCTTCTTTGGAATGGCTTGCCCTCCATCATTTAAAGGTTGATGCCGTGTTACACATTTTGGATGATTTTCTGTTTATCGCACCTAGTCATGAGAAGTGTTGTTCGGATTTATCACGTTTCCTCCGTATGTGTGATTACATCGGAGTTCCTATTGCAGAGGAGAAAACAGTTGGCCCCGATACCACGCTACAATTTGCGGGTATCGAGCTTGATTCTGTGCAACAGGAGGCCAGACTACCTTTAGACAAGCTTAAAAAATGCCGCGCCTTACTCCTTGATTTTTCTAGCAGACGCTCAGTTACTCTCCGAGAACTGCAGTCTTTAATTGGCCTTTTAAATTTTTGTTGCTCCGTTGTCGTGCCAGGCCGGGCATTTTTACGTCGCCTAATTGATTTGACGACTGGTCTGTCACGCCCTCACCATCACATCCGTTTAAACAATCAGGCCAAACAAGATATACATATGTGGTTAGAATTCTTGACCACATTTAATGGTAGGGCATTTTTTCTGTCAGATCGATGGGAAACTTCCTCCTCCCTTGAATTATATACAGATGCCGCTGCATCAAAGGGGTATGGCGCGATATTTGGCAAGCATTGGTTTGGTGGGCCCTTTCCTAGCGCATGGCATGGTTTCAATATTGCAGTTCTCGAGCTTTTTCCAATAAGTCTTGCTGTACGTATTTGGGGCCCTCACATGGCCAACTGCTGCATTATGTTTTTTACTGATAACGCTGCCCTTGTAGATATTATCAACAAACAGACTTCTAAACACCGCGGGGTCATGGTCCTTATACGTGATTTAGTTCTTAGCTGTTTACAAAATAACATTCTATTTCGAGCCCGCCATGTTCCTGGTCTGAAAAACAGTCGTGCCGATTTCATCTCCCGATTTCAGGTGGAGAAATTCAAGCAAATAACGCCAGAAGCGGACGAATTACCAACGCAAATACCTGTGAACCTACTACCGGAGAGGTGGTCACTTTGTTGAGAGATTTGCTAGGCTCGGCTTTAACGCCTGGTTCTAGGGTCATTTATCAAAGAGCGTGGCGAACTTTTCAAACTTTTCGCCAGCGTTTCTATGGGCAATCAACCCTCGGGTTGCCCTTGCCAGTCCCCGTTTTAGCGCTTTATATTTCTTATCTTGCGGCCCAGAAGCTCGCTCCCTCGACCATTACTTCTTATCTTTCGGCTATTAGTTACGTCCATAAGATAAAAGGCTATCAAGATCCCACTAAAATGTTCCTTATCGGTAAACTATTGACGGCACTAAGCCGTCAACGTTCAGCCGATATTCGTCTACCCATCACTAGACCAGTGTTACATGAGCTTGTCAAATCTCTTCAACACACCAACTCTTCGGCTTTTCAACGCCGTCTCTACACGGCCATGTTTCTATTAGCATTTTATGGCTTTTTTCGAATTGGCGAAATAGCGGCTAAGAGTGCGGATCGTGCGGTTTGTGTGGTCCAATTCAAAGACGTGACGTTCCAGATGGATGACGGCACGCCACATATGGTCAAGATTATCATTACCGACTTCAAGCATAATACCTCTAAAAAACCTTTCGAAATCCTAATTGAACGCGAAGACACCTTGCCTTTCTGTCCGGTGAAAGCTCTACTAGAATATTGCACCCTTCGGGGTTCCCATCCAGGCCCGCTTTTTTGTCAACAGCGCATGCCCATCACTGTGTACCAGTTTAACTCGGAACTATCTCGTTGTTTGACTTTTTGTGGTTTGGATACTAGTAGATATAAAGGCCATAGTTTCCGTATAGGCGCCGCGTCTCATGCGGCTGATAAAGGCTTTTCGGACGCCCAAATTCGCACTCTTGGCCGCTGGAAATCGGATGCTTTCAAGAGTTATATTCGTTCTGAATGCCTACACGCTAACTGATTGACCTGTCGATCTTTGAGGTTACGTTCGACTTTTAAAACACATTAGGACTCTATTGACGACAACGAACGTCAGCCAGCGGGCTGCTCGTTGCCTTTTACGCTGTGTAAATGTTCAGTTTAGTAGTTTTTCTCTCCGCGCGAGGGGGTTGTCTCCAATCATTTGTAAAATCAACGCCTTCTATATCTCGACATTTTCCTTAATTTGTATTTCATGTATTATCTTAGTTCATCTGTGGTAACAGTGCCGTAGGTCAGACAATGGGCTGCTACTGATCTGTTATCCACTTTTAGAGTAATCCGATTAGTGTTCAATTTCGACATTTTACTTACTGTGGTGACCGTGACGTAGGTCAGACAATGGGCTGCTACTGATCTGTTATCCACTTTTAGAGTAATCCGTTTAGTGTTTCATTTCAACATTTTTATCTCCTGTAAGTTAATGTTTAACTTACAGGAGTTTATGTGGGCTAACATGCATTCTTTATGCATTTTTGTTAGCAAAAAAATGCGTTAGATACTATTAATAGACTTTTTAGTGAATTTGTGGGGACATTCCTGTTGCATTTTTGTTAGCACATTACTGTTCTATCTGTCATCAGTCCTACGTCACTACGGAGTTAGATAGATTTGTGTTAGATATTATCAATAAGAAAACAAGAGTCGAGTTGCATATTTTTTTAATACAGTGGTTTATTGACTTGACCTTCACAGTGAAGAAATATGCGTGTTAAAATTTCATATAAAATCTGCCACGCTGTTTGCCTATTTCGAAAAATGTCTCGGAATATATTTTTTCAGTTAGGTAACATTCCTACTGTTTGTTATCTCTTTTTCGTAGCGATGATTTTTAAGGCGTACGATTATGAATTCTATGTTTTTTGGGGAACATGTTGCAGAATACTTTCATTGTATCGAGCGTCAAAAAGTGTAACGTAATGTAATCTTATCTCACCTAGTGTAGACTGTGCTCAGATATTTGGCACGCTAGAAGCGCGCTTGGCTAATATCCTTTACGATGTCCAGTCTGGTTTGTCAAACTGGTTGCTTCAAGACATTTCAGTGGTATTATCATATTATAGCACTGCGTTTTAAGAAAGGGAAAACCGGAGAGTTTGAGGTAAGCTGACATTGCTGATTGAGAATGGTTGTATGCTGTACGTTTACAATGAAGTTTTGTTGAAATAATGTGTTTGTTAATTTCCATGTTATGTCGCCAAATGTCACCAAATATACAACTAAATTGGATTAAAAGATTCTCAAGGAGAAAAACAGAAGCAGTAGTTTGGAGAAAAAGTGCGGAATTAGAAGAATGGATCAAGTTGATTACGGTTAAGCAATTTTGATTACATGACATGCGGTCAAGAAATATTCAAAGTTTCGATTCTGGTGGAATTTTGTCATTATTTTGTCTTTTTAATTCATATTTTTCTGCGTTCATCACTTTTGGCTATTTTTTTCTTCCTATTTTCGGATGATAAAGCAAGCTAAAGCAAGCTCCTGGCCATAATCATGAAAACACGATATTTCTGTCGGGACAGTGTCCCTTTAGTTAAAAATGCCCTCGGTTAATTTACCTCATTTGCACGTTATAGAAGCTGACTAAATTAAACAACAATAGGTTTTAACAAACCAGTGCTTTCAATTTCCTTGTAGGTTGAAAAACAAATATAGAACTTTTTCTATAAGTGTGCTTGTAAAGCGATCATAAACAATTTCACGAACGCTTTTGTAAGATGTGAATAAAAGAATTTTATTTTATCAAGGGGACTGTTTTAAGCGACATTATTTTATTTTTAGTGAGTCATCGTACAGTGTACTAAACAAACCTGTTTTTTTTTTTAGCCATATCATTAGAAATGATTAAGCAGAGTTTTGCAATACTGTCATCAGATTGATTTTCCAGGTCAAACAAACCAATGTCAAGAACAGTTAGGTTTCAGTGAGGTTCGGGGTTTTAGTTCATTTTTGTTTTTACTTTATTAGGCCTCATTTTGGTTCATTTTGGTCAGAAAGATTCGTGCCCAATTTAGTCTCTGCTTAAAGAGATAATTGTGGTACGGATAGTCCTTAGATTTTTCCTATCGATGGTTTTAATATATCTGGTATTCGAATCTATAGCTGTGAAATGGCTTATTTACGCGTCATAAGCTCTTAAAAAGAGGCAGGCCAAACACGATTCCCACTAGTCGCAGGAAGTATTTAAAAGCCTTTAAAATAGCTTTCCCAAGTAGGTTTACGAGGTATTTGTCCCTTGCTATAGATCACTGTTAGGATGTTACAAGTCGCAATTATCCGCTTTGCTCTATAATATTGACCCATTGATCTTTGGATAATTTCTCTAATGACAGGATCAATCCCGAAGGATTTCATGCCATAGCCATGACTATAATTATTTTATTTCTTTATGTATTCTCTACACTGTCCTGACATATATTAGGGCTTCTTTGGCTCAGACTCGTGTTGCAAAATAAATGGCAATCGGCTAAAGATTATGTTACCGCTGTGGAAATATTAGGATCAGTAAAGAGGCTGTGATAAGTGTCCACAGCCTGCGGCATGCAAGACTTGTGAGAAAGTGTTTCTTGATCACGGATAAGTGTCTATTAAAGATCCAAGAATGAAAATGCAATCATTTTCAGGAGTAATAAACTCCTGTCATGTTCCTATATTGGAATCACGACTTCTTGCAGGTAGTTTTAGCTCTTTAGTTTATTCTTTTGTTGAGTAGAGACCTGGAGCTAGACAGAACTTCCGGTGTCTTATCAAGGCATTGCGATCACTGCATCCAATAGTATATCCTCTGTACGCGAAGAACAGCTTCACTTGTAGAGTTGTACCAATGTATTTTGAATTCATTGAGACATACAAGAGACTACAGTACGTATCTTTTGTACAACAACATGTAATTCTCGTGAAGTAATGTTGTGCTCCATGCGTACCATAATAATGGAGTAATTCCATAGTAATGGAGTAAATGGAGTAATGGAGTAATGGAATAAATAAAAAAAGCCAACCCGGTTATAGGCCCATCGGTAACAAAACATTACTCCGGTTATACCCATTAATTCCTTATTCCTTTCTTAATTCCTTAACAGAAATTCTTTACAAAAGTTTACGCCTAAATGAAATTAACTCAAAGAACGCTTCTTTATGGCAATATTTTTGCTTGCCAGCCAAAAAAACCCTACGAAGTTACATAAGCCCAGGGCTTATAAGCAGCATTCTACGGTATAGTCTCTGTAAAAAAAAATCACAACGAAGTATAAAAAGAGACAGGCCAAACACGACTCCCACTAGTCGCAAAATGTATTAAGTAGCCTTTAGGATAGCTTTCCCGAGTATACCTGCAAGATATTTGTCCCGTTAGATTACATTAGGCATATATTAGGGTTTCTTTGGCTCAGAGTCGTGTTGCAAGATAAATAAGTTTATGTTATCGCTATGAAAATGTTAGGATCAGTAAATTTCTTTGTTCGTGATGCAGTGTTTAAGTCTGCGACGTGCAAGGCTTGTGAAAGAATGTTTCTTCGTCACTCTGAGATGTATAAGTGTGTAAGAATGAAAATGTCAAAGACGACCACGACAGCTCTAGCAACTATGTTTAGTTCATTTCTGTTCTTGGTATAACTGTTTGTTAACAGTGACACTGATTCAAACAAAAGTTAAGATGAGGGGATGAATACTGAGTAAGTTTACAGGAACTAGATTTCCACCTGAAACAGATTTTGACGATAAGATTGATGATGATCCCAATAATGAAAACAGAGAACAAAGTTGTAAAGAATTTTACTTGCACTGGACGAAAAAACGGATTTTCCTGTATAGCAAATGTGCAGCAAACCTATGGCAAATTCCACATTTGCTCACATTTGCTCAAATTTACTTCAAGACAACGATCTGATTTTGCCCCAATTTTGCTATCATGGCAAAGCTGGTAAATTCCATATTTGCTTTAAATTTACTCCCATGCATAAAAATAGTGTAAAGTTTGTTTTTTTCTAGGCATTTGCCAGGGTAGCAAATACGATATCAAAAGTGACATTTTGTATGTACTTTGCCTGAAGTGGAAAATTTGATCAAAGTATCATTTTTGAACATAATTTGCCCAGGGTGGTAAATGTGTTCAAAGAATCATTTTTTCCACGGATTTGCTCAGGGTGGTAAATGTGTTCAAAGAATTATTTTTCCACTTATTTGCTCAGGTGGTAAATGTGTTCAAAGAATCATTTTTCCACGTGTTTGCTCAGGGTGGTAAATGTGATCAAAGAATCATTTTTCCACGTATTTGCTCAGGGTGGTAAATGTGTTCAAAGAATCATTTTTCCACTTATTTGCTCAGGTGGTAAATGTGTTCAAAGAATCATTTTTCCACGTATTTGCTCAGGGTGGTAAATATGTTCAAAGAATCATTTTTCCACGTGTTTGCTCAGGGTGGTAAATGTGATCAAAGAATCATTTTTCCACGTATTTGCTCAGGGTGGTAAATGTGTTCAAAGAATCATTTTTCCACACGTATTTGCTCAGGGTGGTAAATGTGTTCAAAGAATCATTTTTCAACGTATTTGCCCAGGGTGGTAAAAGTGATCAAAGACTTCGGCATTTTCCACGTATTTGCTCAGGGTAAATGTGATCAAAGAATCATTTTTCCACTTTTATGCTCTAGAAATGGGATGAAAAAAAATATTTTCCCTAGGACAGTAAATGTGATCGGTGAGTCAGTTTTCGACATATATATTTGCTCAATTAATGTCTACACCACACTGCAGTAACAATAAATTCAAGTCATAAATGAAATTACTTTAATTAATTCAATAACTATCTAACTAAACCAAATCACGTTGTCAACCGTATTTACAATGTCGAATCACGTTGAGAATAGATCAACTACGAAACAATACACTGTTACAAAATAATTCTTTTACACGATTTAACTGGGTGGTAAAATGCTACATGTTACATGAGCTCAATTTAATCAGGAATCATTTCAACAGGTGCATACAAAAAGCCCTAAATACAGGTTATTCTTCAATTTGAACACACAGTAAAAACTCTATTAGCCCCTGGGGCTTATGTAATTCGGGGGGCTTAAAAGAGAGGAGTTGGGAGGGGGAAGTTAAAAAAAACTGATATGTGCACATATACTCAAAGGAGATTACTTTCTTCCTGGCATGCACTGCAAACAAACTACATGCAACCCACAAGCAGCTCTTTTTACAGGTACTCAGCAGCTCTTTTTTACCAGGTCAGTTGCTTGTATTGGAAACATTTGCTGAAGAAATCCATGATATTCTCTAAATGTAGGCAGAGTTAATAAGGCTTAAGGCTTATTATTTTTCCAAACGGCAGATTGAATGTATGAAAGCCTTGTATTTCAGTTCAACCAGTGTTGTGTGGTACAATCACTTATTTTACAGCTTTAGTTTATGTTATTGTGACCAAAATAGCATTTCAAACCATCCACAAATGCAAATAAATCGTCTCACAAAAGACGTGCTGCATGTAGTCTGCAGATTCATTAACACTTCAATTCAATGCCGATAAATACAAATAGTTGCTGAAAAGTAGGTTTATTGATCCCAATAATCTGAAGATATTTCACGCATCTACACCACACGACACCAATCAAACTGAAATGTGAGGCTTATGATCGGTTTGCAAAGTTAACCAGACTTCAGAACAAATTGTAAATAAAACTGAAATGGAAGATATTATTTTTGATAATTGTGTTTGTTTGCGGTGCATGCATGCAAGATACTAAGTGCCTTGTTTATCTGCATACCTGTTTGATAATTATGTAATTGGAAGACTGCTACTTGGAAGCCAAAAATAATTGGGGGGGGGGGGGGGGGGGAGGGAGGGGTGCATAAAGGGCCTATCTTGATGAAAATGTAATTTTGGGTGAATGTTTGTTTGGATTTGCCTCACTTTTTGCATGTGGCCTTGAGAAACAAATACCCATGTTTTTTTTTTATCCCTGAGTTCTGTTGGCATTTAGAAGATAAGTTCCATAGGATTCTTTCACTATAAAACCACATCTACTTATGACATCATATCTCATAACCTTGTCCAAACAAAAAGAAACCACAAAGCAGTATGGTGAAATGGGAATGTTTCTTGAGTAAAATGGAGTGCAAAAAACAAGGCTATTCCTAGTGAAACTGAAATAGAACCTATGAAAGTGTACACTGGCCTTTTATGCACCAAATCCCATAATTGTCGAAGGAGCAGGTCATGGAAAATTCATGCAAATGGAAGCTTAATGTACGTGTAGTCTGTAAAGTCAAACTCTTGTTTGCTCTGTAGACAATTTAGTCATCATTAATTTTACTGAGCTTTCTCAGGAACTCATTACCTGGAGCATGCGACTGCCATACTGCGCCTATGAAATGGCATTTTTGCAAGATGGTTTATTTTTAGACTATAAGCCTTTCCCGCAAATTGGTTTTGGAATTGAAAGCCAATCACAAGAAATTGCATTGATAATAAACGTTTACCGTAAATGTAATACATAACTATGACAACTCGTCCACATAAGAATCAGAAACAATTATTTTTGCAGGAAAGGGAAAAGCTTATCTCAAAATAAACCTACTGGTAAAAATGCCATTGCACAAATTTATGGCATTTGTATGCCCCTGGTAATGGCCTCCTGGCTTTCTAGAGTTTGAACACCAATAAACCAAACCTGTGTTTGTGTAGGAGACTGTGCTTTTAAATGGCTGTGTCAGTTATGAATAATATTTAGCTGTTCTAAATGCAATATCAATTAGCACTTTTTAAAGATTACAATAAAACAAAAACACTCAAAAACATGAATACTTTGTTGTTATGTGTTTGTTTTGTTGATTTAAAGTTTGCAACAGCGGTTTTAGAAACTTGAAGTTTGACAGAGTGAAAGTCAAACTTCAAAGTTTTAAACATTGTATTCATGTGTTTGAGTGTTTTTGTTTCATGATTTTAACCATTAAAAAAGCACTAAATGTTGCATTTGGAAATTGAATTCATAACCGACACAGCCATTTAAAAACACAGTACCCCACACAAACACAGGATAGAGATGCTCCTGTGAAACAATGATTAAACTGGTTTGCATTCTATTTCATGACCCAGTTCCTTAACTGAGGAGTGCTGACAATGCAAAGTCAGGGGCATCTTCTGGTTTCTCCCAGGTTGATGATGGCCCTTGACTCGTTTCAAAAACCATGTTTGCATGGTCCCCCTATACTTCTTCGGCACTTAGTTATACGGTCAAGGCTCTTCATCAAATCATCAAGTTCTGTGCTCCTACAAGGGAGGGGTCTGACACACATGTTTATACTGTTTGTTTTCTACATCTAAACCCGATGTGCTGCCATTGGTTTCACCCTCAGGCTCCGAAATGGACTCCCCAGATGACATACATGTATAGTCCATAGTCAGGCAGACGTTATATTTTTCTTTATCTTCTTGTTGCATCGATGTCCATTCCTTTAATGCTTTTACCCGCTTAATTCATTTCTGTAAAAGATGAAAATCTAGAATTAACTAAGCACAAATAAGTAACTGAACAATGAAATTACAGTGTTACTGTGAAACCCACAACCCAAGACGATGAATGAATATATTGCACAATAATTTATGAGCCATTACTCATAAGGTTGTTATTACAGACAATTTTTTTTACTTCTAGATAGATGTGTATAACAGGGTGCATAATTATAAAAATCAGTTTTTACAACTACAAAGGTCTTTCTTGCTAGTCCAAATTAAATAAAAATTTTTGGGGAAGAGGGCAAGGGAGGCTGATCTACATGTGTATGTACAATGTAGTGATTAATAATTTTACCTTAGACTGTAAAGGAATGGTTGAAAATGATTACAAGGTTGTGATATTGATTTATCATTAAAATAATATATGTTTATTTATTTTTTGTTGCATCGCAGCAGTCCATACTACTAACTCCTTGAATTTGATTGGTTAAGGACACACTCTCTAGAGGTCCTGATATTCCCATCTGGACCCCATATACAGACTGTTCCGAATTTTTAGAATGTACAGCTACAAAATTTTTGTACCTAAAATGTAAAACACTTAACAATGTAAAAAGAAATATTATTAAGCAATAATGACTTCGGTTTACTGTTAGAGTTCACATTTCTGCCAGACATATGGCTTTTACAAGTATGTACAAATTAAACCAATATTCCCACAGAGAAAATTAAATTATTATGTTACTTGCTGGCCTACAGTGTAGGTCGGGCCATATTGGGAAAAAACTGCCCTTGGGTCCAGTTTTTCCCAGTACAGACCTCCCGGCCAGCAAATCGTATATGACACAGTAGGTAATATTAATTTACCCATTTCAAAATAAAAATGTTTGAGGACAAACCGGCAATGTATAACTGGAGTGTTCACAGTAAAAAAAAATGTGTTTACTGCAGGCATTAAACATCTTTTGCTTACCGTATTCTTTCTACTTCTCTTCCGCGGCTCCTGCAACACTAATACTTCTGCTTCTTTTTGTCAACATTTTTCTGCTGCCTCATTTTTGTACGCAAATGGACTTGCATCACAGCTGTTTGAAATGGAAAAGTGTTAGAACATGGTTAGTTACATGCATTGTACACTGTAGTTCAATTTTCATTTTCCTGTGTTTTTATTTTCATTCATTACCATATATATTGTATATTAACAAAGAAATAACATTATTATTATTTATTGTATTATTATTAGAAATCCAGCAAGGAAGAGATTTAAAATGCATGTCAAATTCAACTGTATGTACATGCATACACTGTATGTTATCACTGCACTATTGAAAAATCAAACCCTAAAACTGTTGGCACTACTCAATTTTGGACATGGAAATTTCACTCTTAATTTATAACATATTGTTATAAGTTGATGCACATGATACAAGGTCTGACAAAAGTGCCATCACTCATGGAATGTTACCTCAAAGCATGTTTACCACATGATCAAGGACCACATACATGTACATTTAGTGTCCTAAAGCAGTTGACACAGCTAAACTATGAACATGGCAATTTCAAGGCAAAATCACTCTTTATTTGGAACAATATGTGGTCCTTCATTACGGTACACAGTCATGCCTTGAGGTCTAACAAGGCTATTGTCGCTTTCAGAATCTACTAGAACTAAGATCTCGCAAAATCAAACCTAAAAACAGCCGACACAGAGCAATTATAATCATGGCAATTTCAGGGGGCAAACAACTCGATTTTTTAGGACAGTGTGGTCACTCGTCATGGTACACATGCTTCAAGATCTGACTAAACTGCCGTCAGTCACAGAATGTACCAGAGCTAAGATCTCACAAATTCAAACCCAAAAACAGCCAACACAGTGCAATTATAATCATGGTAATTTCAAGGCCAAACAACACAGTGCAATTATAATCATGGCAATTTCAGGGGGCAAAAAACCCGATTTTTTAGGACAATGTGGTCACTCGTCATGGTACACATGCTTCAAGATCTGACTAAACTGCCGTCACTCACAGAATGTACCAGAGCTAAGATCTCACAAATGCAAACCCAAAAACAGCCAACACAGTGCAATTATAATCATGGTAATTTCAAGGCCAAACAACACAGTGCAATTATAATCATGGCAATTTCAGGGGGCAAAAAACCCGATTTTTTAGGACAATGTGGTCACTCGTCATGGTACACATGCTTCAAGATCTGACTAAACTGCCGTCACTCACAGAATGTACCAGAGCTAAGATCTCACAAAATCAAACCCAAAAACAGCCAACACAGTGCAATTATAATCATGGTAATTTCAAGGCCAAACAACACAGTGCAATTATAATCATGGCAATTTCAGGGGGCAAACAACTCGATTTTTTAGGACAATGTGGTCACTCGTCATGGTACACATGCTTCAAGATCTGACTAAACTGCCGTCAGTCACAGAATGTACCAGAGCTAAGATCTCACAAATGCAAACCCAAAAACAGCCAACACAGTGCAATTATAATCATGGTAATTTCAAGGCCAAACAACACAGTGCAATTATAATCATGGCAATTTCAGGGGGCAAACAACTCGATTTTTTAGGACAATGTGGTCACTCGTCATGGTACACATGCTTCAAGATCTGACTAAACTGCCGTCACTCACAGAATGTACCAGAGCTAAGATCTCACAAATGCAAACCCAAAAACAGCCAACACAGTGCAATTATAATCATGGTAATTTCAAGGCCAAACAACACAGTGCAATTATAATCATGGCAATTTCAGGGGGCAAACAACTCTCAATTTTTTAGGACAATGTGGTCACTCGTCATGGTACACATGCTTCAAGATCTGACTAAACTGCCGTCACTCATGTACCAGAGCTAAGATCTCACAAATGCAAACCCAAAAACAGCCAACACAGTGCAATTATAATCATGGTAATTTCAAGGCCAAACAACTCTTAACTTTTTAGGACAATGTGGTCATTCGGTATGGTGCGCATGCTTCAAGATCTGACAAAATTATAACTGCCATCACTCACAGAATGTACCAGACCTACATGTAAGATCTTACAAAATCAAACCTAAAAACAGCCGACACAGTGCAATTATAATCATGGCAATTTCAAGGCCAAACAACTGTTAATCTTTTAGGACAATTGTGATCACTCGTCATGGTGCACATGCTTCAAGATTCGACAAAACTGCCATCACTCACATAATGTACTAGAATTAAGATATCACAAAATCAAACACTTATTAAAACAGTTGACACAGCTAAACTATGAACATGGCAATTTCAACACAAAATCACTTTTAATTTGGAACAATATGTGTTCTTCTAGCAAGACTTTTGTCACTTTCAGACTCTACCAGAACTAAGACCTCACAAAATCAAACCCAAAAACAGCTGACACAGTGCAATTATAATCATGGCAATTTCAAGGCCAAACAACTCTCAATTTTTTAGAACAATTATGGTCACTCCATCCATGATGGCTTTATTGACAATTTTGTTAGATGGATCAGAGAAGCTACAATGTGTAGAAAATAATAATCATTACAATCTTGAAGGACTGGAGTTGAATCATTTTACTCTTTGGCCACTCAATGGAATTATCGTCCTATACTTGACAGTTGACTCCATTTTAAGAGAAGATTATTTTGGTTTAAAACTGTCTGAAATGTTTGGGTTTGAATTTTTCTTTAGTTAAAAAATTTTCAAAGCAAAAAAGAATGTTGAACCACATACATATACAATTAAATTAAATAACACTTGTTATTTGAAAACTATATCAGCAAGAAGGCTTACCGACAACACTTTTGGCAATCGCTTGCTTTTTCGTGGTCTTTCCCGCTCTTTTTCGGCCGCTTCTTTTTCTAGCCGTTCGGCCGTATTATACGTCTGCCTTTCTAAATAGGCTTCTTGCTTGGACATACAGCTCAGCTGTAAAATCATCACCGCTAGCATCTTCTCGATTGATCGCTGAGGCCAGGTCGAGACCTTCTTTCAGTGTCTAGCGGAGAGCTTGGAATCAGGGGAATCAGGAATCAGGGAAGGCGAAGAAAACGGATAACAGTCTGCACTCGTACTGCCAGGAGAACATTCCGAATATCCAGACCTACTAGCTGCCCTAGTTTCCCTTTCTGGCGTGGATTCTTCAACCGAACTTTGTGGCGCCAAAACCATCGCGCGGTCGAATTTACCGAATAAAAACTCCCAGGGTTGCGTCCAGTCGAAGATTCGCTAGACAGATTTGTTGTCTTTGGGGCTCTTGTGCTCGCTAGGTTTTTTTTGGTGCTTGGCGTCCCAGAATGATCGAAGCGAATTTATTCAAACGTCGCAGAACGGAAAGAACGAAAATATCGACCGCGTGAATTCAAATCCACCAGGGAAGAATAGAAAGCTCTTTTGCTGTCAACAGCTCAAACCTGAGCCAATACAAGGCTAAAATATTATTAGCATTCTTCCCAATTGGCTCCAACTGGAAAGGTGTCGATTGACATGAACCAAATGCGAGAGAGAGTCTGGGAGTCTTCGTTGAAAATGGTCAGCGTCGTTCTTTGTTACGTGGTGTATGGGGACATATAGTGTACCGCCTTGCAAAGTTACGTATTTGCTCCTTATCAAATGTGAGCAAAATTAAAGTAATCGTTTTTGTTTGACATCAATGCAAATTAATATCAAATAAACAGCTTCGCTTATTTTGCAAATAAGAGTAAATTAAACGCAAATGTACTGATTTGTCCCGTAAGTAAATGTTAGGAAACAGATCAGTGTAAACAAATTGTTTTGCACCGCATTTGCCTGGATTTCCAACACCAGTAAACGTGATATTTTTGCGCAGGAAGCAAATGTTTGGCAATTGTATGTGAAAGTTAGAAATTTGCCTCGGTAGCAAAAGTGAGGCAAATTTGATGCAAATATCAACATTTACGTCACATTTGCACGTGAATTCAACCGGAACAAATATTTATGTTCACGTTAAGTTTACACCAAGCGCAAATTCGGTTCAAATTTGAAGCCCCAAATTTGCTACATATTTGCTCAACTTGCAAACCTGAGTAAATCCATTTTTTCGTCCAGTGTTGAAAGGAGGAATGAAACTTTTTCGCAGAATAAAAGCTAAATCATTCATTTAGTTATGTTTAATAAAATGGATGCTGAAGATTAATTGCAGAGAGCTCATGATGCTTATCCCATGTAAAAATAAGATTTCAGCAAGTAAAACATGTTATATTCGAAAGGAAAGAAAGGAGAACTCTTAAGAAAAAGCCATGGGAGATCCTGAAAATAAGGAACGTGATCAGTTAGATACTGTAGCTCCGTCTGCTCAACATAACGATGAGCAGGATATAAGTGAAGAAACACGGCAATACAGTGAACTGTTTGGTTGTTTTAACCCATGTTTAGATAACAATCACCAAGGGAACAATCTTTCAAGTAATGCTGGAATTTTTTCTACAGCAAATGATAATGAAAAGCTGGTAATTAATCGTATGGATGATAACAGTTATAAAGAACTTGTTCATTCTTTGAACAGAGAACAAATGGAGTTTTTTTACCATATGTTACTCTCTGTTAAAAACGACGATGAAGCAATTGACACTTTTTAATTGACACTTTAACCTAAATGTCCAATTGCAACATCAAAAACAATATTCGGACATAATATGACAGCATTGCATGATGGGAAAAACTTACAGGAGATAGCCCAGAGGGCACTTTGATTACTTACTGCGGTGACAGTGACGTAGGTCAGACAAGGGGCTGCTACTGATCTGTTCTTTTAAACTTCTACCGTAATGGTCAATGACTCGACTTGACAGAAATGAAGGTCAGATATTACAACTTCATCATTATCTGACGTGACGGTGACGTAGGTCAGATAAATGGACTGCTACTGATCCGTGCACAAGGGTAATTCTAAGTATTCCTACTAGGTGAGCTCTGTTGTGTTGTCTTGGTGGGGCGGCCACATTGTTGTGGCTTGTGGCGTCTTTTTCGCCCCACCTTTGCTGAACATGATAATTTTAGTAACGTCTTTGTTAATGCGCTTTTATCCCATAATAAAAAACGCCACTTGAAAACAGTGGCCGTAAAACTCCAACTTGAAAGTGCTTTCTCTGGTGTACGTGTTTATCATCTTCAGCAAACTAGTGCGACTCCACACAGAGCTCCCACATTACGATCAAAACAGTGTATCGGCATAAAACCAAGCATTATGTCATGGCATAATGCTATTTATGTCGATACAATGGTCTTGTATAGTCGTCTTTGCGCATATTTGTGCATCCGATGGTGGTTTATGATAGTTCCAACAACAACCAATCACAGTGCATTGCGTGTATTCTCGTGCGGGTATAAAGAGTGATCATTCAATACAGTATTTCCCTCTTGCTTTCCACCATCACAGCGATTAGATCTCTTGGGTAGAATACTTTTTCCCACCCTCCACTCCCACGATGCCATCGGTTGGATGCACTTTTATGCTGCGTAGTGTCATAATCTAGACAGGGTGGCGTCTTTTTCGCCCCACCTTTGCTGAACATGATAATTTTAGTAACGTTTTTGTTAATGCGCTTTTATCCCATAATAAAAAACGCCACTTGAAAACAGTGGCCGTAAAACTCCAACTTGAAAGTGCTTTCTCTGGTGTACGTGTTTATCATCTTCAGCAAACTAGTGCGACTCCACACAGAGCTCCCACATTACGATCAAAACAGTGTATCGGCATAAAAGCTACTTTGAGACGAAATTCAAAGGATCCGTAGCCAGCCTCGTTTCCATGCAGTGGAATTATTGCTTGTCAACGGCCCTAAATAAAACCCATTTTTCGGCATGTTGCCATGCTGGGATTTTTGGGGACTTTTAGTATGTTATCAAGCAATAAATTCTGAGTCGAAAACCGTAAAAAATTCTTTTGTGGGAATTTGTTCCGGGTTAGGCATATTTTTCGCGTAAAATGACTGGACTAAACACGAATCGATCAGCTTTAGCTACCGTGCAAGGAAACATCGAGAGAGGTGAAGAGGAGGAGAGCATTTCTGATCAGATACCATCTGTGATTTTATTGAGCGAGTTGTGGAAAAATGCGTACATTCGCTTTTGTCTCAACATATTGGTAAATATTGTAGTCCATCGGAGCGTTAAAATCAGAAAACGGCAAACTGATCCTTACGGCAAGGCGATGAAGGAGTAAATAAAAGAATAAAACAAAATTTATATATATATTAAAACAAATTTGCCCAATATTTCGGTTTGAAAACAAACCTTCTTCAGGGGCTAACAGAAAAATGAAAAATGAAGATAAAACTAAAAGATCGTTACAAATAAGAGTTTGAAATTATGAAAATAAAAACAATAGATTATTATTGGTGCAGGAGACTAGGTGTCGTATGTCAATGAGTTTCGTCACGTCTATTAATTCCTAGAGGAAATAACGTTTTCCCTTTGTGTATCAAATGAGCCTCTCTCGCCTTTCTCACTTCGTCACGATTGTTGCGTATGAGTTCAAGTGGGATTAGAAGAACATCATTGATTGAATGTCCAGCTTGATTGAAATGTAGGGAGACAGGAGTGGGATCGCTGAGTTGATGATGGTTCATGATGGAACGGCGGTGTTCTCCAAATCGTTCATTAAGTTGCCGTTTGGTCTCTCCGATGTATCGGCATTTACATTTCTTACATTCAATCAAGTAAATAAGATTTTGGATTTGCAGCATAAGTTGTCGGTGATTTTTCTTTGTTCATTAGTTGCGGTAAAAATTTAGTTTGTTTGGCCTTCTTGGAGAAAAGGACAGGTGAGGCAGCGTGGATGGTTGCATCTATAAACTCCGGCAGGTTGTTGCGCGTGAGGTGTATTATTGTGGAGCGTGGAGCGTTACCCCGGCAATATGTCGCCGGTGTCCATTTATATACCTGGGCTAAGCAAAGTTGCTTGCAAACTTACTCAATTTTATTATCCGGTTTTTACTACGATTTGTAGCAACATTAGCACAAAGAGCAGCAGGTGTTTCTTGGTTTTGCGGAAGCCATTGTTGGTTAGCTTTTGTGTTGTGGTGTAGGTATTGTTCAGTGTCTTTTGAATCTTTCGTTTTACGTCATTTTGCAGCACAATTAAGCAAAAGAACGTGCGTTGTGATGACGTGTCTGTGCTTGCGGGCGTGCTTGCGTGGCTAGTTTAATAATCACACTAACAATTAAGTGTTATTACGTTTATTAGCTCATTAAAAATTTAGTTTTGGTCCCTCTGATCAGGATTTTATCTGATTAAGTTCAATTGGTCGTTATAAGGTATTGATGCGATACCTTTGATCAGCTAAGCTGGAATTACTAGATTATCGCATGTCTTTTCTAAATCTGTAATAATGTAAAACCTAACATACTTTTTTTTGCAAGCGTTTTATTCCCCACTCCAGAAACTATGAAAATACCATAACTCTTTAAACTGCAGGTTTGGGTGGTGCTTGATGTAAGCCTGATTTTTCCAATTTCTTATGTTTTGGGCACGAACTACACGTGATATGCTTCAACTTATTGACAATTTGCATAGGGTGCACATGTTTGTATTCGAACATACAATGCTACGTCCTAGCGTTCCTACATGTACTCTGAATGCCATTGTGCCATTCTAACAAAGGAGACTTGAATCTTTTACACCCCGGTGAGGCTGGCGAGCCTGCACATGAAAGATTATTATGGTATTTTTCGGAGTGGCGTATTGTGATTAGCCTTATCTTTGCTTACATTTTTTGCTACTGACCATGCCCTAACGCCAAAGGAATTCGAAATCTTAAAAGCTACATTTTTCTTATATTCAAAATTTAAATTTATCGCAGCTTCGTATATCCAAGTATGTTGAAGACGTTGGACTACTCCTGCAGTTCGAAAACATCGCTTGGATTGATTTCATTGACACTTCTTTGATTAGAATCTCTGCTTTTCTGGGCACTGGCTTTGGAGATTCCTTCTGCTGGAGCAAGTCTTCGCATTCTTTGTTTGAAGCGCGCCCTGATCTGCGTGAAAGAAAGGGGGAAAATGGGGATGAAGGGCCATTGTAGGCATCTCCTGGATTTTATCAGTGAACTACTCATGCAACTAGGACACTAGGACACTAAAAAGGACAAGTCACTATTTTATCAAATTCAACTCTTTACAAGCTAACATAGATGGTCGCCTCATTGTCTGCGACGCATTTATGAGCAAGTGCAGTTGTGGGTCGCTTTCGTTTTACAGTGCGACCACACGAACCGAGGCCACCCAGACAAATTTTGAGACAAATTGAAATTAGCCAATCACAAGTCAAGATCTAGACAATGAAATAGCGGATAATTATACTTGAACTCAGTTTAAATTCTGAGCTGTGATGTGTTGCGAACCTTCGATATCCATAAATTCTTCATTACTCAAATGATAACAATGAAGAATTGTCACTTTTTTTATAAATCAAGCTGGAAAATTTTATGACAACGTCTGGGTTGGCCAGAATCAAAGCCAGTAGTAAAGAAATTTTGAACAATCCAAAGTAAACGTGACGGCCGCTCATTTCATGCAAACCGGGCGCCGCGAGCGATTCGCAGTTTCGGTAATTACTAAACAGAGCTGTCAACAAAGATTGTTTTCATTTTTCGAAGACTCATTCAAGCGGTAATTTCTAACTTTCTCTCTGGTTCCATTTCAATTTGAGAGCGATTCTTCATACATCTGAGAGTTTTCATTTGTTATTTTTTTCACTCTCCCCTGGCACCTTGTGTCTCGAGAAAATCACAATTTATAGTTTAGGACTTCAAAGCTTTAACCCGGCCTGTACATGTATAGTAGGGAACAGAGAGACGACAAAGGGATTTCATATAAAGTAACGTGAACATTTTGTATAAAAAGTAAAAATACCCACTTTCAGTGTACGGTCGCTGGATAACAAATCATACTGACAACTCTAACAACTAGATAAACGAGCGGATCCGTACGGATAGTTCGCAGTTGTTTCTCAGAAAATAGTGCTATTTTGTCCACGCGATTTTTGCCGTTGAGTTGAGAAATCGGGAGCAAACTGCAATGAATTATTCGTTTGAAGAAAGGAGGAAAATACTTTCTTTTTTTGAGAGTTCTATTTTTTGATCGCACGTCGGAATGTGTTATCCTCCTGTCACCTGTGCGACTGTGATGCATCTAATTTATTCGCCGCCAACTTTGCCCGCTTTTGTCACGTATTTATACACGTCTCTCATTACAAAAAATTTGCTTCTTTGTTGATTTTTTTTTTGTTTCAACAATCAGAACTCGAAGAATTAATAAAAAGGCAATGATCATGTTTGCTTTCCAACACGCCTGAGAGACTCGCGGTTTTCAGCTCACGAGCTCATGATTTCTCGCTGAGAAGTGCCAATGTGATATAAATTCAAAACTTCCTCGCGTAGAACTTGTGAGTTTCGGCGCCGTTAACAAAATACCTTCCAAATTGATTTATCCAAACGCGGCAATTCATTTTAAGCCTTTGGTCGTCGAAGATTCTCGACACAGCGCGCAGGGTTCAGAAGTCTGAATTTTTCGCTCGGCGGTACCAAACAACTGGTCAAGTATAACTATGCGCTATTTGATTGTCTAGATCTCGACTTGTGATTGGCTAATTTCAAAATTTGTCTCAAAAATTTGTCTGGGTGGCCTCGGTTCGTGTGGTTGCACTGCAAACAGAATGGAAAACTTTATTTATTCGGAATCCTTACTGATTAAGACATGATTCTTTTTATGAGAACTTATTACAATATCCGCCAGTAAACTGGGAAAAGGAAACAAATGGCCACAGCAAAGTATCTCTTGGATTTAATAACCGTTTTACCCATTTGCCTTGTGCATTCGCCTTTTACAGCAATTGATTAATCTGACATGTATTTTTTGTGTCTTAGGATCCGGAAACGGCGGATTCCCCCTTTTTCCAAATAGTAAATTATTTGAAGCTTACTTTGCAGGCAATTCGGTCACCACCACCCCCACCCTATCCCTGCGAGATATGTTCCTTGAGCAATCATGTGCGTGGAATGTTTTCCTCCGTGAACGCCATATTGGCGAAGTACAAAAACACAACATGATTAAAGAAGGGGAAGAGTCGGATTTTAGTCGTCTTTAGTGACTCAAAAGCTTGCCGGATATTCTCTTTTAAAATGCAAATAAGTCCTTTAAACTTGTTACAATAGGGAAGATATCAATGACGTCACCAATTGTTATTAATGTAACAACCAGAGACTTATTGGCTGCCGAAACAAAGGGTTCTTTTGTTCCAGTGGCTGGTACATTTGAATAACAAAAAGAATGTTTGTAAACAGATATCATCCCTATATGCGCAGTAGATAGCACTTTCATGATTATCTCTTTTTTCTGATTGAAAATGCAAAACATTCCATATTCTAGAATATTAAGTCACAAAAACTAATGGTTAGTTATTCTTTTGATGCCACTTGACAACAATTTCTGGTCTTGCCAAATTAAGGCAATTTAGGCGTGTTGCCTAAGCACCATTAAATATAACCCAAACATCCTACCTCACTATTTCTGACGCAATGCAGGATGAAAATAAAGAAACCCTGTTAAGATGACAAACAGAAATGCAGATTTGCGTATAAACTGTAATGTTAACTGCTGGTGTTATAATAAACATATAAGTTAAACAACTTCATATTGAAAATACGTAAAAATACATTATGATTTTTAGAAAAAAAATAAGGTCCAAGGTCACAATTAAATGGTTGCTTTATACGTGCATTCAATTATTTATCCATCGGTCCATCCGTCTGTCCACCTGTCCGTCTGTCTGTCTGTTCGTCCGTCCGCATGTTCATACTCAGTTTATTCCCTTTCGTTCAATTATTTAATTTATTCATTCGTTCGTTCATTTATTCATTTAGTCAGAAGCGAGTTGGTTGTTGATACATATACCTTATTCGATGGTTTAACGGATAATATGGGTGGATATTTTACGAGTAATGAGTGAAATGTCCGTACGTATTATCTGTTAAACCATGGAATAAGGGATTTATTATTCGACTGCAATTCTTGTATTTATAATAGCTTGTTTTTTTTTTTTCTTTTAAGTTTTTTTTGCGCGAAAAGTTTTTTTTTATTTATTTAATGCAGCTTAGAAATACAGAAACAAAAATGACAGGAAAAAAACTATTACAGCTACAGTGGTTAAGTTGCACAGTTGCAGAAAATTAAACGCTATAACTATTTTGAGTAAAAAGAAGGAAAAATACTAAATAAATACAGCGCTTTGGGAGAAAGAAAACATTGAATTACCATAACAACCATAGTAAAAAGGAACAACGATTACTTACAAAAACAGTGACACCTACAACCTGGACATTTTTCCAAAAAATATTACTGACAAGTATCCTTAAATTTTTAATATTACTTTGTTAAAATGAAAATTGAGGCTTAAATAAACTCAGCGTCGCGCATCGAGGAAAGGTTTCCATTTTTCAGATGATATATTACTGATTTTTGTTTCCGTTTCGTAAGCCTTTTCTAGAAGGCGCAAGAAAATTGAAAATGGGGGAAGCTCCTCCTTTATTTTACTAACCCAGATATAATACCAGCTCATCAGACAGCAGAAGTTGATTTGTAGCTTTGCATGCAAGGAGTCTGGCCTCAGACCCAAGGCCATAGTCATGTCTAGATATTTTCCTTTTCGTTTTAATGAACACGATTCAAGCCATTTTGCAAGGTCTTCCGAGAATAGCGAAATCGATCAAATTGCAAGACCAGAAGTGCATGACCTGTTTTGAACAAATTCATTGAAAACTCACCTACCATAATTGCCTTTAGCAACGGTCGTTACCTTTGATTTTAATCTTATATATACAAAAAGGAGTTTGTAGGTAAACGTCGATGGAGAAATTTAAATTGGAAAACAAGTGTGCATTCACAGTCTCTACACACCATTTTTTCTGAGAAGCCCTTGAGTTTTTACTCTTACTTGCAATGAGCTTCCTATCTGATGAATTGCTGGTTTTTCTCGCTTGTAAAAAACTTGTACTGAAAGGCTTAAAGCTTAATATTTGTTCCAAGCAGTTAATGTTTCCCTTGAATCTTTTCCAAAGTGTCTTTAGCGATGTAATAATTCCGTTGAAATAGAGGGGGCGAGCCTTGCGTGTATATTTATTTTGAAGCTCTTCGTAAGAAAGAAAAGTGGTCGAGTCTTTCATCAGATTCTCAATCATCGAAATTCCTTTTGCAAACCATTCTTTAGAAAGGACAGGTCTGCGTTCTATTCTGATAGCTTGTGTCTTGAAACCGGAATGCTAAGGTATAATACGGCAATCTACTGTTGTAATACGCTCGGATATTTGCGTGTTCTCTTTCCCTTATAAGGTAATATGACGTCACAGTTGAATAATAAATGTACTTATCTATGTTTCTTTTTTCATTCAAAGTTCCGTAAAATAAGCGAATTTTTACTTAATACCTGAGTGGAGTTCAGGATGACAAAAACGTAGACAAACGCTTTGTGTTGTGGCGCCAGAAGACCAATTAACCAGGTGATTCCCAACAGAGGAATCAACACCACACATGTTCTGATCCCAAGTCTAAAAAATTAATAAGACATAAACGTAGACCAATCAATCAATCAATCAATCAATCAATCAATAAATCAATCTGTTAATAAACCAATTAATAAGCAATCATTAAAAACAATTAGTCAACCAATCAACGAAACAATTCATAATCCTATCAATCAATCAATCAATCAACCAGCCAACCAACCAACTCATCAACCAGCCAACCAACCAACTCATCAACCAACCAATCATTACATCAATCAAGCAATATAAACAAGCAACCATACAATTTTAAAAGGCAAATATTTCCTCTACCTCTGTA
Source organism: Cladopsammia gracilis (assembly GCA_022457155.1). Classification (NCBI taxonomy): domain Eukaryota; kingdom Metazoa; phylum Cnidaria; class Anthozoa; order Scleractinia; family Dendrophylliidae; genus Cladopsammia; species Cladopsammia gracilis. The sequence continues at coordinate 1,669,292 of JAJGOT010000116.1, read as the reverse complement.
AGCTTAATAATAAGCCTCTGTCTCCAAGACTATTATTAGAGAGAATAAAAAATACTTACAAAATCGAACTTCTCATCGAGAGAGAGAGAAAAAAACAAACTCAATTATCATTGCGAGGAATGGGAGCTTTTGCTCTCTCATATTGCATAAAAGATTTTGTCACCTCTGGTGTCTTTATCTCCATTTCCCTTCACATTAAATGCATTTCAAATTTTTCTTTTTTGAAAACACCATTGAAGCAGGTTTTTGCATTTATATTTTGTACTTTGCTTCATCTTACTTCATCTTACATCTTTTTGTACTTTGCTTCATCTTACTTTTGTATGTTTTTAATGTAGTTTTTTTTTTGTGCTGTAATTTTTCTTTAATGTAGCATTGTAAATACTGAAATTGCTAAAAATAAATAAAATACAAAAAAAAGCAAACAAGCAAGCAAGCAATGAGGGCTGGGTTTTGTTCCATGGACCAGGATCCCCCACCCCGAAACCTCAAGAGCATTTTAACGATGATAATGAAAGATGAAAGGTACGTACATGTAGGTTGGGTGGATTAAACTGATTACTAGTACTGTAAGATCGCTTATGTGATGTGTTGGCTTAATAGGCCTTTATCACAACCCGCCATTTTGTATAAAAACAAAAAAGTTTTGCCCGCCCAACCTCGTTTTCAACTTTTTCACTGCGACGCTGGACTGGCAAAAACAAAGCATTTTATTCTCCGGGGAGTCAACATGGCCGCCGCGTGATAAAGGCCTATTGAGAGTTGTTCAGTTATCTTTGCGCAGCCATGATCTTAAATCCGCCATCTTGGATTTCTTGAATTTTCTATGACATCATAAAAGCCCCAAAATTGACTCTTAAAGTAATTAAAACCAAGACAATGATGGTTAATTGAAGTGTGAACGTTTCCGCAAAGTTTTTTACTTAATAAACTGACGGTGGATTATTCTCACTTGATCTGTTCACTCTGTTGGTCCTTTGCATGTTGTATCGACGCCACTTCCTTGACAACTCGCACGAGAATCACCACGTTCAGCTTAAGACACAAATCAATAATAATCGTTATAAATTCTATATTTCAACTTGAGTGGTAAAAGGACTAGTTTACAGCGTGAAACGTTCTTTGGTCATAGTCGTATTGTAGTTTGTTTACACGTGCACGTGTGATATTGATCTTTGTAAAAGTGGCAGGGATTGTTGTTGGAACCCCAAAACATTCCAGTTTTGCGGGCGTGGCTGCAAGAGTTACTTTGCATTTGTATGGAACACTCCCGTTGTGCATGTTCTATTTTTGAAAGCTTTAAAAATCGATCGGGCATCGCAAATCTCCGCCTAATGTATACCTTAAAGGAACAGAATAATCCCGCTGAAATATCGAATTTTTGGTCACCAATTTTTTTTTTATATATATTTCCAAATACAACCAAATATACAACTTTATTTTCCACCAAGCTCGGTTTTCTTTGTTCTTTTCAGGGGAATTGTATCACATAACCCCGTTCATTACAGTGTCTGAAAATCTGGGTGCGGCTTAGATTGTAAAAAGGGAGAGGCGGGGCTGAAAACGGTAGCTGATAACAATAGCAAAACAAGGGATTATATATTCCCCTCAACATATTCCCCTCAACATATTCCCCTCAACATATTCCCCTCAACATATTCCCCTCGACATATTCCCCTCGACATATTCCCCTCGCCTTAGTCCCCTCGACTTATTCCCCTCATAATAGAATAAATAGTAAAACTAGTAAAATAGTAAAACGCTCTAGCATCGGTCAATATTTTTTGTTTACAAAAAAAGACGAACTTCATCAATCATATTCCTACGTAATTAACTTGCCGGTCGCGACCAAAAAGCGCAATGTTAATAACATTATTCGATGGTATCGTACCTCGATTCAGGTTTCGAGTCTTCAATAATGTATGACGCTTCGTTTTACGCTTGAACCTGAATATGTTTCTGCCGCTTTCCCTTGGAAAACACACCGCAACCACTCCATTGATCTTCGAAAGATGAAGGCGGGCAGTTGGGCCATGGCGAGACCACGAGTACCGGGGTGCTTACCATTTATAGGAGAAAACCGGTTGGGATGACAGTTACAATAATGGTAAGCGATTTTCCAAATTTACTGACCAACCGACGAGATTGCACTTAAGGCTGGTTCTCATATAATCGTCCCGGTCGTTCGAGTCGTTTCAAAAAGTGCACGGACGATCGGGACGATTATATGAGAACACTTTTGAGACGACCCGAGACGATCGCAAACGACCCGGACGACTGGGACGATCGTGGTCGCTTGGATAGGACTGTCTTCTATCCGGACGACTGGGACGATCGTTAAAAATCGGTGACGATCATATGAGAACTACTTTCAGGCGACCGGGACGACTGAGGCGATCGAAGCGACCCAAATCTACCCCAGAATGCAGTATTATTGCCCAAAACATGTTGTCGGACACAGTTTACGACTGCGCTATTGACGTTCGAGACGACTGGGACGATCATATGAGAACCCAAATCGCTTGAGTTGTCCCGATCGTCTGAGTCGTTTGCAAAAAAAATTTGAAACGACTCGGACGACCGGGACGACCGGGACGATTATATGAGAACCAGCCTTTACCATTTAAATTTTCCATTTCTCCGTCCGGGTATCCAGACCGTTAACTCGATTTAGCGATTTGAATTTTTTCTAAATTCAAATGGTACGGAAAATTCCAGTCGAATTGTCCCAACCGGAATCGCGGGACAACGTCTGAATTGAATGGAATGTTACTCCGAAAAATAATAGTTTCTTTGTTTTAGAAAACCTCACAAGGTGGAAAATAAGCGTGTTTACGCCCTCGGGTATGCCACGAATAACCCTTACAAATTGGTTAAAAAGAATCTACAGGTAAATTATTTTGACAAATGAAAAACATATTTGGGGATAAAGTGCAGGTTTACAACGATGGAAGTGGATTACAGTTCATCAAATTTTATTTCGTGACAGGCGGTCTACATGAAATTAAAAAGTGCCATTCTTGTGGAACTTCGAGTGTTGTAGGCCGTTATTTTGTCTTGTAATTTTATCAGTATATATTTTTTTGTTTTCATCACTTTGGCAATTTATTTCAAAATAATAAAACAAGTTTAAAGCCATCTCATGGCCAAATGCTACAAATGTAGACATCCAGAAGCTGAAATGACTGAAATCCCTGACTTTTATATAACAATCTCTCCCTGCTTTATTACATGACAAAAAAAAATATACACAGCTTGGCAAATAACATTGTATAGAATAAATTATTATTATTAATTAATTATAATTTAATGGTTTACAAAAGATAAATACAATTATGTTAAAAAGTGAGTGCACGCAGCAATTTGCCTGGTTCCCTACCTCTGAACTTCCAATTGTAATTAGATTTTCTTTAACACTGCTTTCTCCCCCCAGCTAACCCATCAGTTTCCCCCTTTTTTCGCTCTCCCTGACTGGTTTTCGAAATCTGTCCAGGTGTTTGCTCTGTTACTTACAAGCTCGATCAACAGAACAAATGTCACAAATATCCAGATGAGACCGTTAGAAGAAGACAGCCAGCAGCTTAAGATTGAAAATAACAAAAAATAATGTCCCACTTTAGTGCAATTTTAATGAGGGTGGTAAGATGGGTCCTGCTCAAATTCAGTGTAAGTTAAACAATCATTGTATTTCCATCAGATAAAACTGTTAGCATGTGACAGCCAACAGCTTGGGTTGAATTAACAAGAAAAACGTCCAACCTTAGTTCAATTTTATCAAGTGTGCCTAAGAGTGTTCTATTCAGTTTCAATTTAACCCTCGGACGTACACGCAAACGTATACCCCAACCGTGGTACAAGGGGGGGGGGGGGGTGGTTGTTGCACCCCCCCCTTGGGTTTTTGCGATGTTGCAGTATTTCGGAAATACTTTACATCTAATCGATAGCCCACGATGTGCTCTACAAGATAAGGTAGATATTATGGGATGTAACCCTGCTGGGGTCCGTGACGTCATCCAAAATGGCTGCCAAGACGGCCGCCATCTTGGATTTCACCCCCCCCCCTTTGTACGTCCGAGGGCTAAGAAAGCAATCATTCCATGATCACATCAATTCATTATTGTTTTTAGGGGGAAAGGGGAGGGAGGCTTGATTATAGTTCATACTATTGATCCCAGACGTCCTTTCAAATGGCTTGAATTTTGCGTCGCTTCACGGACCGTTGATTTCACTCTGCGGTTTCAAAAATACTTATCACGTGACTCAACATTTATGCTCGCGCGGCCGCCATAATGAAACCGGCGGCAACGAAAACTTAGATCGGCGGCTAACGAAAAACTGCTCCAGTTGTTTACATTTTAGTCGCAGATAATTTCTAGGATCTTGAAATCTGCTTTCGTGGTCAAGCAAGAATGTCAGTGTCCAAAACTAAGCGACTAAAATGTAAACAACTAAAAGGTAAACAACTGGAGCAGTTTTTCGTTTGCCGCCGGTCCAACTTTTCGTTGCTGCGGATTTCATTTTTGCGGCCGCGCGAGCTCAAATTTTGAGTCACGTGATTAGTATTTTTGAAACCCGCAGAGTGAAATCAACGGTCCGTGAAGCGACGCAAAATTCAAGCCATTTGAAAGGACTTCTGGGATCAATAGTAATAACAAATAAAACCTCAATTCTCAGTTGCACGTGGTAGAACATGGAAAAAATAAAACATTCTTTAGTGACTTAGTAGATCATGTCTGTAATGAAAATTTAGCAATATTTTCTTATTCTCTTTCCTAGCCCGTGCCCATCAGTTTATTTTTCTCTTTCTTTCGATCTTATGTAGACAGTTTGTTATAATTTAAATAAAGGTTTGAAATCACTTTTGTTTTAATTGATACAATTAAGCTGAAATATAATATAAAAAAAGGATTTTTAGATTACTTTTTATCACTGACGAAACTCTTCACTCCATCTTTCCCTGCAGCAATACCCAGCGTTGCAGCAACCAAAATAGCAGGTATTCCTGAAATGGTATATAGAAAGATGTAACAGGGGTAACAGGCGCCTCGCGGTGCCCAGGGAGTCACGCCCCTGCCCGTTTGTGAGTGCGGGCCTGAGGGGTCGCGTCCCCAGCCTGTATTAGCGTTGAATGGAATGAATAGAATATGGAAAGATAACGCTTTATGGCAAACCGTCGTCTGTTTCTCACGTTGTGCGTGTACTAGAAACGCTGTAATATAGGTATTCCTGAAATGGTATATAGAAAGATAACGTTTCATGGCAAACCATCGTCTGTTTCTCACGTTGTGCGTGTAGAAACGCTCTGATATATGTTAGTAGTTCCTTGGTTAGTCCTACAGTCCTATACCTCCTGCTAAATTTTCTCCATCCCCGCAGAGAAACCTGTCATGAAATGCTCACTTCGTTAGATCATTTCAATTTCCTTGCAAACGCTGCTATAATCTATAAAGACACATAGGATACTTGTTTATCTAATTTTTCCTGTAATCACAGTTATCCTTACCCCACGACATGCCATGATAAACGCACATTTTATGGCTGACGTTGTAAACTTTAACAACGAACAAGTAAAGGTAAATTCCCTCCACGAGCATCCAACAGAAGGCAGCCATGAAAAAATACTGCATAAGGGCTGCTGCTGCTACACAGACCCCCTGTTCGAAACGGAAACATAATGCGTTTGATTTAACATGGTGCAGAACTGAAGGGGGAAAGGGAGGGGTCAGTGGGGATGATAGCAAGCTGGGGAAACTGCAATTGAAACCATGATATAATTTGTTTTATCTTTCAAATAAACCCAAATACAGACTTAATTCCACGCCCCAGCAAGGATGAAAAGCGACCGAAAAAGCCAAACAGCAATCCAAATAAACAAAGCAGTTTTCAATTGAGTATCGAAAGTAATTACACAATTGCTTTGGTTTTGCATTGCTACGCTTTGTGATTGGCTAAAAAATCTCGCGCCACTTTCTCGACCAATCAGAAGTAAACCCAAAACCTATCGTGACTTGCTCGCACGCGTTTTCCCGCGCTTAGCGCCGCCGACATGTAATTGCTTCGAGCTATGATTGGTTCATTGGATTGTTTGCGACTGCTTTGATTGATCAGAGTAATTATGGTTTTTACGGCACTCAAATGAAAACTGCTCTCTGTCACATTGTTATAATATGTAATTTGTATCTAAGTATTCTAAACGTTCAGAATTTAACGCACCTTAAAAATAGAATATGCCTTGGCCATTTTGCTTTGCGCAAACGAATTTATGTTCTGCTGGAACTGTATGACGGACCCATTCCCGTTGTAGTTGACATAATAAGTAAACGATGCAACGACAAAATCTATCAAGTGTTTTACCTTGTTGTCTGTGGCATCAATTCCGGCAAGGAACGCAATTTGTCCTGCACCGAGGGAAGCAGCCAGACTTACACGCATCTGACATAAAGGATTGTTCCTGTCTCTAGTGGCAGATCAACATAATATGTATTGAGTGAGGATCACAAATTTCACTCATGTTTATCCGCAGTTCAAATATATGATTTTCATATTATTCATATTCATATAATATTTATTATATAAAATATACAAATAACCATTTTAATATATTTAAAAAAAGCATTTAATCATTTGCACACATTGTTGGTAAATGAATTGCCCGAGTCATTGATTATTTATCATATCACATAATAGCACTTTCGGCATTGCTGATCCAAGCACTTAACGCAGGACGCACATCATACCTATGGCCTGGCTCGCTACGAGCCTCGTAGCTTAGTGGTTAGAGCATTCGATTGGTGTGCGGATGGTCATACTCACTGGTTCAATTCCTGTCCGGGACTTAAACATTACTAATACATCTTTCTCAAATAAGTAATCAGTTGAATTAAGGTTCAGTGTGGCAAACCTTTGCTCTAAATTATGAGAAGTGCAATGTGCCTCCCCTTCGTGCATTTATATATTGAAATAACTTACGTGACCAGGAGATAGCAGATAATTGTGATGACAGTTCCAAGTAGAGATAGGGCCACACCCATGTATGTGAGAATTTTAAGTGTTTTGATGTCAACAGGCGACTAGTGATAATAACATTAAAAAAAAGATACACATAGTAAGAAATAAAATCACTTAATTAGTTCTAAATGTAATCATGAAATCAGCGACGAAAAGTAATAGCAAATTTTTGTGTTGTTCAAGGATCAATAAGTCAGGCACATCCAAAGCAGGAGAAACAGTCACGTCACAAAACGGGTGCAAATATGACACGTTATTAAACTCTTATGCCCCTTGCTAGGAAAAAAACTTTTTAAAAACTTAGATTTTGGAAAAGATAATACGATTTATTCAGCGGACACTTGTGTAATACGGCTTGGCATATTTACTCGTCAGTATTTAAAATAAAAGCTCAATTACCAGTATTATGTAATAATTAACATTGTGACCAAAAAGCCCTGTTGAAGGGAGTCTCAATAAAATATGTATTTAACTATTCTAGCGCGAAAGCGCGCGTGATATCGCCTAATACTTAGCCGACGAGGCCGTAGGCCGAGTTGGCTAAAATTAGACGATATCACGCAAGCTTGAGCGCTATAATAGTTTTATAATTGAACACTTTGATAACAAAGCACAGTTTGAAGAAAAAATATCGCCGACAAGCCTTTTATTTTAAAAAAAAAAACTTACATATGTTTTACCGCGCCAAACTTGCAACATCACACAGTTCATGAATGAAAGTGGCGGCTTTGTCAATATTGCGTAAGCTTGAACGCTATAGCTGTTTTATAATTCAACACATCGATAACAAATCACAGTTTCGAGAAGAGCTTTCATCTACGTAAAGGACGAGACAGAGTAGTGATTACACGAATAAAACCACAGTAAAATGGCATAGAATTTGTTAGTTACAAGTGTTTCGTGTCTTAAAAAGTTCAATTCAGAATCAAAACAAATTGAACAAACACACGGATACCTAAACATAGCGGCGAAAAGTCTGAAAGAACTGAAGCGTGGACAGTATGTTTTACAAAAATTCACAGCTAAAGGATACAAGAAACGGTTAAAACATCGTTACCTGTAGTTGATGTGGCTTTTAGTAACTTCCATCAGCGCACTAAATTTTCAAACATCGAAGTACGAGCTGAGTCGATCGCTTTTTTTTATAAACTTGCTCGTTGTAGTTCCTACAGCCGTAATGGCGTCAATTCGCTTAAAACAAAGATCAGAAACTTTTCTGAGGAAGTATCAAGTCTAATCATATTCCAGAAGTGATTACTAAAGGCATTTTCCGAAAATTGTGCTCCTTCATTCACTTCTTGTCGAGCAGTTGACTGAACCAGCTTTCATTCAGCTTCGCCAAGAAACATTGCACTGCGATCGCAACAACGCGAAAATTTCGCGCCTTTTTTGTCCAATCATGTGATCAATAATTTTTCTCTTTTCTATTCTTCTTTTTTTCGTTCCTTTCCCTTTTATAACTAATAGTTCGCGCACTTTCTCGCCCCAAAACACGAAATTGCGGGCAGCAGTCATTTTCACTTTCCTTCAAAATGCGAAATTTACCGCCATCGCTGGTTATACGTCATGTAGACATAACGTGTATCGAAAACTTTTTTTACCATATTTGGGCAGTGTATCAATGTGTTGAATTATAAGTATGTATGTATGTATGTATGTAAATATGCAGCCGCATTACACATTGTTTTTACTGAATAACTTCTATCAGCTATGCATTCCATAGATTCATTTTTTATTTCGTCATTTCACGTCATTATGTCCCGCATCAGGTATTGCACATATGTTTTAACTTGGTTTTAGTGAATAATGAAATGTAACACAGGTAAGATTTCCGAAGGACTTACCAGAGTCGAGCCATTAACATCACCGGAGTAATCCATAAGAACAGCAAAATGCGTCAAGTGGTTGCAGACACACTCTGTGTGTGAGCTGGTTATTGACTTCACATAACAGCCTTCTCCTGACCATCCTTCGGAACTAGAGAAAAAAAAAATAATTGATTTTTTTATTGATATTGATTTGTAGAGAATTTGTAGAATATTGGGTTCGAACTTGACGATATTTTATAAAACGTAACAGTTTGCGCCTTGGCCATATCGTAAACATCATAAAAACGAGAAGGAAATACAATTAGATAGGGGTCATTTCACTAAAACCTTATCAAGCTGTTTGGTTGTTCTGATCGACACACACTGACTATAAATATTATTATAAATAATTAATATTTACATGTACAATAATTGTTATACCATATATACAAACTAACTCTGGGCAATAACAACAGACTAACACAATCCATATAAACCAATTAGAGCTCGAAGCAACGCTGTGGAACTTGGAGGCTTAATAGTATGTTAAAAACTTTCTAAGTTAAGGTAGGTCACGTGATGTGATGATGTCATATGACGCGGGAAGTGCGTCATTATTCCGAATGGTGGCCTTGTTGGATCCGCCATATTGGATTTCCATAAATGATCAATGAAAATGTAGAATTTACTGCAATTAAGTTAAAAATGTTTCGTTTTCAATGTTAATTCGAAATGTAGGTAAACATGGTTGTCAGAAACCACGACGTTTGGTGGGTATTTGCCATAATAAATGCTTCTAAAGTCAGTGTACACATTCATTCATCAGCACGAGCACTTTCAGCCCTCCTCCTCGGTCTGAATAATTATAAGGTTTATTAGCACTCCAGAACAACAAACGAAATAGTTTTGGATTGGGTGACAGCCAGAGGAATATATAATACTGACCAGTTATCAAAGAGAAGAGGAAAAAATGCTTACTTGTAGTTCCAAAATACACACTCTCTCTTGTTTCCTGCAGGCTGAAAGCAAACATTTTAGTGAGAACTTGATCGTTTGAATTAGCTATTACGACTTGAGACCTGTTTTGCTGTTTTCGTATTCAAATGTGCGACATCAACCTTCAAACTGATCAGAAACAATAAGTTAGCTCTCTTTTCTCGCTAAGTGCATGTGCCTGGGGATGAGGCTAGGTGAAAATTTAAAAACCTCGAAATTGGTCATGATCATTACTCTGATTAAACATAACATACATGCTTTATTGTTACCCTAAGGGATTACTGTCATATCAAATTTCGGACTCCTCTGCAGTCCATTCTTCGTTTATACCTTTATGTTCTTGAAGACTAAGGTAATACTTTTCTTCAGCGCTTCCGTCTGAGGATATATGGTGGCTGACATTATAATTGTGTTAAGCTCCCTGAAATTAGATAATTATTAAATATACCAACAAGTGAAATATTGAATGCTTTTAAGGAGGCTCGTGCCCATTTCTCAAGTCCACACCCTTTCAATTTTAATGGGCCATATCTTTTGTTGTAGTGCATAAAAAGACAAGCCACTTTGCATGCAAACACACAATACATTGAACTTTATGGGAGTATAGGATTTGTTTACATCGGTGCTTCCATAGCAACGGAATGGTGATCCTCTGAAATTCACAAGTTGCGGAGTTTCTCTAGATCAAGAGAAATTTTTGTAAAACCCGCTAATAGACTAATTGATTAGACCATGGGCATCAAGTGGACAAAGTTTGAAAGAAATGTATGAGAGCGTTTTCGAAATTTTTAGGGATGAAGTTTTGGGGATTATAAATACAGTGAAAAACATACTATCGACATAATTGGCTAATATCTAAAGAAAATGATGCGCGATGGGGATGCAGTTTCATCTCATAGTAGTTTGATTCCATTTGAAATGGTGTGTGAAAAAGTGAGGGGGTTGCTTTGGCCGATTGCGAGAAAGAAGGATTTGATTAGCGTGCGTTCAGCTGCTCTCGTTGCCATTTTTGTATGTAATTTGGTCTACGCCTACAAATGTGGTGATAATTTGGAAACCGCGAGATAAATTTTTTTAAAAATTTGACAATCTCGAGATTGGTCATCAATTTATATGGCCTGCAAGTTTCAAGGACATTGAAGACATGCAAGGCAATAAAATAGGGCCTCCAATGAACCAATTTTTTCCCGCAGATTTTGTGTTTACAAGTGAGCGTCCTCATTATTCACGAGTATTGTTTTCGAGTTTCATATGCACGTGCAAAACTTAGGCAAAAAATTTATTTGCATCGGAACAAAACGCTCGATTGCTTTCCGAAGAATTTTCCGAAATATGCTAAAAGCTGGCTTGAGAATTGTAATAACATTACGCACTCGATTTTGCGCTATTACGCTGTTATGCAGCCATACCGAGGGTCTCTTTAAAATTACAGGACAAGAAGAACATATCCCAATTTGGAAATTTATAAGCGTAATGCAGAAACAGTGCTTCTTTAATATGTCACACGCAAGAACAGCGTGACAACTTTATATTTTAGCTGAGAATTCTGCTTTGCGCTATTTTATATCTAAATAAGGAACAGATGCTACGCCGATTGCAACAAATAACCAGAGTGAGACAATCATAAATGTGTTATTTCTGCATCCGGCACTTGATGAAACGTGACGTTTCCGACGTTGTCTTCAGCAGTACTGTTGTCATTGCTATTCGTAACGCAAGCCAGTTATTAGCATGTTTCGGAAAATTCTTCGGAAAGCAATCGAGCGTTCTGTTCGATGCAAATAAATTTTTTTGTATAGTTTTGCACGTGCATATGAAACTTGAAAACAATACCCGTGAATAATGAGGACGCTCACTTGTAAACACAAACTCTGCGGGAAAAAATTGGTACATTGGAGGCCCTATTTTATTGCCTTGCAAATCTTCAATGTCCTTGAAACTTGCAGGCCATATAAATTGATGACCAGTCTCGAGATTGTCAAATTTTAAAAAAAATTTATCTCGCGGTTTTCAAATTATCATCACATTTGTAGGCGTAGACCAAATTACATACAAAAATGGCAACAAGAGCAGCTGAACGCACGCTAATCAAATCCTTCTTTCTTGCAATCGGCCAAAGCAACTCCGTCACTTTTTCACACACCATTTCAAATGGAATCAAACTACTATGAGATGAAACTGCATCCCCATCGCGCATCATTTTCTTTAGATATTAGCCAATTATGTCGATAGTATGTTTTTCACTGTATTTATAATCCCCAAAACTTCATCCCTAAAAATTTCGAAAACGCTCTCATACATTTCTTTCAAACTTTGTCAAGTTGAAGCCCATGGTCTAATCAATTAGTCTATTAGCGGGTTTTACAAAAATTTCTCTTGATCTAGAGAAACTCCGCAACTTGTGAAATTCAGAGGATCACCATTCCGTTGCCATGGAAGCACCGATGTAAACAAATCCTATACTCCCATTAAGTTCAATGTATTGTGTGTTTGCATGCAAAGTGGCTTGTCTTTTTATGCATTACAACAAAAGATATGGCCCATTAAAATTGAAAGGGTGTGCACTTGAGAAATGGGCACGAGCCTCCTTAATTTAGGTACACCTAATTGCAAAAACGTTGTCATATAAAATTCAAAATATTAAATTGGAATTAATTACCCAAATGATAATCACAGAGGATAAAAGAAGAGGAAATAAAATAACCTATTTATTCCTAATAAAAAAATAATTGATTCATTTATATTGATAGAAATTTCTTTGGAAAAACATATCAGCCTGTTGAAAGGTCGTGCATGTTTGCGAAAGAATACCTCTGCGAATATCATTAAGGTAATTAATTCCTATTTGGTTTGATAACGTTTCTTCAATTAGTCGTGTATATTTAAACAAATCATACATATAACCATTCCCTTTTATTTTCAATGACCGTCTTCAATCATTCCCTTTTATGGGTATGTAATATGTGTATCACGCACAGTTGGAAATCTGAACTCTTAATATATATTCAATTTATCGTCTATTTAATTTATAATAACAGATGAGTATTAATGCTTATGACGAAATCATTTCCTAGATATACAGTGACTTATTCTTGGTTTTCACTTACGTTATATCAAATTTAGAAGCATTAAACAATAGATTTCGAATCAAAAATGTTTATGGAATTGTAGAGAATTTAAAACTACACATATTGGCCAAATTTTAAAGCGCAAAAGCATTTCGTTCAAGAATTATAGGCGAAAGAGTATTAGACATTTTTAGTAAGAAATGTATGGAGCGGCCATCTTGTGCCCCACTCAGGGGCACAAAGATGGCGGCCATAAATTCAAAGTCTTAATTACACCAAAAATCAAATAAAAAAATATCGTATTTGCTATAAACTCCATTAACTTGGCTTATTTGAACTAAAAATGCAAACAATAGCTTTCAGCTGATTCAACTTGTTTATTTTCACGGCTTATCTGAAATAGCGTGACGAATTGTGTGACACATTTAAAACCTTTGTAAATCGGAAGCAAAACATTGTTAAAACCTGAAACTTTTTGTGAAAGATTATAACACTTGTATCCACATACCATGTTAGAAACAGCTTTGCAGGACGTCTACTTTAGATTTTTTTAAAATTTTTATGACGTCATGTGAAAACCAAGAATAGGTAACCCCAAACACTGGACCTGGACCTTCCTCTATAGCTAAGCAGGGATTTGTCGCAGATGACGCATTTTTGGAAGCGGGTTTTATTTCTTCCTCGCGGTTTCGCTTTTCGTTTTCCCAACTTCGTGTGAAAAATGCCGCTAGGCTCGCAGTCCAGCAGTGATATGTTTGGTCAACCATTTTCCCTCTGGCTTGTTATAAAAACTTGAATGTCACCAAATGTACATCCCCGAATAAATGATTCATTTACTTATAAGTATTCTTTTTATTACTTAGTTATGTATAGTTTACCTGTTTCTCTTCGTAGTCTTGGATTTAGTCCGGTTTGCAATGAACACTTCATGAAGGTCTTTGTACATCACTCCTAGCAACACCGAGTCTGACGAGAAAAAAAAAAACATCTTTAGCCTGGTATTAGCATTGAACAACCTTTTAACTCTTAATGCTTTGATGCAAAAAAGAAAAAAAGTCGAACTGGGCCTCACTATTTTGTATCGTGAATCCACAAGCAGTAAAATACAGTTGAGCTTCAGACCTAATATGTGTGCCAAAGGGATGTAGGAGATCATGGATATGACGTCATTCTAAGGTCTCCAGTATACCAGAGTCGTAATAATCTTAACGTTTGTTTATATCACTCGTAATCATTGAAAAATAATATAATCTATGACAATTCATAACAATATGTTAATGCACGATGTAAAATAGATACAGCTATTTTCGAAAAAAAAAAACTGGGAAAATTGTTATATATTTATCACGAAAATGAAGTCAATCCGATTAACAATCATTGAAGAATATTTATTTTCTGCGGCAAAAAAAAAAAAAAACATAGTGAACGTTGTCCTTATTACTATAGGGTCCGTATTAACCTGGTTCACATTTTCCCCGATCGTCCGGATCGGCCCAGTCGTTTCAAAATATTAGGTATGTTCAAACGATTATGACGATCATATAGAAACAGTACCCGGACGATCCTGATCGCCCGGACGATCTGGGCGATCGTGCAAAATCTGAAGCGATCAAATGGAAACACTCTCAGGCGATTGAGTTGATCAAAATCTATCCCAGAAAGCATCATTGTATCCCAGAATTTTCTGTGTTCCAAAATGGCGGCAACATCGCGTGAGCAGAACTCTTCGCTATTTATGGAGGAGGTTAAAAAATATGAATGTATTTACGACAATTTTTTATAGAGTACTAACCGTTGTCCTTGATATTTTCGGCAGACATCTTGATAAAGTTTCCTCCTTCCTTGTCTGAGAGAGAAAATTCTGTTTCATTTTGCTGTGAAACTCGCCTGACCTGTAAGGCTAAAATAAATAACAGGCAGCTTACTTTTGACGTTATTCTACAAAGCCTATCTTTTTACATATTCTAGGCACAGTGACATTCATCGTTAGTAATCCTGACATAATTGCATTGCCATTACTAATTATGTGTGGCAGTGGCTGTGGTTCCACTGGCGCCTGAAATCCGCCCCGGGCCCCGGACCCAAAAGACCAAAACTTAAAAACAGCCGGGTCTGACTAGGGTAAACATGCTTGTGTGTTTGCACAAAAATAGACCGGTAGTCAATCATTGAGATTTTCCTCCTGAAATCCTGAATTCTCGTTCTACTGACCTACTTTATCCCTAAAAACGTTTTTGGAAGTTGTTTTATTTAGTTGTTCTTGTGCATATCTGACAACATAGTCCTCGAAAGCTATCGTGGTGATATGTGCGTTTCCTTTCATTTCGAGGTCTGTTATATTGTCTTGCTTGTTCCAGAAAGATACGTTTTTGAAATCTTGAATGATAGTTTCCATTAGAAACGATACTTTCTGCAAAAAAAAAAATAGTAGCAAAAATAAGCAATATAAAACACAGCTGAGCATGACATTATCACAATTCCACCAGTTCCTGAAACAATGACCGCGGAACGACTCTCAAACGAAACCAAATATTGCAGGCTGATTTAAAATCCACCGTGTTGCCTTGGCAACACCCTAAAAGCTCAACAAAAATATCAAAATATATAGGTTGTTGTTTAATCGTATGCCTCACCAATTTTGGACGCCCAGACGTTAGTGGTTTTAAAATGACAATAAATGACGCATAGGTACGGTGAAAGTGTGTTCAGCCACCTTAAGACAAACTCGATAAATTTTGATTTCCAGGTTCAATCGTTTAAAAAAGTACGAGCTAAAGAGCGTTTGCACGTGACGTCACGGCGGCCATATTGGTGTCCCTAAACAATGAAATGTGGGCCATATTGGCGTCCTTAACGAATCCTATGGGACTTTGGCTGTTATTTCCTTTATTGTTTTAGCACTCCAATAATGCCAGCGATCACGTGAGTGAAAACACTCTATAACAAGATTTGTTATATAGCTGGAGTTTTTCTCAATACAACGCGCGCGTTCATTGGTTGATTCATGGTCACATGACATCTAACAAACAAACTGTTTCCCGCCAAACGTCCATAAGTGGGCAACATTTGCGACATCAGAGGGTAACAGTGCACTGTTGCCTGCTGGCGCACGTGATCAGACTGTGACAAAAGGTGGCATGATTATTATGATTGTGATTGATTTTTGCCTCGAGTGCTCGGCGTGTTTTTCAAACTGTGTTGTGTTCATTTCTGTTGCTACATATAAAAAAATAAACACAATTCACTTTTTCCCTCGTCACTCGGACCACTCCTACAGTCTATGTAGGAAAAAATGTGTCATTTTCCTAGACCTTAAAAAGAATTCGACACGATGGACCATGAAATACTGTTAGCATGGTGTCAGTGAAGCCAGCCTAAAATGGTTTGCCTCCTATCTAATAGAAAGAAAACAAAAAAAAAACAGCTGTGGATGGCGTACTGTCAGATAGTTGTGAAATTACAAAATATGGAATATTGCAAGGATCGATACTGGGACCATTGCTTTTCATAGTCTATATTAATGATCTACCAGTTAGTGAACTAAATTCCAGCGTACGTATGTATGCGAATGATACAAGTTTGACTATTGCTAATGCAAACGAAAGGGTTCTAGAACAAAAATGAAATCAGGATATGCATGAATACATAAATGGTTAAATGCAAGAAAGCTTAGCTTAAATGTCGTCAAAACAAAGTACATGATAATAGCCAGTCAAAATAAGATCAGAAACCTGGATTATCCTTTCCAAAATTAAGTAGATAATAAATCACTGAAAAGAGAATTAATATATAAATATCTTGCAGTAGAGATAGATCAATCCCTTACTTGGAAAGAACATATAGACAAAATTAGCAAAAAGGCTTGGGAGGAATTGGCGCGCTGAAAAGAGTAAGGCATCTCGTTCAAATGAAACCTTGACTACAATGTATAATTCCCTTGTGCTGCCATATTTTGATTATTGTAGCGCAATTTGGGGAACATGTGGAAAGAGATTGTCTGATACACTCCAAAGCCTCCAAAACAAAGCTGCAAGAATGATCAATTATGATCAACGTTCGGTTGAATTACTGGATAAACTACGATAATTTTTAAGAAAGAAGATCAAAACAGTTAGCAATACTAATGTATAAAACGCTAAATGGGGGCACTCCAAATTACCTGACTAATTTGTTTGAAAATACAAACAATATCCACTCTTACAACCTGAGAAATTCACCAGAAAATTTGTTTGTGCCTAGACCAAACAGCGAAGCTGGCAAAAACAGCTATCAATATAGAGGCTCTGTTCTTTGGAATAGCCTTTCCAGTAATATTAAAAATCAGCCGACATTACAGCTTTTAGAAACATAATTAAAAGATACATTTTGAGAACAAAATTTTTAGTACATATACATGTATAATTAACTTTGTGACTTTGTTTTTATATTCTTATTACTTTAGTTAATTTATCAATTTTATTTTGTATTTTTCATTTAATTAGGTAATTTCTAGATGGTTTTCACTCACGCGAACTTCAGTCCTGTGGGACTCAAATGACAAAGGCCATGGTGGCCATGTTAGTGCACATAACAAAAGATAGACTGCTAGCTGTCCCTTTTCAGTCAATCGAGCGGGCCAGCTGATCAGACTGGAGCGAGCGAACGAGCCGAGTGGAAACTGGGAGAGAGGAGGTAGGAAAAGGGACTGCAGTCTTTTCTGTAACTTTCGCTTTCGAATTCCCCGCCGCACCAGGGACGGAAAACTCCGATGCGTTCATAGACAATAGAAAGCTGTCAGGGAGGTTCGACGAGTATTAACAATCTTGACACATCAAGTGTGAATCGATATCTCCAGTTTCACATCAGAGTTGAGATGATGACATGTAATAGCGGGAATGAAAATGTTTTAGACATTTTGTCTGGTCGCCTCGGCTGTTTAGTTTTAAAAGAAGAACAGACATCAGCGGTGGAAGCGCTTCTATCGGGGAAAGATGTCATGGCCATGCTACCAACTGGCTTTGGAAAATCAATAATAATTATTTATCAAAGCTCTGTCCTTGTATGATAGTGGCATAAACAAAACAGTCGTTAGACTGTCAAAATTGACAACGGAGGAATTATAAACATCGCAGCTCCACGCGGCTATAACGGGAAGCGAATGGATGCTAAAATCACAGCCTTGATTAAGGCAAACTTCAAGTTTCTACAAGTTGAATTGCTTTCTTCAACTCTCTCTGCTAAGCTTGCTAAATGGATCTGCAAAATTAATATCCTGCAACGACGAAAACTAAAATAGCTGGGCCCAGCGTGACAAAATAGCAGGAAATATATTCCGTGGCCAAAAGAAGCACAGATCCTGTCATTTCGATTTTCGAGAGAAAAGCTAGAGAATGAGTTTAAAATCTTTCCTACACAAAAACCAACATGCCAGTTATGGCAAATGCAACAAACCAACCGCTAGGCAAACAAGGACACTAAAACAGCTCAAATTCTACAAGAGCAGACACTACGGGAAACCACAACAGTCAGACTTGACCTCTTGTCCATTGCACGCGATATTTTGAAGGTTTAAAATCCTCCATATTTCTGATTTTTAGCGCACATTTCTTGCAAACACAAGTAGATAGATTGGTAGCCTGCGAAAACAGCCGCCTCTCATCGCTCCCGGCCGCTAGGCGCGTTCGCACGAACGCCCCTAGCGGCCGGGAGCGATGAGAGGCGGCTGTTTTCGCAGGCTAATAGATTGGATGCAGAGTTTTCGGAAAGCTTTAGACTTTCAGTCACGATCTTGTTATACGGAGCGCCATCTTTCGAAGTTGTGAAAAGGTTTTTAGATGATATGTAATTTCCCTTATTCTTAAAATTTGTCCCACTTCTTCTCCGTACTGGTTTCGTAGGCGTTTTTTCGCTCATCAAGGCGATCAAAACAAACTCACGAACAGCCGAAATTACATTTTCTGTCCTTGAATAAACGACGCGAATGGAGTCCGCTTTGTAAATAACAAATCCACAATCGGTATAGTACAAAGCACTGTTCTATTTTAGCCCACGTACCGGTTTCGCGTGTGAGACAAACAGAGGCGGAGTTGTTGACAAGATTAGTTTATTTTTAATGGGTTCTCACACTTCAAGTGGGCGGAGTTATCTGAACGCGTTTGTTACAGAAGAGACTGCAGTCCCTCTTTTCCTTCCCGCCTCTTCCCCAGAACCCCCTCGGTTCGCATTACTTTCGTTCTCCGCTGGGATCGCCGATCGCGTATTAGCTCGCCCGCTCAACTATCCAGAGAGGGACTGCTAGCAGTCTAAACAAAAGAAGTTTATTAACATGAAGGGGAAACCGTGATTAAGTAAAGATTATGTATGTATGTATGTATGTATGTGTGTATGTATGAATGTATGTATGTATGTATGTATGTATGTATGTGTGAATGTATGTATGTATGTATGTATGTATGTATGTCACAGGAACAAGGTTAATGCTAGCCATTTCTGAGCCATTGATTCATAAGGTATTCGCGTTTTACCTGTAAGACGTTTTCTCCAATGTCTATTTCCTCGGTGATGTAGTCAATAAAATTATTCAACTGAAAATAGTACATAAGCAACCGTTAACAAGGCAACGTTTGTAGGCTGACAAGAGGCGGTGCGAAACTGACCGCTGACCTAGTTACAGCAAAAAAAAAAACATCATGACACCACCAACTAGTGACGTCAGTGCCATCTCCCGAGCCATCAATTGAGCTATTTGTCATAATCTGATAATAATCTGAAAAATAACCTCTATTTCTTTTGAGGACTACATCAACATGTGCATTTACATTATATGCAGATTACAAATTATTATAACATAGCTAGCAGAGCCGCGCAATCAATGCAAATTCAGTATACATAAGCGTGCAACCACTGCCCGTGTAACCACTGCCCGCCTCGACTAGCTAATCTGCTAACTGCGGGCAGTAGATATTGCTTTATGTAAAATTTGTGATTATTAATAAACAGTTGAAACAGTTGAAACAGTGCTCAAAATCCCGATAGTGCACGCTGATAGTGTGAGCAAATCGCTTCACCAGAAATTTTTTTTTTCGCGCGAGCGGCCATTGTTAATATAGCGCGGGGAAAAATATCCATCGGCTAGAGTTGCCCAACTCTAGCAGAGGGCTACAGTTGCCCTCGGCTATCGCCTCGGGCAACTCTTACGCTTCTTTCGTGCTCTCCAAACTTCCCACGTGCTCCATAACTCGATAGTGCACAGCTAAAGCATGAACCAATTGTTAAATAGCAGTATTGAACTCTATAGAAATATTGGAATGGTAAATACAACGGTTGCTTATTTGTTTTAAGCATTTCGTGACCAGTTCAAGAATAAAGAATAAGCTAAATGGTGTCTAAGTATATTTAACCACTCAGGCACGTCCGTGATGGAAAAGTTCTTACCACGGATCCCTTCAAAAGAGAAGGGAAAGCACTTTCTTGCCCAGCGAATTTGGAGACTGAAAGAAAGAGAACACTAACTGTTAAGTTGCAAATGCGAGGAAGAAACATAAACCATTTATCCGGTCACATAAAGGCGGGCATAAAGGTTTAGTTTTCACATATTACATAAAAGGAGATCTTGAGCAACATCGTTGCGAGTACGAGTGAGCTTTTAAAGCGATTGTGATCGATTAACACCGTTTTTAGAGGGTCTGGATGGGGTTAACTGACAACTGACAAATGGCCAAAATTCTAACTGACAACTGACAGATAGCCTAAAATTTAACTGACAACTAACATTTGTACAGGGTTTTACTGACAACTGACAAAAGATCTTATTGTCCTAAATATCCTTCAAACTCCGTTGAAAATAACAATGTTTTTACTCTTTTCGTCAAACAAATGCTTGGGTGTCATATTTCGTTAATAATTTATTGTATGACCCACCTATGACGTCACCTATGATCTCGAATTTACAACGGATTGTAAACTTTTACCGCGTTAATTCCGATACGGCATTCGAAAGACATAGATAGAAGCCCGATTCCGGTAAATGACTTAAATAGGATACATGCTCTCAAAAAGCACCTTATTCAATTCCTTGGCCTGAAGGAACTAACAGTGACTAACAATTAAAGGCCTTGGAGATTTCGATATAAAGCTTTATCGGATGGCACCGAAACCGGGCGGGAAAAGTGATAACTTCGCAATCACAACGGACGACCAGTGGAAGTTGGAGCTTCCAAGGGAAAGTACGTTTTCTCTTGGGGGGAGGGCTGGGGAATTTTGGTATTTTTTTTCGAAAACAGTGTTGGCCCTCCCTTGCGTTTTAACAAAAAAACTCCTGACACCCCGCCTTTAGGTGACTGACAAAAGTGCGACCCTCCCCTCTCTACTACATGGTATGATCCATGCTGTAGAAACCTCAGAACGTTTCGCTTGTGAACGCAAAGTGTTTGAATACAAATATATCTCGATATTGAATGTATGCGCGCTGAAACAAGGAAAATGAGAACAATGAGTGTGGGATATTAACGTTTTATAGCCGAAGTTTAAATATGGAAGTATAAACCTTGACAATTATAAAAGTTTTGAACATAAAATATCGAAAGGAAAATACACGCGCTTCTTTCTTCGACAAGCCGGCATTGCTGTTGGTTATTTTAACAGGTAAGGTTTATTTGTTTAGCATGCGAAATCTGCCTTTCAAAAACAAATATTTCATGCATTTCCGAATTCCGTGATTCACCCTGGATGGTCATTTATTACACCAGAGATAAAATATTTAACAAATTATTAAACCAGCGTATATCACATGATGTTTCGCACTTTCCAGGCAGGCTCTGCGTGGTGATCTAGCTCAATTTTCGCTTTATAAAAGTATTACAGAAATCTTCTTATCGCACCATCATCGCGCGTTCTTAACTACGTTCAGTACTATGGGTGTAGATTCGCAAGGAATCAGTTGGGGAAAGTGTTCATGCAGTGAATGCGCGGAGTTTGTGAGAGGCGGTGGAGTACGTTGTGGTTATTGTGAGTGCGCCCCAGTACGTCACGAGAAATTTACAGATCCAAATTCCGAGGCCACACAAGCAGCACACGATGAGCAAGAAAACCAACCAAGCAGTAGCATTTGGAAAGATGTCTCACCAGGGTGGATTCCAGATCCAAAAGGCGATTATATCTCTATCACAGAAACCAGTTGTCATCTCTTAGAGTAGGTGAACTTGAACTTTACATTAATCACCACAATATTGCATTTAAAAGAGATTTTGACTTCCATTGTGCAGGACAGTCAGAACAACATTCAGCCATCCTCTGAATCAAATTCAGAGTCTGACAGTGACAGTGACAGGGTACAGTGCGTTGTTGGATCTACCAATACCTCGTCAGAACTAAACGACTCAGGAGATCAAGCAGTAGATAGCCAACAGCAAGAAGCTGAAGAAACAATACCTGTGTCAAGTACTTCTCGTTACGGACACAAAAGGATACGAGTCCTCCGAGAAAACTATGTGCAATGGCATAATATACATGTAGAAATGTAACCTAGTACCTATAATAAAACACAAAATTAAATCAAAGTAGGTGAAAATAAAAATAAAAAATATCATTAAAAATTCTGGAAAGGATGTGTGACCCTCCCTTGAATAGCTCACATGAGGTATGGCCCTCTTCTTTTGGTGCTCACTTTCACTGATGACCCTCCCCTCTGAGCTTTGAAGCCCCAGACCTCCCCCCTACCCCCCCCCCCCCCCCCAAGAAAAAACGTACCTTCCCCAAGTATGCTGGATGTCTCAGGAAGCGAAATGAACAGTATGTATTCTTAGTGCTTGTGTATCTGTTACATGTATTGGTATCCCGGGATTGGTAGAAATGTAAGCATGCCAGTTAGTCCGGAAAACCTTCTGGGTACTGCTACGCTTTCAGAATATTTTCGTTGTTGTTTTCACGTAATGCACTATGTAATATTTATTTTTCTTGAAATTATTTGTTATTATAACAGTAGCCTAGTATATAACTACGTTTGGTAGCCTTTCGGCAGCGGTACGAACCACCGCGTGTGCTTGCTTCTCAACACTTTTCCTGGAGCGATCGTTACACGTCAGATTTTAGTGGTGACGGTTGATCATACGTATTAAAATTCATGCATTAAAACACGAAGTAAGTCAGCTAAAAATTGAAAATTATAGAACCGAAACACTTCACCCCTTCAAATGAAATACTTATTTATTGATAATTGTATGCCGAGCAAGTCACTGGGCTTATTTCCTGCTAGTCTGTCCACAGACCCTCTATTTTGTCTATAGTTCGTTGAGATCGCAAGCAAAATAGAAACCGCGGGGGATTTGAAAGCGCGTGAACGCAAGGGGGTGGCCCTAGGGAAAGGCAAATATATTCTTTTTTGCGCCCGCTTCGCGGCCACTGTCGCGCTCCGCGCTCGCTCTCGCGCGCTCAAAGATAATTTTGGAAGTATTACAAAGGAGTCTTTGAAGAGAGTAACAAATTGGGGGGCCTTATATTTCACCCACGATAAGTCGTACTACCCCTTCCCGCAGACCAGCATGGAGTTTGCCAATATCAACTTTATGCAACCGCTGCTGTCAGAAGAAATCAGTCCCGAGACTGAAACTGCTATGATAGAATTGGTAGAGAAATATCCTCCCGTGTGGCAAAGGACAGTCCGAGGAGAAACTACGAAGGACAAAGCAGGGGCATTACCACCGGTAGCCTACACGAAGGAACAAGATTGCAATAGAGTAGACTTGATGGAGGGACTAGGGAACGATCTTAATACTTATTAACCGGTGGTTTTTACCATAGATAAAGAAGAAAAAGAAGAAGACCTATTCGTTCATGCTGCATCTGAAGGTGGAGATGCGCCACAAGTCACATTTGTCGACGACTGTCTAGTTGCAGTGGCAGTTGCTGAAGTGCGACCTACGCCAGATGAATATGAAAGCGACTCAGGAGATGACGTTTTGATAGGGAGGACGAAGATATTGCGCCTGTTACCGTTTCAAGATCTGGGCGACCAATACGTGCCCATTTCCGCCTTGATTTGTAAAGTACGCTTATAGTAGATATGTTTCATGTTTCACAGGAGAAAATATATTTTGTTTGTTACTCTCTTCCCAACGCGCCTGTTTGCGCGAGTGCAATATTCCCCTATCACTTCATCCCAGCCAATCACAATTGAGCCATTGACAAACAAAACCCAATCAAATCAAACGAACAAAAAAACAGAAAGAACTATTCAGATATTTGTTTGTCTTTCTCACGATACACTTAAAATACTTTGAAGGTGAATTTTGATGAGCTAAGGGTCTAAGGATTAGAGAGGAATGTTATGCTCGGGCAAGCAGGAGAGTAACGATCAGCGGCTAACCCTGATCGGTTCTGGTCACCTTTGGGTTATTTAAGGCGGTAATAACTAAAAAAAATATAAGTAGGGAGACTTCAGTACAGTTGAGAAACAATACACGGGACAACTAAGTCACCACTAAGTGATCTGTTCGTAAGCCTGGGAACCCTGTGAAAAAAACTGAAAATAGCCGTGTCATTTGTTCGCAATTTTGGACGAGGTCAGACAGATCAGTAAATCAGGGGTTAGTTATTTTAATTAATCACAAAGCGCACCAAGGCAAAACAAAACCCGGGATACGAATTACATTGGACATTCAATTGAAAACCACTATACTGACATTATTATTGTTTATTACTTACAGCTGCAAGAACACTTGCCAATATCAGTGATGACAAACGTCTTCTTTTTTTTCAATTTACCACGTATCTGGAAGAGGTTCGGCATGGTTCCATTTAAACCAGCAACAAAGATGGTAAAATCCAACGATGTTCTTTGAGCGCCAGCAAAATGTAATAAGTCCTTCGTACAATTTGCGTTGTTTCTTAGGTACTGTTTCAAACAATTTAAAGGTCGTAGACTTCGTTTTAGGCAACGCTGCATTGACAAGCTGTGTAATTTCACGTTCTTTCCTTCCGTCTTGGTTAGTTTCTGGCAAGTGGTAAACTTTTTTTTGCCTTTGTTTAAAGAAGAACAAGTCATTCGAATTATTTCATTGTATTGGCCAATATTAAGCAAAAAACTAAAGCTGTTGAAATTGTCAAGGTTCTAGACAGTTTATTCTTGAAAAATGCCATGAAAACAAGGAACTAAAAACTATTTACTATAAAATTGTAACTTGAGCAACCTGGATACGGGAAGGAAAGATGAAAGAAAGAAAAATTCCTAATATTGGTTAACCCCGCAGCAACTTTAACGCTTTTAGATATATCCAAAGCACTTGATCCTTTCTAACGATAAAATAAACTTGTTCTTTTTTTAATAAATTGATACTTAGAGCTTTCTGGTGTTTTTAGAAAAAAAATGATACTAAGAGCTTCTTTGTTTAAGTCTAGTCAGTACTAAAAGTATCGGAATTTTGTGAAAACTTTGTGAAATTGGTTTAAGAAAAGTGATCCATATCGGATCAGTTTTATACCGCGTTAGGGTTGGGTTACACAATTAAAATAGAAAACAAATGCAAATATGCATGAGCGTAAGTCCTTGTTAACCCTATCTATAAAGAAAACACAGCGTTTAGAAAGAAACTTACATAATAATAAAAACCTGTATTAACCATTCCCGCTTGTGCGATGGTAAACTATATTCAGCCTGGGCTTTTTTGGGTGAGCTTATGGGTGGGAAACCCAACCCCTCCCATCCCCCTTGTATTAAAGATATGACAAACAAACTTGGAGGGTATATGGTACGTCGAAAACTGTTGCCTTTGTGATCCGCAAAATGGGACAATGACGTCAAATATTAGTTCTGCACACCCGCCATTTTGGATTACTCGATTTCTCCAAAACCTCAGTAACAGTCCATATTGACTCAAAAGTAACCAAAACCAACAAAGAAACGCTAAAATGGTGTAAAATGTAACAGTTACGACGACAAACTTAATTTGTTTTATTACTGCGCCTTTCAATAACATGCGGAATTTGAAATTCAAATCTCCACCAACGGTTGCGTTATTCCCTGCCGTCAATCATAATTAATACGAAAGCTAACGGACCATGTAAAAAAGAAACAAACAAAATGGATGGAAATCTACCAATCATAATGCACGGACGTGACCTTTTGAACTCATTGAAGTGAAGATCTGTTTCCTGAGACGTAAGCTAAGGTGATTGACGGCAGTGTAAAACGCAACCGTTGGTGGAAATTTGAATTTCAAATTCCGCATGCTATTGAAAGGCGCAGTAAGAGGCAAAAATATCCAAATTTTGAAAAACATGCTTTCAAAATCAGTCTTTTTGCCATGGAAAGATCAAGTTACATGCCATACAAATGCCATACAAAATTGTTCAGGCCAGATACATTTTAAGAAAATTCACGAAGTTTGGTAGCGTTTTATTTGTACTAGTAATCACATGATTTCCAAATTGCACGAGAATAATCATGTGATTATTTGTTAATAATATAAATACAAAAATTTCTGTCACGCTGCGGTTGTTTTCCTTAAAAAAATTCACTTTGCTACGCTTCATCAACTTCACTTCAGATTGGTTATCATGAGTTTTTCGTATTTCAACTAACTCCTTTCCTGGCTACTATTAAAAACTTTATAAAAGAACGAAGCGAAACATAGACGCCGACATGATTTTGCTGTAGTTGAAACGTTTCGACGTATGCTGTCGCCGCTGTTTTGTTTATTTACGCCGGATCGGGAAAGTCTTCAATCATAAAAATGCTCTTGACGACTTTGAAATCTAAAACAACGAGGCGAAAGCTACCAAACGGTTTTCTGTCAGCACAGGAAAATGTTTAATCACATGTCTGAGTTCATTTGCTCCACAGGACACTACCGAGGTTAGATTTAAACGCTTTTATGGCCTTTTTGCTTTCTTGTTGTAATGAGTGGACATTTCTTTCAAACTAGAGGCCTTTTTGGCAGCTTCTTTAACTCCCGATACTTGAATAGAGGTTTTGCACGGCAGCCATGTTGCATGGCGGGAACAATGAAAATGTTTTGCATTAGAAAGAACATTCTTTCCCATAGGGAAAAGAATCTATTGTTCCTGCCATGCAACATGGCTGCCGTGCAAAACCTCTATACTTTATTCTTTCTATTTTAAACGCAAACAGTTATTGTTTATCGTAATTGTATTGTTCAATTAGATTCTCAGGTTAGCATTTGGTTTAAACTCCAGCGTAAAATTCATCATCACGGGTTTTCGTAGGCGCCTCATTGATTCTCCGTTTCGTTTTCTTCTTACTCATGTCCTTTTTTCCCAAATCTCCTAGTACTTCTCAGTGATTAGAATTTTTGTCTGTTTTCGTATTTTTCTATTAAAATTCCGTAATACTGTTTGAATCTTGTTTCATTTGGTCCTGCATTCTGTTTCTGCATGGCTCGAGATCCGTTCAGCTATCATAACTGTCAATCATTTTTAATTTCACCTTGTTACACTGCCAATTTCACTTTTTTGCACTGCCAATTTAATTTTCAAGCTTTTGCACTCTTTGGGATTAATTGACATTCTCTCAGTCAATCTTAATGCAGAAATTTCTGCATGTATATTGTCGAATTTTTAAAAAAGCTGTGAATGTTGAAATTCAGCGCAGGTTACATTGGGTTAACACAGGCTTATTAAAAAGTACTTAGGGGCGGACCATTAGAAATCTTGGGAGGGGGGGTGACAATTACCAAAAAAAAATCCTGCAAAGGAAAATTGTCTCAAAAAAAATTCCTGCAAGCAGTTGACCATAAAAAAATAAAATCCTGCAAGCTAACCGGCTATATATACATATATTTATTTATTTATTTATTTATTTATTTTAAACTGCCTCAAAGGTCTATCTGGTACATATACCGATATCTTAATTTAGTATACATGTATACTGAAACAGTGGATAGCATTGTTGGCGCGCTCGGATTGGCTACTGAAACTCGGAATATTCACCTCCCAGCAATTTGCGCGCGAAAATTGTAATCGTTAATTGACAGGAATAAATGAGTTAAAAAGCATTCGTTATATTATGTCACTGTTTCAGTATATATATCCACCACTACCCGGCACCTCCACTTCGGTGAATAGTTGTTAAATAACCAAAACCTTGTTTATGTACATATTTGAAAACACTGTAAACATCATGAAATATGTAACCTGCTCTACAGATTGTCCAACCGTCCCGATTTCGTCCAGATTACCCCGATTTTGCTTGAAAATCCCGAATCCGACCAATATGTGATCGGGATAGGAAAAATCCCGATTTTGACATTCGGTTCTGTCATTTTCGTCAAATTCTCGTAATACTTACTATACAAAAAGACGAAATTGCGTATACTTAACTCTGATATCCAGATAAACTAAAGAAACAGCAAGAAATATAAAATGAAATCGAGTACTTGTATGTGGAGCCACACAAAGAGACGCAAAGCGACGAGAAGCCACATCAATTCGCCAAACATTTTTGACAGAAATTGTTGTCTCAGAACACTAGAACAAAATGGAGTTTCAGAGCATCAAGATTTCAAAATTTTCTGGTGGGGCATGCCCCCACACCCCCCTAGCGGCTCGCGCCTTCGGCGCTCGAGCACTCCATCTCAATTCTTATTTCTCCACATATTTTATGCAACGGTTCGACAGTCTGACTTGAATCTACTCTCCAGCGTTTAATACAAAAAATGAATTGGGCCAAGTATAAAAAAAATTGGAGCTTGCACGCATTTATAAAGAAAATCTGAGAAAAAAAAAAACCTGCAGGCTTGCACCTCCCCAAAAAAAAATCCTGCAGGAAACTCAGGCCGAAAAAAAACTTCATACACTGAAAATTTTTTGACCCCCCTCCCATGATTTCTAATGGTCCACCCCTTAAATTGGTTGATGTAGAGGGATACAATGACCATATATACTGGATGTATATTACTATATTTTTTACTTAACAACATGACCGATTGATACTGTAGGTGGCAGCAGGATACAGTTAGGGGTGATAATTATGGATAACAGTCAGGGCTAGGGTTGATCTTAATTTTTACCTTCATTCCAAACGCTGCTGCAATTACATCTCTCTATTTCGATTATAAACAAACCCTTCCAGAGACGTCTGCAGGGCTTAA
Source organism: Cladopsammia gracilis (assembly GCA_022457155.1). NCBI lineage: Eukaryota > Metazoa > Cnidaria > Anthozoa > Scleractinia > Dendrophylliidae > Cladopsammia > Cladopsammia gracilis. The sequence continues at coordinate 1,640,330 of JAJGOT010000116.1, read as the reverse complement.
CACCAATTTTCGTGGTGCTGCGCTGGATGCCGTTATTAGCAATCAGGAACCGCCGAGACAACGCCCGAAATGTGTTAGAGCATGGTCTAATCCATCGTTGTTTTTCATTGAAATACGAGGCAAATAAGTTACACCATTCGTTACATGGAGGATAGTGAAAGCCGTTGAAAGGTCCGCACTGTATCAAGAATCGCGATCGCGAGAAGGAACGATTCTGGAATACTTCATTCTTTGCATCCTTTAAGCTTATTAAGGCCGAATCACCATCATTGCATCGTAGACCTGTAAGTAAGTAGTTGTAAAATAATTGCAATAACCACTCCTAATGCTAAAAGTTGTCAAGCGTTCGTCGAGTTACATCGTTGACTTAACCCTATTCAGACTGGGGGGGGGGGCTTTTCGAACCCCCCCCCTCCAGTAAAATTGTGATAACTCTTACACCGAAATAGCTATGAGGCTGAAATTTTCTGACTTTTCCTAGAATTAATCTAGGGACCTTTTAGTATCCATAACATGACAGTGTGATTAACCATGTTGCCATGGCAACCGGTTTTTGACACATAGGTTTCCAAAATATTAGAATATGGTGATTTTTTAATTTTAAGATCTTGTTCTTTAACTTATAGTGCATTTTTTTGTTAGAATACTTTTTTTCTTGGGACTAGTTCTTGAAAGACATCAAAAATTTTTAACATCAAATATTTGGGAGGAGGGGTAGGCAAATTTTTGCTCACTTTTACTTATAGAGAAAAATTTTGTACTATTTATTAAATAACGCTTCCAAGTTCATTGTTTGGATAATAGGGATTAGTTTGATACGTGTTTTATACATTCTGATCCTTTTCTCTTTTAGATGTTTTTTAAATTTTAATTTAAACGAAAAAAAAGGAAATCCAAGATGGCGGATCCAAGATGGCGGATCCAAGATGGCGGACAATAGTTTTATCGCCCTTTATTGCCTTTTCTCGCTTTACAAGTGTGTCCTTGTTTGTATTTATTATGTTTTAATATTAAAGAGATGATTTTACAGTTATATTTGATATTTTAAGTATCTGGATGGAAAAATATCAAAGAAACGTCGGAAAAACAAAAATGACGTCATTGTGACGTCATAATTGGGTGTGGCAGGTCAAAACTGAATGTGAGGTTTCCTTGTATGGAGATGAACATTGTGTGAAAATTTCATGGTCCTAGCCTTACTGGTTCCAGAGATATGAAGGGGGGGGGGTCCGAGGAGCCCCCCCCCCCAGTCACAGATTGCCTAAAAAAGCCCAGTCTGAATAGGGTTAAGTGCTCAAAACGTGCATTTTATTATTTTTGAGTTTTGAATCGAAAGTGTTACTGAGCCAAAATATAACATACCTTTTACTGCCCATAAATTTGTAACACCTGCAAAAAATTGTAAAAGTGTAGTTGTAACGTTTCCATAACTATTTCCTAATTATGCTAAAAATTATCAAAAAGTTGTTTTACACGATCTTTTGCCATGTTTTGCGGATAGTGAGGAGTGGGAGGAGGAGGTGGTAGTGAGGGGTGGGGAATGGTGGTAATGAGAAGTGGGGTCATCATCATCATCATCATCATCTTTATTTAAAAACACGGCAAATACATCAGGCATTAAAAAACTATGTATGTAAATTAATCTTCTATAATTTAAAAATATAACTAACTGTTAAAGAAAAGTAAACTAAAATAAAGCCTGTTTTCTGTGAGGCGGTAGTGACGAGTGGGGTGTGTGTGGGGGGGGGGGGGGGGGAGGTAGTAGGAGGGTCGGACGTCACAATGGAAGGAAGACGACACAAAGTTTCTACTCCGCAATCTTGAATGACTTTCCAAGAAGTTTCTGATAGCCAGTATATTATATATACACCTAATTGCAGTTACGTTGTCATAGAAAATACAAAAAATCAAATAGAAACTGTAACTTTGAGCAAGCTGGATGCATTGGATATCTTCCATGCATTTATATATATATATATGTTAAGCTTAAAGAAGTTCACAGTCGAAGCTCTCTGTGGTTAAAAGCGGAAAGCCCTTACTTCTCATGATTTTTACCTTGTAAAAAACTCGGCGATTCGCGATTCGTGATTGCCTCGAATTTCACATATATTGTCTGCAGTGTCACGATACTCTTCAGGGGGTTGTGTTTGTTTTGTTTTATTGGTTAGCGGCCCGCTCACGATGACAGCCGCATTAATGAGGTGCGAAAACTGTGAAAAATTTTCGAGGCTCAAAACTCGAGATTGCTTTTGCCAGAATTGCCTCTATTGAAATGAATTAAAGGGGTATGTAGATCTGTCAGATTATCACGAAACTTGCCCAGTCGTTTTTGTGGGGATTCTGCCAAATCAGAATAGTGTGCATGACACGCGTAGAAAAAAAAGTATATATTTATTGTCCAATTAAAAACGGGATTTACTTGGGAACCAATAAAAATATCGAAAAAAGCCTCATACACTTTGTTAGCCCATGAGACCAGTTTTTTTTTTTATGCAAGCATTCATACGGAAGTTGGTAGTGAAGCAAACACAAGCTGCTGTAATACAATAAAAATCGTGTAGAACCTAATTGGTCTTTCGCAAATTGCTCGCAGCATGTTTTACTTTTGACATAAAAATTTCCATAAAGATTAAAGCTGTTTAGCTGGTTTAACTGAGCGCTTCGGTGGCGTCACATAATTATCTTTAAGTAATACCAATAAGCAAAACGAGCTGCGGTTATTAATTATTAAGATCAATCTATTTTAATTTGTTTGTTATATATTCGCAAAAATATACAGATTATTAATCGACCGTCGATTAGGGAATGATTTCTTCAGCTGCGCTCTTGCTTGCGCTCTTGGAAACTCTCTTAAAGTAGCAAAGTCTTCATTCTAACTGATTATAACAGCACAGTACTAGTTATCCAAACACTGTGACATCAATTGGCAGTTAGCTGTTTTTACGCTGTGAAAAAAAAAACAATCATTTTGATTTATAGCTAAATGATAAACAACAGGCTTAACTCTTTCCTTCTGGAGTTTTTCTTGAGAAGTGTGATGTGGTTTCGCAAACTTGCCGACTGCTCTTAAAAGTATTTACATTTCTAAAGCTTGGTTATCACAAGCGACATAACCATAAATGGAAGGAGAAGAATATGCATCAAGTGAAAACAAACGTTTCAGACTCAGATTCAGACGTTATACTTGCTTATTGCGCTTTATATGCTTATGCCTATGTCATGCGCTTTATGCTTATGCTTATACTTACTGCGCTTTATATGCTTATGCCTATGTCAGGCCCGTTTGCACGGGATACAAGTGTTGTTGTGCTTTCGCTTACAGCCTTAATGGCAAGTAAGAAAGGAAAAAGTAAACAAATAAAAAAATAAAACCTTGAAAATACAAAACCAAGAAAAACACGTTTTTAAAATACACAATAGGAAATATTGTATTATTCAATTTAAGGAGAAATATCGAACACGGAACACGGAAGAACGCTAGTGACTAAAAAGCCCCTTTAAATCATGAAGCTAAGAACGAATAAAATAATCAATCCTTCAGTTCGATTCCAGTAACAAACATTTTTCTTACGTTTGTTTTACTAGCGACACAAACATAATCACACGCCTTATGCCTCAAAGAAAGGGTCCATAGTTTACCCTACAAATGAACAACCAAAAGCAATGAAAATCAAGCACATCAGGGTGAAAACGTAATCATTTTCTCTGTGCTCGTTTTAACGGCAAGGTTATTCATGTTTATGCTCATACATATCTCACACATATCTCGTGTCGATCGCTAGTCTGGCGTAAACAGCAGACTTATTGACACCCCTCGTCATATTCACCAATACAACAAACAGCAGATCTCTTCGACCATTTCTATTTTTAAGCACCAAGTATGCTAACGTATATAAAAGAAGAAACTGGAAAACTTTTGTTCGTTCGAATTACACTAATTCAAAAATTAAAAAAAAGCCATGCTATGGAAACATATATCAACCAGAGACCATGCATACTCACTCAAAATAACAGCAAGAAAGATAATTCCATACGACAGCAGTACATGTGTCATAATTCCAGCTTAGGTTTTAGATGTCGACTCACAACCCGAAAAATTGTCCAAGTTTAACCGGTTTTATAGATCAGGCACGAAATTGTAAACGGAAAACGTGTTATGCCAAGTGTGTCTCAGGCTTTGCAATAATTAATCTGAGGTTGGGTCATTATATCTTCTTCGGCTGTTCAACACGTCATCAACTTTATGCACCTGTCAAGGATCTCATGTTAGACGAGGCAAATCGCCCATCACGTGCATGCTCCTTCAACGAAGACGTCTCATAGATACGGCCACCGAGGGGACCACGGAACTGTCCGTATTAAAGCCTGGTTTCTATATAATCGCAACGATCGCAGCGATCGCAGCGATCGCAGAGAAAAGTGTTGTGCGACCCTTGCGATCATATGGAAACCAAAACGTTGCGATCCTTGCGATCGTTACGATCCTTGCGATTGCGATCGCAGAGATAGAAAAAATTCTATCTCTGCGATCCTTGCGATCATTGCGATGGAGAGGTTTTTATATGGAAACCACTCTTGCGATCCTTGCAATCCAAAATGTCCCAAAAAGCATTGCACCCCAAAGCCTTGTATCCCATAATGCACTTAAAGTTTATCGGATCCAGGCCTACTCGACTTTTTTGTGCGATCGCTGCGATCATATGAAAACCTGAGGTCTTAGCGATCGCAAGAATCGCAGCGATCGTCGATCGTAACGATCGCCGTGATCGTTGCGATTATATGGAAACCAGACTTAACGGGGTGTCCGTATTAAGCGGGTTTCTTAAAAAAATAAGTAATTTAAGCATTCTATTGTTCTTACTTAAACTGCAGTAAATTACCACATCCAACCCCACTAAGACACTAAACAGCTGTACCACTCGTGGCGTCTTTAAACCCATTGCAATTATTGATTCCCGAGTGCTTTGAGTGCTTTTACGGAGAAAGGTAAGCTTAAAATTATGTTTAAAACGTAAAACTACACTACATTCACTCCATTTAGTAGCTGACACTTGAAACCACAATCGCCTTCAGAAATGGCATACACCGAATGCAAATATAGCGCACCACTCGGCGGCTCTAGTTGCGCAAAAGCGAGGCTAGTCAGGCATCTTCGCTCGTTGTATGTTTTAATCGTCACGTACACAAAGGAGAAATCGGAAATTTTAGAAAACACTAGACATAATAAAGCAGGCTGCTGAATTCAAATATTATTTTGTGATGTTTATAATACAATTCGCAGACGCTCTCCGCGCTGCAATTAGGATCAATACATGTAAATCGTCAAGCCTTCCGGAAGCAGAAAATCACTCTTTTATTCAAGGGAAAGACATTTTCATTCAAGGAAATATAATTTCATTAAAAAGTTTGGACCTTTAGAAAAAAGCTTTTGATTCATAATCATGACAAAACAGCGCGCGATCGAATTACATTTTAAAATTTGCATCAAACAAAATTGTGTATTTGCAACAACACTTTGAAGAAACTGTAAAGCCTGGAAAAAACTAATACATGGCAAAATCAAAGCAGTTATTTAAGGTGGCTGGTACCAGTTTTCACCTTTTTGACGGTTTGTAACTTTGATAGAATAGAACAAAAAGACAGATCAAGGCTACTGTAACACTTTTGTAGAGTTGAACTATATAATTTATAGTTGACCAAAAGTAAGTGTTATTTCGTCATTAGCGGTTTCCATAGCAACGTTTCTATAGGATTATTTCGACCTACTTTTTAGCTTGTGGCACTAATAGTTAGAAAATTAACCCGGTGACCCCCTGTTTTTTTTTAGTAATAGCTTTTGCCATTTGAAAAGGAAAATGCACAGTGTTTTTAAAAAAAATTACGAAGCGGAATTTTTGTAAATTTGGATAAAGACAATTTTCACGCAGTGCAAATTTCCTTCCGTAGAATTTTTTGTCTGACGTTTCCCTCAATAATTATATTACATTGAAACAATAAAAAAGTGGGAGTCACCGGACTTGTTTTTATGTAAAAGCCTTCGTGAGTTTAGCAATTCCCACGCGTCTTCGCGCATTCAAAAAATCCGGATTCTGTATTGATCAACAATTGCTCATGATCTGTTCTGACTACCGCTGACTGTTGCGTGTGCTCGCGCGGGCAGCTACTGTTTGGAGAGTTTCGGAGTCAGTTTAGCATACAATGTACGCGATTTGCCGCCGATCTGGTGTTTGAAGTTGTTTACTGCTTAGAAGATCATTTAGTAACCGTTAAAGACAGCTTCCTGGACTTACCTTTAGTGATTTTATCACAACGTCTGGCTAGATAAGCCACGTCTTTGTCAAATAGCATCAAGCGAAAGTTTAGAATTTGCGATACTTCTAAATTGTAAAATGACTAAAATGTTGAGCTTATTTATGTGAGATTTTCTCGGGATTTGTCCTTATTTTTCACGGTTGTTTTCGTCGCAGTCTTTAGCGATGGCGGCCAATATCCTCTTTGGATATATATCCTTCCGTTCGTTCATTCTCGGTTTGCGATTTTTAGTTGGGCTGTTCGTGTCTTTTACTTTTAAAAAAAACAACGACTCAATGTGTTTTTTCTCCGCGTTTGGCTGTTTAGTGAATGAAAATGACTGTTATTTACGGATGGCTCAGCATCTAATTAATATTCATTTAATCTTCAGCCAGTATTGTGAGCATCTGCAATCGAAAACATGGCTTGTAGTTTCTGTTTGATAATTCATGTCTGCAGCCGTTTTTTTTGCCCACTTAATCACGGCATCAAAGCTCAAATCATCTTCAATGCCTGGACAATCTGAGGTAAAGGACTAGTTTTACCATATAAATAAACTACATAGATTGATATCAATCAGCTCAGGCAAGTATAGGGCCAGCTGTGGTACTACGGTTTGATATAGAATTTACCGAATTTACTTGCAAATAAATCGTCACGTAATTTTACCTGTCTCTCGTACGCATATTTATTACTTCGGGAGTGTTTTGCTATAAATTAATCTCTCTACCGGGTCTGTTCACTGTGCCCCTGACGAGAATGACAGCCGGACCTTCTAAGCAGATAAAATTTTCCATATTATCAATCTATGTTGTCTATTAATAACTTTTTAGTGAACTCACTAAAGTACTTGTTTATGAATTTAATGTTTAGGTACAACTGATTATTTCAAAATCCAAATTTGTCACCAAACTGTTCCGTTTTCGTTCGAGTTTTTGCTGTCTTCTGTTCGTCCAGTTAAGTTTTAATTCTTTAATTTTATTTTTAAGTTGGACTTTTTGGTGTTTTTTCGGTGTGACACAAACGAATAATCTCGCCCATTAGTCCAAAAAAAATTATAAATAAAAGTTTACAACAGATATTAAAACATTTAGGGTCAAAATCTAATGCTCTACTGTTTTAATTTAAATGATAGCATATGTCGCATATTAGGGTTTCTTTCTTTGCCACAATTCTTTTTCGTCTAACATAAAGGCGTTCAGTCCTTCTCTCTTTCGCTTGCTGGTTTTTGCGTTCGGTTGTCGGTCAACTTTTCGTTCCATGATTCATGGGTTCAATTCATTCTCGGTTTGCGATTTTTAGTTGGGCTATTCGTGTCTTTTACTTTTTAAAAAACGTCTTGTTCATCCTAGTCTCTCTCGCCTGCATACGCAGTGGCCGTTGAGCACACAAAATACAAACCATAGAATGTGGCCAAGACCATCAAGCGGGATAATTTTGGTGGTTTGTCATTTCTTCATTTTTATGACCACTTTGCGAGTCCTTGCGCTCCCAATCCTCGTCACGACCGATCGCAGTTTTGCCTTTAAAACTTGAGTATTGACCTCCGGAAACAATTTGTCTTGAATATAAGGAATTAACTCAGGTCGTACTAGTAGATACAGTCTCGGATATACGCGAATTTCGTTTAAAACAGGACAAAAGTAACCTAGCACGAAAAAAGCCGCGCGCCGCCATATTTGTTTCGATTTTTCGTCTTTTAAATCTCGCGCCTCTTTCACGCGTGTCTCTCGCGCGTGACGCACGATAGTGACCTGCTCCCCCGCGAGGAAAATGGTACCAGCCACCTTAAAGAACTAGCTTTATGGAAAAATTTCATTTCGATTTTGTCTTGAAATCACGGATGGTTTTTTTATAATGCGTCACGCAATATTTAACCCAACGTAATCACGGTTTAGGAAGTATTAGACTAGTGTGGGTTTGATCGGGAATCAATAAATTAAATATTCAAAGCGAGTACAGAAAATTGGTAGCTTCAATCAATGAGTCTTAGAGTCTTATGCGCATGAGTATAGGCTACGTGAAGCCTCTTGTTAACTATAGAGGCGAAGAATACATCAAGACAGGTAAAGATAAAAATATTGTAGACCCAGATTCATAGAATATTTATACTAAACGGAAGCAGCTCCAAAGTAAAACAAGCGAAGACGGGCCCAATGACAGCGGACAGTCCTTAGCGCGACTAGACTTTCCCTCAGATGGCTGGACTACCGATCTCCGCAGAATGTCTTTTTTCACACGCGCAGAAATGAACCTACACATAACAAAATCTGGTAAAACAAATTGATCCTGGCAAAAACACGTCTGTGCCTACAAGTGTGAGAAAGGCAACCACATCTCTGAACGATGAGTATTTGAAAGACATAAAAGAAACAAGTTACGTGAACTTCGGAACCGTTTGGTCTCGCTGAGGCAAAATGTCCGGAAACTAAATACCTGGTGGTTAAGTCCCACACCAAGAGGTAATAAATCTTGGATTTGAAATCCCTTATCAGCCATCGCACTGTCACTATCATCAAACTGCTGCGAGAGTAGACCACTTCGCAGAACAATTTCTCGGTCAGAGATGCTTCCCGTGTAAAGTTGACTAATAAAAATAAAATGATTGCCCCACTTGGAGCAATACCAACAAGCCCTTTCGGGGTGACATGGTTCTTATATGAACTGAACAACTCTGAGTTTAACAACAAGCTGCTTGGAAGTTGACACCGCTCTTCTGTGCAATCAATGATGACTCTGGTTGAAGGAAATTTTTCTTTAAAATCATGTGGCATTGCTTCTTAGACAACTTTTTTGGAAGGCCAGATGCAAACTTGTTTCTTAGACAACTTTTTTGGAAGGCCAGATGCAAACTTGACCAAACTTTAAATACATATAATTGATCCAAGGCACAAACATCCTACCAATCGCTGACTGAGCAACACCATACAAATTGGCTAAGTGCCTCTCGGAAAAGCCTCTTCTTAAACGACACATACTAATGAAGAACTCGTCCAAAGGCCTGAGTTTTCGGCGACGTCCTCTCTTCGCCGATGGAGTGTTGTCAGTTTCCTCATCATTAGAGGATTCTGAATCATAAAAATCCTCAGGGACATCCATGAAATGCTTCCCCCGAGGCCGAATGTTTTCACAGTCTTCCCCTGGGTTCAGGAATTGAAACAGTGCCATAAATGTGGCAATGTTTGGAAAACCCGTGTAAAAGTTTATTTCGGAATCCTACTGTAGGTTGCTTAAACAGAACACACGGGAAGACAATGCCTGCAGTTCACGCTCTTTCTCCGCCATACGTTCTTTATTTTGTTGACGAAGACGTTCTAGTTCTTTATTCGTTCCCTGCAGTTCCTCTTTTAATTTATCTAATTCCCTTTGATAAAAAAGCTTTTCTTCCGAAAGGTCGTTTTCTTCGCGTTCTTCCACGACTTCGCAATCGACACTTGTAGAGATAGAATTAACAGGCGGTTGTTGTGTTTCATTTACACTCGTGACCAGTGCGGCTGATTCGAGTGAGAAATCTAACGATCGCGACGACGACAGTGGATTCTCACGATGTCGACTGAGGAGGTTTCCTTTTTGTCGGTGAAGGAACAGTCCATGCAAACTTGGATGGAACAGCACCATCTCTCAAGAAAATTCTCCCATTCAGAGACTTGCGTAAATCTTGACTTCTGAAGTGTACCGAGCACACTTTCGTTCTGTCTGTGACTGTGAAGTGCTTCCCTTCGTCGCGCCGAATTGCGTGAAACCATTGCTTTCTTTGTAGAAAGGCCTTTGGAAAGTTAAAATAGTTAACTTTTGTTCCAGCTGGAGTTAAATCTCCTCTTTGATAGCAGTCAGGCACACAACAACTAGAAGGCATGGCAGTTTATCACACCATCGCCCTTGATGACTGACTAGCCTCGCTTTCGCGCAACTAGACCCGGGCCGACCGAGTGGTCCGCCATATTTGCATTCGGTGTATGGCAAGTTATAGAAAACACAAAACCTGCCGGAACAGCTGCAATAAACGGCAAACACAATATCAAATGGTCCTATCCATCCACGAACGCCTTGCATTGTCTTGAATATTTGTGCACTGTAATTCTTCCTTCTGCTTCGGAGAGATTTTGCTCCCATCTTGAAATTAAGAGCGAGATTGCGAGGTCGTGTCCAATAGACCAATTCCGATATATTAAAATTCATACTTGGCTCCGAGGCTTAGGGGAATAAAACAAAAGAAATCACATCGAGGTTCAGGGATGAATAATTAATTTGTTTTGTTTTATTCCCCTAAGCCTCGGAGCCAAGTATGAATTTTAATATATCGGAATTGGTCTATTGGACTAGCGTGCGTCGTCCCTCGGAGACGGGAAACTTAAATAAGCATTGCGATTTGTGACTACTAGGAAGAAAAACACAGCCGAATTCATAACTCGTCGTCCGCGCCACGATTAATAATTGTGACTAGATAAAAGCATATGTTTAGCTATATGTTTAGTCAGAAACTCATAAGTGGGTTGAAACGTGTAACGCGCATTCACAGCTTCTGAATATTCATTTTTTGCTTAGTACCATATTTGGAAACCCCTCGGTCCCTAGCTCAAGATTGGAAGCAAGTTGTTGTAGCGAATTGATTGGTTAATATTTTTATCTTGATTTTCCAAATATGGTTGAAACAACTTCTTGCAAATTGAATAATCGGAAGCTTGTTTTGAAGCGTACAAGAGACAGTTGCCCGTTTCAACCCACTTATATATGTTCATGGGTTTCTGGTTTAGTATATGCTTACGCGTTTAATAAAATTTTATTTAACTCTTAAAATAAGCCAATTTGTCCACATTGATGAGGTTAACTTTGTATGAGTTTGTTTTGGTGTTGACGGGTAAAACTGTCCATTGTCCGTATTAACGGCTTTATTGTTTATTACGCTTGAAGCGGGAAAATTTCAGAGAAAACTGTCCGTAACAACGGGGTGTCCGTATTACGCGGGTATCCATAAAGCGGGTTTCTACTGTATCTAACATCGTTATCAAGTTAAATAGAAGGTGAATATAAATTAGTAAAAACAGTTAATTAAAATTTGTTGGAGTTCTAAGTTCTGTGAATATTAACTTAGCGCGGAAAGAGTCTGATTTGCACGTTGAATGTTGGTTTGCGTTCTTTGATTAGAGGTATCTCGTGAATGAGGCAATCAAATTTCTAGGCTCAATTTTATCTAAATAGCCTACTTTCGTCCTAATCCAGGCATTAAGGTGGCTCCATATAGTTTTTGGCGCACGACGTATGGGCACGAAAATGGCGCGAGCGCGCGTTTGTTTATTCTGATGACCTCACAAAAATAAAGAGGTTTTTACGGTGCCTAAAACGTTAATTGCGCGCATTCTTTGTTTTCGATCACAAAAAAGGACAATTTTTGCATATACACAAACCCGATAAACGTAGGCTTTGTTAGATTAGAGTTACTGAATGTTTCTTCTGCTTCACCCAAAATCGTGAATATTTACGGTGTAAAAACCGAGAAAATCCGCTGATAGTATTGCTAGCCTTGAACAACAAGCCCAACAACTCAATCATTGGTTGCCATGGTAACGAGACAAGACTGCCAAATTAGACTTCTCCGTAAACGAGAAAGTCTAAGCAACGTGTATGTGTATATTATGCCTAGTATCGCCAAACAAAAGTCTCGAAAGACAGCAATAAGATCGTGTATATTCTATTTGGAAGACTGGCCAATAACTATATGGAGCCACCTTAAACTAGGGCGCAATTAGCACAGACTATTACACCGTTAAAAATGGCGTCGACCGTTTACCGACGAAAGAGAAATCAACATCGGTTACTACGTGTATTTGTCTCCAGTTCTTATTAGTTTACTGGATTGACTTCGTTTGTTGTGATTGGCCAGAGTGATTGATTTGGGTTTGGCTTTGCGACACTAAATTGTGGTATTTGCCCAACCCCTACCCCAACCCCCTCAAAAATGAAATAGTCCACCCCTTACGCATTTTCGAATTATTCCAATCACTCAACGGGGTGGTTGTAAGGTGAGTTTCCCCGGTCCTCTGCACAAACGTTAGATCAGATATTTTATGCGTGAAGAATCCACATAATCTGGGATAACAAAAACGCACATTTAGTACTATATTCTGAAAATTTTAATATTTGTACGATTTGGTCCAGTCCCTCATCCATGTAGCTGCTGAGCAATGGGGTAAAGTAAAAGATTGCTGAGCAGGGCGAAATATGGCAGGGGACTTGTTCTTCCAGGCCGATACGGAAGCCATGAAGGCCTGTATGATCCTCATGATCAAAAACACCTGGCCAACGAGGCTATGACGAAGCTAGTTGGGCCAATCAAGTGGACATGAACCGTTTATGGAAACCTAAGGAAATAACTACAGAATCAAACCTCAGGCTTGTGAGAAGCGGGTGTCCCCTCGGAGGCAAGTATGCATGATGCGTCGCAGTGGAAGCCGAAAGCTGCCATGCCGACGCCCCTCCCTTCTATTCAAAGTAACCATGCTGTTTGGTACATGGAACGTCAGGACCATGTAAGAATTGAAAGCAAGAAAGCCAGCGCAGATTGCTGCTGAGTCGAGCACATACAACCACGATTCAGTTTTATTCTGTTTTGTCCCCAACTAAGTTCTTTCATTTCAGGATTGCAATCGATCGTGTTTACATTGAGTAACAATGATGAACATGTCATACATATCACGCATTTATTTCAACATTTGCCAAGATTGTACCAATGCTATACTCTAGGATTAACTCACAGCAAAAATGAAATGCTTTATTACGTTTAAAAGGCAAAGACTATTTTAATCTTATTTTCCACCTAGCTCGGTTTTCTTTGTTCTTTTCATGGGAATATATCACATAACCCCGTTCATTACAGTGTCTGAAAAGCTTGGTGCGGCTTTGATTGTAACAGGGGAGAGGCGGGGGCTGAAAACAATAGCCGATAACAATAGCAAAACAAAGGATTATATATTCCCCTCAACATATTCCCCTCAACATATTCCCCTCAACATATTCCCCCCAACATTTTCGCCTCGACATATTCCCCCTCGCCTTAGTCCCCTCGTCTTATTCCCCTCATAATAGAATAACACAAACGGGAAGACAAAATAGGGCAAAACAAGGAAAACGCTCTAGCATCGGTCAATATTTTTTGTTTACAAAAAAAGACAACTTCATCAATCATATTCCTACGTAATTAACTTGCCGGTCGCGACCAAAACTGAAGCGAAATGTTAATAACATTATTCGATGGTATCGTACCTCGATTCAGGTTTCGGGTCTTCAATAATGTATGACGCCTCGTTTTACGCTTGAACCTGAATATGTTTCCACCGCTTTCCCTTGGAAAACACACCGCAACCACTCCATTGATCTTCGAAAGATGAAGGCGGGCAATTGGGCCATGGCGAGACCACGAGTACTGCTCATACATTTTCTTCTCTCTCTCTCTTCTTCTACTCATAACGAAGCAACGTGCTCAATGCAAATTTGGCAAAAACAAAACATGTTTACCGTCTCGCTTCGTAATGTGCCGTGATCGGCCTCGCGGAATCATGCTGTTTTGCATTTGAATTGAACGGAATGTTACTCTCCGAAAAGTTAATAGTTTCTTTGTTTTAGAAAACCTCACAAGGTGGAAAATAAGCATGTTATTGACCAGTCCCTCGGGGATATGTGATATATTCCCCTCGTGGCGTTCCCTCGGGCTACGCCCTCGGGTATGCCACGAGGGGAATATATCACATATCCCCTCGCTCCTGGTCAATAACCCTTACTAATTTAACAGATAACTTATTATATTTTATTGAGTTTAATTAGTCTATATAAAAACTTCGTTTCATTTTGTTCGATTAAATATTCTGAGGAATATAGAATACCCCATATTAAATCGGAATTGAAGAAACAAAAACAAAAAGAGTGGATCTGTGAGATCTCAACACTTTCAATTTTGTTGCGGCAACACATGAGGTAGCCTTTTTTCAGCGTTCGTTTCACGTATTGCCAAACAAACTCAGACAGACTATAGAATTTTAAACTTCATTGAAAGTGTAATATTTAAATCAGTTAATAACGGTAGTTGTGTATCTACGTTTTTTTATTCAGGCTACACCTCAAAATATTTTTAAAATGCACGTATGAAGACGTCGCACTAATCCTGCAGTTCAAACACATCGCTTGGGTCAACTTCGTTAGCAGTGCTTTGATTAGTCTGCGAGGTTTTATTGACACGCACTGTAGAGTTTTCCTCTGTTGGACCAATTTTTCGGATCCTTCTCTTGAAGCGCGCTCTGATCTGTATGGAAAACAAAAGGAGCAAATGGTTTCCAGTCAGCGGGCATCTTCTAGTATTAAAAAGGTACAATCCGGCAATGTGTCCTGTGCAGGTCTTTTTGAAGCACAGGAAGTAGAGCTATTGACAATTCAATTAAATGTTTTTGTGACAAACCAGGGACGACGAAGTCGCTTCCCTCTTACTAGTTTTACCAAACAAACTCTAAAGCCTTCGCGACGTCATCTTGGTCATAATAACCATCTGCAAATGCCAATCAAGTACATTTACCGTCTGTTGCGATGAACAACACGCGCCATAGGAAGCTAGGGTACGAGCTTGGAGTCACTTGCTGTGAGTCACTCTAAATATATCTTACTTCTTTTCCTAGCGTCTCTCTTTAGCTTTGGAACGGTACGTTGACAATGTTGACTACAAGGACAAATTCCATAACTGAGCTTTTCAAAATCACGTGATATCTGAAGTTCAAAACTCGACGGTCCATTACAACCAACAGTTTCGTTTTTTACTGTCGCAAATATCATAGGGGATGTCTGAGCAAACAACGATGCTTTACGCAAAATGGTCCAAAGGTCATGTTTGTGGGTTGCGATTGGTGGATTGTGATTGGTTTTTGTGGGTTGTGATTGTTGGATTTCGATCCGTTTTGTCAGTTTCTGCTTTCAGGGATCCAATGTTTGTCGCCATCATTTTGATTGACAACAGCGTATAGTAGAACGTAAACCTTTGTTGGGCTTTGAACTTCAGATTTCGCGTGTTATTGAAGGGCGCAGTAAAAAGACTTGAATGCGTATAAGATATATCACAAGATCTAGAGGCGAGTTATGCAATTTGACGCGACGTTTCATCATTATGCCAATATCGAAGCGTGCTGTTAGTACTTTCAGTTATAAATGAACTAAAATCAATAAAATCTTACCTCACTATTCCTCGCGCAATGTAGCACGAAAATGAAGAGACCCTGTTAAGAAACAAAATACTCTTATACATGCAAAATATATACCAAAATATAATAACAACTTTATTTAAACGGAGTGAACAAAACTATGATAAACAAAAACTATAAAATGTTCCTCTTATAACACCGAAAAAATGCATGGATGACATCTGATGAAAGCAGACTATTTGTTTGTTTATTGGTAAATTAATTGATTATTTAGTAATAACTTTATACCTGTGTAGAGTTCAGGATGACAGAAATGTAGACAAACGCTTTGTGTAGTGGCGACAGAATACCAAATAACCACGTGATTCCCAACAGAGGAATCAGCACCACGCATGCTCGGATGCTAAGTCTGTAAAAAAATATATCGCAGTTCTAAATAAATCAATCAATATGTCAATCAGTCAGTCAAGTATTTCCCAGGAAGGGTAGAGAAAGTAAAAGATAAAGTCGCACAATCAAACAATATGTCAATCAATCAGTCAATTATTTTCCAGGAAGGGTAGAGAAGAGAATTATTCCCACCTGATCTGCTCAGTCTGTTTGTCCTGTGTAGGTTGCATTGATGTCATTTCTCTGATAACGCGCACGAGAATCACCAAGTTAACCTGGAGGAAAAAAGTCCAAAGCATTGCCATTTTAACATAAAAGCCCAGCTTCCAGGAGTTGCTCAGTAGCCACATTTATTTGAAGTTTTTCCCCTTTGAAATGTTCTCACTGAATAACTCGTCTCTATCAAATATGCTTAACCAAGATTGAATAATAGTTTTCGAAAGAAATATATGAGGTAGAGTCAGATACAAATGCCATTTTTTCGGCTTTAGATTCCAATTCTTATTAAGGGAAGATACCCTCACCCTCCCCCCCCCCCCCCCGATTCTAAATGAAACAAAATCCACGATCTCCTACAAGGTATGGGAGGTCATCCTGATGTTTGCTTTGTTACTTACAAGCTCGATAAACAGGACAAATGTCACAAAAATCCAGATGAGACCGTTAGAAGAAGACAGCCAGCAGCTTAAGATTGAAAATAACAAAAAACAATGTCCCAGTTTAATGCAATTTTATTGAGGGCGGTAAGATGGGTCCTGCTGAGATCCACTTTAAATAAAACAATCATTTCACGCCGAATTCAATCAATTTTTAATCGATCTTAAGGTTCGATAAGGTACAACAAGTTGTAGTTGTGGTTGTGATGGAGGGGGAGGGGAGCAGGGGCTTAAAAAATAATTAATTATAGTCAATGACAAATAAAAAGCTTAACTCCCATTTCACACGAATGGTGAAATCTGCTTACCGGTCCGATGGAAAAAAGGAAACAAAACGACATTTCATATTTAGTGTTAAATAGTAATTTCTCTCACTTCATGACAGTCCGAGCCTCCAATATTCTGCATGCTTGTAGCGCATACGAGCCTAAACCTTTATTGGAGCTTTCATTGGTAAAATTCGAGAAACCACTTTCCCGTTAGTTCATGCCCTAAAAAGGAACAATAATGACAGTTTGAAAACTTACTTTTTATCGCTGACAAATGTATTGACTCCATCCTTTCCTGCAGCAATACTCAACGATATGGCAACCAAAACAGCAGGAATGCCTGAAAGTCAGTATACCGACAGATAATTAATAAGCTACACGGCACACGGAAAACGCTTATGTCGAAGTTCTCCAGTGTACTGTGCAGTGCGCTAGCAGATAATACCAGTCCTACAGCTAAAACTTTTACATCTTGTTAATACGCGAAGCGTTGAACGAGATATAGTTTGAAAGGA
This sequence comes from Cladopsammia gracilis, assembly GCA_022457155.1. Lineage (NCBI taxonomy): Eukaryota > Metazoa > Cnidaria > Anthozoa > Scleractinia > Dendrophylliidae > Cladopsammia > Cladopsammia gracilis. The sequence goes on along the minus strand of JAJGOT010000116.1, from coordinate 1,623,033 downwards.
AAGCTATGCAAATTTTCAGTCGTTCCATCATCTGTAAACGTTTTTAATTCCCCAGTGTATTACGTGTTAAAAGATGATTGCTGTATTTTAATTCCCCAGTGTATTACGTGTTAAAAGATGATTGCTGTATTTTAATTCCCCAGTGTATTACGTGTTAAAAGATGATTGCTGTATTTTAATTCCCCAGTGTACTACGTGTTAAAAGATGATTATTGTATTTTAATTCCCCAGTGTACTACGTGTTAAAAGATGATTGTTGTATTTTAATTCCCCAGTGTATTACGTGTTAAAAGATGATTGCTGTATTTTAATTCCCCTGTGTATTACGTGTTAAAAGATGATTGCTGTAGTAAACTGTTTTTCATTCCCCAGTGTAAGCATGTCATCCAGTTGCCCAGACAGTCTCGTTTAACGCAAAGCATATTTACATGTATGTCACTAAGAATAAATTGATGTTGTTGTTGTTGAAGATGTTTTGGTCATTTCAAATCTGTTTTACTCTTCAATTCTTTGACTTCAAACTCAGTATGGAAAATTAAATCCGATCTGTGGACTTAACCTTACGTTGTTTTGTATTCACGACATGGCTATTAAGAGCACTTTGATTTGTATTAGTAGCATTACAACAATACTACATGTAATGATGTCACACATCATCTACCAAAATATGACATACAGAAATGATTCTTACAATTACGCTACTAAATAATATTACTTATCACTGTAATACATAGAGTAATTATATTGTCAATTATACCGTGACTAAATAATATTTATATGTTTACTTATTCATAATTCAGTGATGTTACTTACAATTATACTACTAATATAATTACTTATCACTGATTTTACTTAACCCGAGAAATAGTTAGTAGAATAGTACGTTACTATTATAATTCCATTGTTGTCTTTTGTTAATAATTTGGACTATCTAAAACCACTCTAATACAGGATCTCTATTTACCAATTATGATAAATTTAAAAACTATGCTGCTTACAGAGCGACTAGAACACATATATAGCTTGAATACAAATAACTGCAATTTAAAAATGTTAATTGGTCTACTTGGGCTTGTTTAGTGCATAAGCTTTACATTCAAGTTTCTCCTTACTTTCAGGGTATAGCTCATTATTCTTACCCCACGACATGCCATGCTGGAGAGCCATTTTGTAGCTGACGTTGTAAACTTTAACAACGACCAAGTAAAGGTAAATCCCCTCCACGAGCATCCAACAGAAGGCCGCCATGAAGAAATACTGCATAAGAGCGGCTGCTGCTACACAGGCTCCCTGCAAGGAAAAGAAAAGGAAATGAAAGGCGGTTGGTGTGACTGTGTTGGTGACTCTAGTACAGTCACTCAGGGCCGGGAGAGGAAGAACTCTTCCTTCCAATAACCGACCCGCTAAATTCCCGATGATTTTTCGTTTTCACACTCAAGTAAAATACCCATAAAATGTATATGTATGTTTAAAAAATTCATCGTATAATTTGAAAATCTTAACCGGAATGAACCCAAACAAATATAAGCCAGAATTTTATTACACCTATAACATCTCTCCCACCCCTCAACAAAGACAAAACAAACCAATAAATCCCAAACCATTTGTAATTCGCACTGCCCCTCCTTTTCCAACTCCCCGTCACCAATTCGAGTAGGTTAACTTCCTCCAAAGTACCAATCACCAAATAAAATGGAGCAATGAACTGACAAAGTTTCTCACCTTGTTATCTGTGGCATCAATACCAGCAAGAAACGTGATTTGTCCTGCCGCGAGGGAAGCGACAAGACTCACACGAATCTGAGATAAAGGAGCGTGCTTGTCTCTGAGGAATAATGGGACCAGGGGAAGTAATGAGTTCGTGTAAGAAAATAATATGATAGTAAAAACATAGAGTACAGTTTCAAACTGTTAATTTTTTTTACATAGGATAAGAAACCTGCTTATCGGTGTCCTGGGAACCGTTAACTCTAATTCAAGTAATTAAAATAGCTTTAACTCGAAAAGCTCAACTCTAACTCGAGCATTTTTCGAACTTATGGATTTCTCAATCTCGTAACTAATTTTACATCATGATGAAAAATCAAACTGCATCGGTTACAATTATATACATTAATTCAGGCACACGCAAATATATTTTAGTATAAATAAAAGCGAATTAAACTGTAAGTAACTCACTAAAATAAATCTTAATTCTCTGATATGTAAATTAATTAAAAGACAAAATAATTAAAAACGTAAAACTGTCAACATACGTGAGCAGGAGATAGCAGATAATTGTGAGAACAGCTCCCATTAGAGATAAGGCCACACCCACGTATGTGAGAATGGTAAGTATTTCCATTTCATGTGGGGGCTGTTAAAAGATAAGTTTAATAAACTGTGAGTACAAATCATAACACATTACAGAAACGTTCACCTCTTAGCAACTACCCGAGAGTACAAAGTAACGGGTATACACACACACGCGCGAGCCACAGGTGACACACTCGGCTGGCGATTAATCCGGTTTCCGTAGCATGCAGAAACTAAGAAGTGTTGCTACTCCCCCTTGGATGAGATGCTAGTCCATCGCAGGGTTACTCCCGGCATTATGTCGCCAGTACCTATTTATACAACTGGGTGAAAAGAGACAATGTGGAGTAAAGTGTCTTGTCTTAAGGCCTATTTACACGCTGCGATTCGTCGTGCCGATTTGTCGGCCCCGAGAAATCGTGAAGCAAATCGGCGCGTGTAAATGGCGACCCGATGCGCGCGCGATTTCAGTCCGACATGTCGGCCGATTCGGAAAAAATCTGTGATTGCTTCACAGATTTTCGCGTGTCGGGCCCGATTTTAATAACGGAAACGCAATCTGGACAAAAAAATCACGCAAAACAAATTTTTATTTGCAGTATTTAAACTAACAACAACCTAAATAACCTATTGGATATCATTTGTTTTTCAAGAAGTTCTTAGCAGAAAAGTTTTGAAATAAAAAAAAGTTCATGTACGATGCTTGCACTGTACAAAGAGCGCGCGCACGATTTGTCGTGGCCGACAAATCGGCCCGACAAATCGCAGCGTGTAAATAGGCCTTTAGGATACAACACAACGGCTGAGACTAGACCTCGAACCACCGACCTTCAGATCTGAAGTCTAACGCGCCAACCACTACACCACTCCACAGGCTAACCACTACACCAATTCGCCTCTACCTAGTGACGTCTAAAATGGTGTCATAGCCCTTCATCCGAAGGAACGTTTTTATATTGAGCCTCCAAAGTCTTCAAAGCCCTCAAAGCGTGGAGGCGCGGTGGTCTAGTGGCAAACGCATCGTTAAAACATTAAGAGTCATTTTGATCTGCATTAGAAAGGTAAAAGTGTAGACTTACCAGCTCTGAGGCATCAGCATCGTCAGTAAAATCCATAAGAACGGCAAAATGTGTCAAGTGATTGCAGACACACACTGTTTGTGAGCTGGTTATTGACTTCACATAACAGCCTTCTCCTGACCATCCTTCGGAACTAGAGAAACGATAAAATCTTCATACTGAACGCAACATATTGAAGTAGGCATGTCTTTCCGTAATGCCGAACACCGGTGACGGTTATCTCATTGAGGGGGATTCTCCTTGTGCCTTTTAACCCTATTTTGCCCGGGGGGGGGGGGGGGGGGCACAAAGTCACGTAACTTGATGTTTCCATAACAACAAGATTTTGACAGCCATGTTTTTTTGTAATTTGCATATTTTTCCCTTTGAATAAAGAAAAACAATGTTAACTGGTATAACTTTTACATTTTTACGTCATTTATCATTTATTTATTGGTATTTATTAATTTCGAGTCAATTTGGACGGTTTTTAAGAGATTTTGAAAATTTTCAGAAATCCAAGATGGCGGATCCAAGATGACGGACGTTACCTTATTACCTAATAACTAAATCATACGACGTCATCGTTCCATTGTGCGGACTGGAAAGGAGACAGTTTTGAACGTACTATGTTCCCTCTAGGTTTCATTGTCATAGCCTTAATATTCTTGAAGCTCAGGAACTCAAAAAAAGCCCAGGCAAAATAGGGTTAAGGGTTAAAAAGAGGTATTTTGAAACCTCTTTAGAGGTTCAGTTTCAAAATGTCCAGCTATAAATTTCGGTACCGGTTACGGTAAAGAATAGATGGGAATCAATGTAATTGCTGTTTCATTTTATTTCAAGCAGCATCTTAGCTTGACGATACAACCAACTTTATCGTCAACTCCTGTTGTCAATAGGAATCGCAATAATGCTCTATATGGCACGCTGCATTCCCTCCAAGAGGGAGGGGCTATAAATAGAGGCCACGCCCTTGACGCAGGATTCTATTGTTAGTGCAGTTCTGACGTACGATTTAGGGGCTCTATTCAAGGTTACAGGCCGACGAGCATCCCCGTCATTGGGAATAACACTCTCCTACCTCCCGACCTCCATCCGATCCGGGACAATTATGTTTGGTTAATTGTTAGAAGTCAAGTAACTCGTAAAACCTATTAACATTTATAACGAACCGGGACTAAATTTATTATGGCAAGGCTCCTGATTATGGAGAAGAGCGAGATAACTTGCTTACCTGTCGTGGTAGTTCCAAAATACACATTCTCTCTTTTTTCCTGCAGGCTGAAAGCAATTGAACATTTTGATTCGGTATTTAATGGTTTAAGCCCAAGAATATCAGTATAGTTTAATTTTTTGATGCGACCGTTTAGCTCAGGGTGTTCTTTAAATAAGATTATCATTGGTGATTGGCGTTTCTTATAAATTCTACAACCTGGACACACGCCACCATCAGAGTCAAGTAAGATGAATTAGCATAATGGTAAACAGATAAGTGAATACAAATTCCAATACAAAACAAAAAAGAAATAAAAACAGAACTTTGTAGATGAAAACTTAAAACCTTTAAACCTTCAATTAAAAGAACTTAAATCATGCTTATGACGAATCATCGTCTCCAGTTCTCCACTGTTTTTTTTTTTTCAATTCATTTTTTTGTTGTTAATACCTTTATGTTCTTGAAGACCAGGGTGATACCTTTCTTCAGTATTTCTGTTGGAGGATATATTGCGGCTGACATTATTCTCGTGTTGAGCCACCTGAAATTAGACATTCAACGCAATTAAGTTATGCTTTGATTATAGATGCATAAGAAGAATCAAAAGATATAACGTTTTGAATTTTGAATCTCACGCCATTTGTTACGAACTGAATAGCAGAACATGGGGGAAAATTCAAAAAGTTATATCTTTTGATTGGATCAACATATTTCAAAATTGTTTTCAGTTTTGAGATACTCATGGCATACTTTTCCGATCCACCTGAGAATAACAAGTCAGTAATTAATTAATTTTAATATCTAATCCCGACTCGTACCCAGTCGTCTCTTTTGTCTATTCTTTTGAATCACAAGCAGTGGCGGAACCAGGGGAGCCCGACTCACCCCTCCACCACTCCCACCTTTTATCGCGCTAAAAAAAAACCCGAAATTAAAGGGAGAACATTGTTTTCACTATCTAACATTTTCACTTCGATCGACCACACCACCCAACCTCCCCCACCCCCCTCTCTTATTCACCCCGCCACAGTTACAATGAATTATAAAATAACTGAGATACTACGCGCGTTCTGATTGGCCAAAGACCTTTTAACTATTGTGCCGGTAAACTCATAGAAAACCGCGCGAGCGAAACTGTAAAGTAAACAAAGTTCAATTTTCCACTGCATCAACACAAGCGTGAGGAGAAAGAATTTCACAACTCGAGCCGGTTTAGTGTCTTATTGCATATTGTGGTCTGCTAGAAGATGAGAAGAGAAGATATGTTTCTTGTAAACGATAAGTTGCTGCTCAAACCTACAAAATAAAAAAAAATTCCCACGCACGCAAACAAAAAACGGCTTAACGACAAAAGAACACTAAGCTTTAATATTTTAAAACTGATATCAACAACAGGAATATATTTTCATTTAACATTGGCTTGGAAAGGCTTACATGCAGCGATCAGTGACAATCAAAACAACCTCGATATGTACTTTGTGAAGTTCATTGAACTGAAGGTTTAGCTATTAGTGGAAAGCTCAAAAATTATGGATCCCAAAGAGAAAACAATGGCTTTCAAACTGAGGAATTTTCGATTGAAATTCACTGAACTGAAGTTTATAAATGTTCCTACAAATCCTAAGATAACTTCTAAATAAGACGGATTTTCACAGTGGAATTAAAAAGCAAGGCTTAAGCTTATAGCTTTGTTGTTTAGGATAATTATTTTACGCCGATTCCATTTAAGCTTATCTTACGCTTTATCGTGTTTTGTTTTTGAGATTTTTTCATTGAATACTTTTGTACCCGATGCAGTTCAAATTCTGATTATGTGTCCAAGCAAGGATGATCAATTAGCAAGAAGAAAATGAAGCTAACAAAAATTATAGGTTTATGGTTAAATAAATTATTTGCATGGAATGATCAAACAATTCAACTGTAGGCTTAAAAAACAATGAGCTTAGTTTTCATTCAGAACTTAAAATGTAGTGAAGTACGGGCTTCATTGTACACTTCAAAGTAAGTGGATAAAGTCGAAAACATTTTCAGAAGCTGAGTTTCTGGAACTAACCCTTATTCCAATTGAAAAATTCTTGACAAGAAGGCAATCTTTGAACCCAACATACGCCATAAAAATTTCAGGCTTTCAAACTTTCCTCGTACATTCATGTTTGCGGCGGCAGATTCCGAACACAATTTTCTGGATTTCCCATTCAAAGAACTTTTGAATCATTGAATATATTTTCTTCTTTCAGCTGATAAATTCCAACTGACGAATTTCAAAGCGCTAAAACTTTTCATCACTTTCGTTGAACCCGTGAATTTGTCAGTGCAACTTTGTCAGTGGCATCGTGTAAAGTTCATTCTTTCAGCGGCTCTGATTGGTTTTCCCGGTCATATGATGAATGTTATGAGAACAAGCTACTTGATCGGCACAAAACTACCACAAATTTCTCTCTTTCCAAACGCTTTTCATATAGTTATTTCATAAAAGCAATAGAACACATTTTCTATGACTTTACCGGCGTAATAGAACCACTTGGGATGTTGGGAGAACACTCGAAAAGCTTGTAAACCACTCGCCTACGGCTCGTGGTTTACAAGCTTTTCTCGTGTTCTCCCAACATCCCGCGTGGTTCTATTACGCCGGTAAAGTCATAGAAAATGTGTTCTATTGCTTAATTAGTTTATACTGAAATGCCAACGATGAAACCTGTTTTCCTTCGTCGTGTTGGGTTTAGTCTGGTTTGCCATGAAAATGTCATGAAGGTCTTTGTACATCACTCCTAGCACCACCGAATCTAATAAAAAGTAAATGAATAAATTAGCGGAGCATTTTAGACTCTTTCCTCCCCAACCAGAATTAATGTAAGGCAAAGTGTTACTCCCACCTCCTTTGTCTGTAACATGAAGTAACCAGAATCATCGTCAACATTTTCTGGTATTGATTTGATATTCTTTTGACCTATGATTATACATCTCAATACATCTCAATAAGTCCGTGAAAATTACAAACTGCAACTCTAAATGAAAAAAATGTCAGTTCCCAAAATCATACTAACCATTTTTTCCGATATTTTCAGCTGATATGGAAATCGAGTTCCCTCCTTTTCTGTCATTTAAAAAGAATTCTTTCTCATCTTGGCTGAAAATGCGCCTGACCTGTAAATCTAGAATGACGGATGATAGCTAGTTTTACATGAAATCAGACTTACTGTACATGCCACGTATTCTTTAGTAACTGATCGGCTAATAAAATCAATTATTAGGATCGATTACATACATGGCGAATTACAGCCCGGGCTGATATTTCAGCCCGGTGGGCGGGCTGGAATTTTGTTGCGATTACATAGTAGTAGTAGTAGTAGTAGTAGTAGTAGTAGTAGTAGTAGTAGTAGTAGTAGTAGTAGTAGTAGATCTTTATTTAAACTCGGTTAAAAATCTTCAGTTACACCAATAGTATTTTAATTACAATCATTTATAAAAATTAAAATAACTATAAAAACTGATTTACAAGATTGCCGAGTGGGAATCGAATGTTTCAAGTGCGCGGTTGATTTCCTTCTTAAACTGCCCAATTGATCTAATCGCCCTAATATTTTCAGGAAGAGAATTCCACAGTAAGGCACCGCTATAGCATGACGAATTTCAGCCCGGGCTGACAGCCCACGCCGCCATCTTGTTTAATTGAAAACAAATCATTGCGCATGCCAGAGTGCACTTTTCTACCCAGGTGACCTCGCTTTTCAGCCGGGACTGTTTGCCCGGGCTGAAATTTTTAGCCCAGTTCAAAAACCGGGCTAAACTCATCGCAAACGTCATTTTAAGAAGATATGTTCAAGAAACCGGGATGAAATCTCTGTCCGCCTAACCAGGCTGAAATTCGCCATGTAATTGGCCCCTTATAGATAACGGCAAAAAAACATTAGGTTTATTTAACAAAAACAATGCCTCTGCACGTTTTCACATTTTGGAACAACGTCAAATGATGAAATTAAAGGTTTTGTGGAGGGCGTGTGACACACGGCAGTTCCTTTCTCTTAAATTAATTTGAACTTGAAAGCAGTAACACACAATTCAGTAACACACAAATTAAACAAATTGGAACAATTGCAAAGCGCGCGAATTACTTTTTCAAGTGACATTGTCTTTGGCGTTGCCGTCATGGTGGCTTAAGCTCCTCTATTTTCGTACATTAATACAGGAGCCTTCGTTATTAGTCAGTTTGATAGTGAGAGTAATCTTTATATATGTCATTATGACAGTGACTTTGATCATTATACAGTCCGGTCAATATGCATGGCGATGAAATAAGTCATTGCATGTGTCATTATGACAATGCGATTAGTGTTTTGTACAGCAGCCTTAATCACAATCGCTATCACATGAAAAAAAAAAAAGAGAACAAAAAAGAAAAATCCCAAATCGATCTCAAATTGTAAAAGTTAACTACAAGAAACTTGACAATATTCGTCTGAACCTTATTTTAAACAGAATTAAAAGATGGTTGCTATTGTCACGTCACATGTCATAAACAAAAATCTGTCACATCAAAACGTTTCCAGATAAATTTCACAAAACATCAGGAAGCGTGGTGGGTGTTGGATAAATGCTTTTAAAGTTATAAACGTTCAAATTCAACGGGCATTTTGCCCCTCCCGGCTCAGTTTTGAATAGGATGAAGCCACTAGTATCTTCACATGCAAATAGAAGACCGACAACTTTTGAAATTTACTATGTTCCTTCCAAACTATATGAAAATACTACCAACCTAATTGTTCTCTAACATCTCTTTGGGGAACTGTGTCGTTAAGTTGCTGTTGAGCAAATCTGGCAACAAAATCCTCGAAGACCATCGTGGTGAAATGCGCGTTTGCTTTGAACTCATCGTTTGTTGTAATATTCACATATTCGTCCTTTGAAGATGCGTTCTTGAAGTTTTGAATGGTATTTTCTAACAGAGACGATACATTCTGCAAACAACAGATTGGAAATAAACGTATAGTAATAAACAACTTGCTAAACGTAGGTTGCAATCTGTTAGGCTATTCAGTTTTTCAAGTTTGATATAAGCATAAAATAATCTATGCCTTTCCCACTGGGCTATTCCCTACAATATACATTATATAGGCAACTCACACACCACGATTTAAAATAAAATGGCTGAGGGAAATCCCAAAGCCGCCTTTATTAAAATAACCACTTTGTAATTCATATGAAAATTTCGAGTGAATGCATACCGCATGCGAGAGGTTACCAAACAAGGACTTCACCTAGAGGGGTAACAATGAATTGACACCCCCCTCCTTCCTTTCTGGCGTGACATGCCTTATGTGACATTTATTTACGTTACTACAATAAGCCCAAACTCCGCCATTGCCTGGTCCCAAGCCCAGGATGCGAAAGGAGGAGGGTTGTGCGCAGGGCCAGCGACCCTGCCACGTAAAAAACCGCATGCTACAGAAACCGGTCGGCCTTATGTGCTACCGAGCACGAAGAGGATTAAGTAAGTAAGTAGTACAATAAGCCCAGTGGGAAAACATAAAAATTCTATTCGCAAGCAAATATCCCATTTATGATGGTTTGCCCATGCGTTTTAATGTTCAGATCGGCTTTGTCCATCAACATTTTTCTTTGCGATATTATGGGCTCCTTGTTCCCCGAAACACGTGATGCGGCAACGCGTGATTCGAGTGACAAGTGAGTACATAGTACGGAACCTGATATGGTGAACGGGTCATTGTGTAATCTATTTGCGCTGGCATTCTTGCTGGTCGTTATTTATTTCGCTATACCGTGCTGAAGTGTCCTACTTTATCGGTTTCTGTCGCGATGGTGTCTCGCAAAGTCTACTTCTTTACTTAGTCAGATCAGCCCTGCAGTTCATTGTATGTTTGTTCATTTTTTGGCTCGTTAGGACTCTCGCATATCCTACGTATACCGTTAGCAGCATTGTCGTTCGCGGTCCTTTGCAGATTTTACTTTTATTTCTAATTTATGATGGTCATATATATTAGCCAATCAACCTTATCCCCAGGGCCATGTATCCGCTCTCAAAATGGCGGCCGGGGCGAGAGAAGAAACCCATGCATGGACAATACTACCAAAGAATACTGGCGTGTTGTCTCTCGTAAAACATGATGAAATGTCTTCATTTCGTTTGATCAATGGTTTCAGATTGTCAGAAAACAAACACGGCTACCAATCGGCTACCAATCGGCTACCAATCAGCTACCAATCGGCTACCAATCGGCTGCCAATCGGCGACCAATCGGCGACCAATCGGCGACCAATCGGCGACCAATCGGCGACCAATCGGCGACAAATCGGCGACCAATCGGCTACCAATCGGCTACCAATCGGCTACCAATCGGCTACCAATCGGCTACCAATCGGCTACCAATCGGCTACCAATCGGCTACCAATCGGCTACCAATCGGCTATCAATCGGCTACCAATCGGCTACCAATCGGCTACCAATCGGCTGCCAATCGGCTACCAATCGGCTACCACTCGGCTACCAATCGGCTGCCAATCGGCTGCCCATCGGCGACCAATCGGCGACCAATCGGCTACCAATCGGCGACCAATCGGCTACCAATCGGCTACCAATCGGCTTCCAATCGGCTACCAATCAGCTGCCAATCGGCTACCAATCGGCTACCAATCGGCTAACAATCGGCTAACAATTCGCTACCAATCAGCTACCAATCGGCTACCAATCGCTTGAAATAGCCCCGAAAATGCCATTTCACGTGAGAAAATGCTCCACGATTCTTGGAGTATTTTGACAGCCTTGCCAGAGGTTACTTCACCAACCCCGCCATTTTGAAAACGACGAAGGGCCTGGGGACGAGATTGAAGAAAGCAAATATTCTCAAAATTAAAACGTTTGACCTTTGGAGCCTATAATCAGTAAGGCCTATTTAAATAATTTTAACAACTAGTAAACTGGCCGTATTTTCTTGCTGTGGGTTTCTCGATCTCGCCAAAGATAAACAGAACATCGCTATTAATAATTTTATGCCAGTGAACGACATACACTGTACTGGCTACTTATCCTATTTACACTGCTATTAGTCCTAATAGAGGTTTAATTTGCACGGCAGCCATGTTGCATGGCAGGAACAATGAAAATGTTTTGCATTAGAAAGAACATTCTTTCCCATAGGGAAAAGAATCTATTGTTCCTGCCATGCAACATGGCAGCCGTGCAAAACCTCTATTCCTTGGCTCTCAGTCTACCAAAGCTGGTTATAAACTATTGTAAGAACACCTCAAAACTAGTTTACTACCCAATTTGAGTGTTATGTGATGTTACAAGGTACAAGTCACTAATTAGTGGGGAATTTTTACAGACATTCGTGTGGAATTTAAGACGGTCACTAACTTGTCTTCCCGTTTGTCATGCAAATGTCTGTTGTCTGTGAAATTGTTGAAATTCGCGACCTTATACCTCGCTCCTAAATATAGTATGATCCTCAAATTTAAGGATTATCTCCAGATGTGAGATACTCTTTAAGAAGTTTAAGCAGCATGGATGGAGCCTAGAAGACGACTACTTGAAAAACCCTAATTATAAGACAATATCTGTTTCTTGCCCCTCCGATTCACCCCGAAGAAAGCGAGAATCGAATACCATTATATTGCATATAGAACAAAATTAATTAGAAATATGTCAAAGGGTGTAGAAAATGCAATGGACATACTACCTGCAAGGCATTTTCTTCTCCAACGTCTATTTTGCCGATTGAAGTAAAGAAATTCACCATCTAAAAATATTGAAATTCATTCTTTATTTTTGTTCCTCATGATATTTGCTTACATAAACAAGACACATGCCTGCAATAATTGCACTCTTTTACGTCCACTATTCTTGGACGAATTCATGGACCACCAAAGACTAGTTATAATGAGGTAACTAAGTGAACGGTTTTCAGAGTCTGAGATTGAAAACTGCAATTTCATTCTATATCTTATTTTCCACATGGCTTGTTTTCCTTTGTCTATCAGGTGATTTAACATTACCCTAGGGAATATTACAAAATATAAAATCTTAAAGAATGGCCCATTTCACACTAGAAGACGGACAAATCGTCTGGACGGACAAGTCGTCCGACGATTTGTTCGTGCAATGTGAATTCTAGACGGACAACTCACCTTGTGTTGGTCGTCGTAAATTCATATCTGAACGAACAAACAGACGATTTTGAAAGCAAAGGGTTTGGCACTAACAGGCTTGGTTACCTTGCTTTCTATCCGCCATTTTGATTTTCCCATAAACCATCACTCCCTTTACTCCCTTAGCGAGTACTGGGACCGAGATACAACCATTTGTTCGTCTGGTGTGAATTTAAGTCGGACTTTGGACGACTTATCCGTCTAGACGAACAAATCGTCCTCGAAAAATCGTCTTAATAGACGGCCAAATCGACGGACAAAATCAGACGACTTTTACGTCCAAAATTTTGTTCGTCCTGTTTTCTCACTAGGACGACTTGTCCGTCTGAGACGACTTGTCCGTCCAGACGATTTGTCCGTCTCTAGTGTGAAAACGGCCAATAAGAAACTTTGTTCTTTTATTTTGCGTCTCAGATATGTACACAAGAAACATTTGGCATATCCAGTGAATAAGAGACTTTTTCTACGATCGGCGTCTCTCTAAAGAGTATAATGTATTTTTTTTGTTACTTTTATGTTCTCGAAGATATCAGCCTCTGTTAGCTACTCTGTAATTCGAGAGGAAATAAAGTTTATGTATGTATGGCAATCATGTTTGTAAAACGAGCGTTAACAACCTTGAAATCCCAATGGGCACTTTCCAAATCGCGTACAATTCGCTGTATAATTTGTTTTTTTTCTTTTTCTATTTTAATAGGATAAAAGTAACTTATATTAAAAGCACGGTGACAAATTGAAAAATTATGAGTCTTACATATTCTGATATGACAGAAATTAGCGGAAAAAATCAATCACTTATTATCTAGCTAGCAAGCATAAGAATGAGGGAAGTTGGACACGCATGTAAGATTTTTGTTTTGGATTTTTGCATAGTTAAGAAAGGAAAAAACATATGTTTGTTATTCCAAGTATTTCATAAATATGTGAATTTTGTTTAGGCGATGTTCAGTTTTCAATTTTATTGTTTTTAAATTAAATTCTTACCAATTTCTCTGAAGAAGGACGATCACTGTCTTCGTCTTCTTCTGTAGATCCCTGTGATACTTTCAATATGTTAAAATAAAGTATACAGCTATTTTAATAAACGCTGTCTGAAGAATAGCCCAATTTCGATATATTAAAATCCAACTTGAAACAAAAGACATCACTACGTCAGGCTTAGGGGAATGATAATAGGGATTATATGGTTTATTCCCCTAAGCCTCGTAGTGACATCTTTTGTTTCAAGTTGAATTTAATATATCGAAATTGGGCTATTGTGCGTTGCTACATTACAAGACCGCAAGGCATTGTGGGTTCACATGCAGAGTGTATTTCAAACAAGAGGCTGCAAGCAGCCTTTACTCATGCGTATGCGTAAGAAAATTTTATGATATATTTTAAACATGATAAGAAGATGTCCGACATAGAGAAGAGTTACTCCTTTCATTCAGTCATCGTTCCTGCAAACCACGTTGTTTACCATTGAATGTTGTGGACATGAAGACTGTACCACAATGAAGCCAGTGATTCTTATATATACCAAACTTGAACATAGTAATGTATGTAGGGTCAAGGACTTTGCCAGGGAATTTGTTATATGGAATATTGGAACTTCTCATTCAGGGACTCTTCTTGATGATTTTGTTATGAACTGATATAATTGGAACTGTTCAAGGACTTTGCTCTCGGAATATATTGCAGCTATGTCTTATGGACCTCTTGCGAGGAATTTGTTTACAGAACCTTTTGTCTCGGGAAATTCAAAGGCTCTAGTTTGGAATCTGTTATGAGATCGACATTTGTGAAATATTCAAGGACCCTGGTTTTGGAATTTGTTTGTAATGAATTCTTCGATTTAGAGTAGCTTTTGAAGAATTGTGATTTTTGTGATTTCATGTGACCCTGTGACCTTTGTAATCGGAAACGGAAATGAATTTTCAATAAATTTTACGATAAAAAAATGTAGGGTTCTAGGAGATTCTGTCGTGACAGCTAAGTAACGCTCTTTTACCGGAAGTGAGAATAGCCGAAAGTCACTAAACACGAAGTGTAAATGGCAAATACGTCAACCGGAAGTGCACAATTTAAAATATGCGTGCATAAATTTGCATGCAAAATCGTGACACAAAAAAATAAAAATAATAACAAGAAAAACGGAGCCGAAACCTTACCTCATGCCGCTTCGCGCATGTGTAAATAGGCTTCACAGTACAATACTTGCGGTTATACGATACAACTTTTACCTTGGTTAATTTCAATTAACAATAGCCGTAACACGCTTAAATTTTCTTGTAGCACTTAATTTTCAAGCGAAGAAAGCCCAGCAGCTGACTGTTTGTGACAGCTTATTTTGACTCCACTAACACGAGACATTCAATACACCAATATCACGCTAGCATGGCATGAAAATATATTTAATTTAATGGGGAAAAGAGTGTAGTATCAATTTCAGCACATCGATATTAGTAAAACTGTAAAGTTTCGTAGAGATTGCTCGCACACTGACGGAGATATAAACTTTTGAAACTGGAAACATACATTTCTTTGTAAAAATGCTCAGTTTCAAAATTTCATATCTTCGTCAGTTTTCTAGCAATCTTTACAAAACTTTGTAGTTTTACTAATATCGATATGCTGAATTTGATTCTGGGCTCATTTCCCCAATAAACTAAATATATTTTTGTGCCATGCTAGCGTGATATTGGTCTATGTGAAATAGTTCATTTTATAGCATGAGTCAGTCAGTCATCTGATGAATGTATCCTAATAACATATATGTCTATTCTCCTGACCCTTTTAAATTACATTTCACTTACAGT